>CM068373.1:21499966-22099966 GCA_034769895.1 Magicicada septendecula | reverse complement strand
TTTTTCACAGCAATAAAAATGTTAACTGATATAAAACACAATTGCCTTACAATAGTCCCGCACAATTATAAAACACCTAATACTTCGCCACAATACTACAAACCGCGCTCCAATAATTCGCAACTCAAACTGAAAATGAACGTCGCCGAGTATTTGTATTTATACCCCGCCGAGGTTCCAGAATATTCGCTAGTAGGCGTCTCCTAGAAAACACTACGCATCAGCTCTACACTAGGACGCATTTGATTGCGGCCTTGACACAGTGCGCGGGGCTGGCGACGTCGAGAAATGTCTCGCGACCGGATGTTGAAATCACGTACGCCACAACATTCAGCCAGACTCCTCTGGAACATTCGATAAACACTTGGATTGTTCTGTAATGCCGTAAGACTATACAACGATCGACGGAGAAGCGCCAGAACCACTAATACGTAGACAAAAACTAAAAAATATGCAACTTATATTTCTTTATATCATTTAGTCTAATATAACAAGAGAAGATAGCATGACCATATTCTTTTGTTATGTACAAGGAAACAAGTGATATCAACTTTGTCGTGTTTACTTGCTAAACTGCTACTTGTCATGTTCCGGGCGAGGCCTTTCAGTGTTTTCACCATTTTCAAATCCTAAACCCCAACGACAAGGTGGGTCATGGTTTACGAGTTGAAAATTGTGGAAACACTGAAAGTCCTTGTCCGGAACATGACAAGTAGTGGTTCAGCAAGTAAACACGACAAAGTTGGAATTACAGAGACTGCTAATTCAAATAACAGGGTAAAATGAAGTAATTGAACTTCTGATTGAGTATGGTACACGATGAGTTTCAAATACGATATCTTGTCAGTACAGTACATTTTATTAATATTTTTCAAAATAGTAAGGAAAACAATTTTTTTTATATAAAAACAGGAAATCGGTAACAACTGTGGAACATACAAAGCAAATAATTCACTAGCATTATATTATACGAAAGGCACATGCAAGAGCATACACGTGATATGAATACAGATATTTTAATATTCTTTTTCGTTCTAATAATCCGGATATTTAAATTAATTCTTTTAGAAATTTATAAACTGTTTGAACACTGTGTAGGTCCTGTCAGAGAACATTACAACACAAGGATTAGCATACCCAATTTAAATTATATTTTGCTAACAGTTGTGTGTCCATTGTATTGTGCAAATTTTTTAACTCACTAGTTAAAATAAATGTGAATGTTGATGTTTGCAACTCGTGGTTAATTCATATTGTCGGATGTTTGTTAATTTGCATACGTCGAGAGCAGCCCAATTGGTGCTGTTGTTTCCATACAGTCTGTCGTTTGTTTGCTTCGGTCTACTGTCACATTTATATCGTCATTCTTCCTAGCATACGTAGCTACGCGTGTCTGCATGTCTGTGTGTGTATGGGGGGGGGGGTAGTGGGTTTGTAATCACTATTGTGGAGACGTAGGTAGTCGAGGGGCGATGTTATCATCTTGAGCCCCGTAGAGCTATTTCGCTCCTTTGTGTCCCCTTCCTGAGTTTCAGAATACCAGGCATTCCTATTTCTACGAGAGTAAGTTGTCAAGGGTATACGATTTGCTTTGTAGGCAGGCGAGTGTTAAAGAAACACGAGTTCTGAGAGCTTGTGACGATTTAAAAAAATATTTAAATCGTCACAAATAAAAAATTGCTTTCAATATAAGTAAGAGTATTATCCACCCCTTACCTATGCCTAGATTCATGCAACAACGTGCAAATTGTCCCGTACCAACACGTTAAGAACGGTGTTATTTAGCTAATAATAATAATTATTTTAATTAAATAAAATACGTACTAAATAGATAAAGAAATTCCTAATTCGTAACCAAAAGGTAAAATAATGTATTACGACTTAATTAGTAAATAATTAATATAACTTAAACGAACGAACTATTTTCTTAGTGCGTAAAACCGCGCCAGTTACTGACCCCTTGCCGCTAAACATTGCTTGCATTCGCCCGATAGACACCGAGATGTAAGGATGTAGCTGCTGTGTTGCGAACATACACATAGGTGTATACCGTTAAACAATATTTAGTCAAGTTTATAATGAGTTCGATTTGACCTATGTAGTATAATAATAATAATAATAAAAACAAAATTATAATTTAGGGCGTGAAGCGAAATGTAAAATATAAAAAAAAAAGGAAACTTAACCGACACATCTCTTAGCAAACTGTAAATGGTGAGAAATGTTAATTACCAGATTTTAGTGCTGATAAAATATGAACTGTAACCAAAAGTAAAATGTAAACTACCGACTCCGAAAGAAGATAACACGATCAGCAACCGGATGAACTTCTAGAACCAAAATCTAATCGTCTAGGAAGAGACTACTAGAATCAATCAACCTCATGGAACTTCAAGAGCAATCGTGGATCACACCCTAGAAGAGGACTGAAGATGACCATCATGGACCCCACAGCATACACATTGTTATATTCAGGTGATATCAAAACATAATATTTCTAACACAAATTCACTGTAAAACAACAAGACCAGTAACAAAAGAACAGTAAAGAACTTTTGATAATTTAAAGTTTAATATGTATATTTTTGTAATCACTGTAATGAAGTAGTAATGACATTACGATGTTTAGATATAAATTAATTTTAAAACTTACAACCAAAATTCTTCTTCTAATAATTTGGTTGAAGTTGTAATAAAAACATAACTAAGTTGAGTCCCGGATCCGAGGTACTAAAAACAATATATAGCCGAATGCTTTTGATATAAAAGGAATAAAAAAGTAAATTTTCAAAATATTTAATGCAGAAAATTTTAGAATCTGAGTTTTAAAACTAAAGTAAAGTATGAGAGATATATATGTTAATAAAGAGATGTTTCTGCTAACACCCAACGAGTGAATAAATTTATACATTCCTTGCTTAATTCCTGAATAATAAAGTGTTATAATTTGTTAGTGCTTAAGGTTTACTAACAACGGCAGCTAGTTAAATTAACAGGTAACAAATTGAACTGGTTCCCGACATTTGTGATATCTTAACAAGGGAGACGTCACAAGCTGAGTATCAAAATCATCAAATACGTACCCACACGACACTCTACAAATCGAAAAGGTAATTATACGCGTATTTCAAAAGTACTAAGTTTTAAGCGGTTTACTATAGGAAGTTATCAAGCAAATAATTATATCCCATAAAACTCCTCCTCTTCTTCTTCTTCTTCTTCTTCTTCTTCTTCTTCTTCTTCTTCTTCTTCTTCTTCTTCTTCTTCTTCTTCTGCTCCTCCTCCTCCTCCTCCTCCTCCTCCTCCTCCTCCTCCTCCTCCTCCACCATCTCCTTCTCCTTCTTCTCCTTCTGCTTCTGCTTTTCCTCCTCCTCCTCCTCCTCCTCCTCCTCCTCCTCCTCCTCCTCCTTCTCGTTCTTCTTCTCCACGTCAAAGCATAGGCTTACAGACTGTTCCGCCTTTATTGAAGCCATCTCTTCTTTGGTATACCTACATCTCGCTTTCTCTGAGCTCTGTATCGTATTAGCCTACTTGTTCAGGTAGCCTCAGATCTTCCATTCTCTCAATGTGCTGTCTCCATTTTATTTGTCTTTCTCTTACTTGGCTGGCCACAGAATATACATTTAACTCAGTTCTTATATCTTCATTTTGTATTTGATATCTAAGGTTGCAACCTTTAATTGTTCTTAAGAAATTCATTTCAATTGTTTGTATTCTTCGCTCGTCATTTCTCGTCATCGTCAAAGATTCATTTCCGTACGTTAAAACAGGTGTTGCTATAACTTTACAGAATTTTATCTTGATGCCTTCCCTTGTCCTATTTCCAAGTTTTCTGTGTATAGTACCGCATATCATTCGAAATCTATTTAAAAAGTTAAATTCCATCCTAGAAAAGTTAAGTAAGATACTTGTTTTATAGACTTATTCTTTACAACTATCTTGGGACATGTCGGATCCTTTCCTATAAAAGCCATAACTTTTGTTTTCTGCGTTGATATTGTAAGAATATATTAATTTCATATTTGGCTTAAGTAGAAAACTGCTAACTCGAGATCTTTTTCTGTGTTTTGCATTCCATAAAACAAAATATTGAAATAATTTTGACTAAAGAATGTACATGTCAAAATAGGAGACAAAATGACATTTATAATTTAATAGGTATTTAATATTAAATACTAGAGTATTTTTGAACTTTTTCTTGTAGTCGGTAGTAAATATCAGGATTATGGAAAAATACTAAATAGACATTATCTTCTGATTCTGGTAACCGTTAACATATTCTAAAGGCGTAAACCGTTTGATCCGAGGCCGGGCCATGCAAGAGGCTGGCCTGCTAGCTTGATCCATGGTAACCATATTATTTCTTTCTGTGTCACGGGTGATCACTCTGCACTTCTGTATATTGTGTCTATGTAGTGTAAAACAGATCAAACAATAATCCCTAAGCCATGTAAAAGAAATTCATAAAACCAAATTAATATTCTTTTAATCGGAATAAAATATGAATCTACTCTCTACTATTAGACATCCAGTTGTAAACTGTCTTAATAATCAGTTATATAAACACTGTAACTGTAACTAGACACATGGCAGCGCTTGTGTGTGTGTGCCATAAACAGATAGGTTCCAAACAATATTTTGCTTTCATACACTTGTTGTGTTTGTTTTCGTGCGTCTGAGGTGTTGTACATGAGGTGTCTGAGAGTAAAAATGCGGCTGCGGTTGCTGCAATGTTAGCTGTACCTGGTATTAGGTGTTACAATAGCCCTAGATTGTGGCTACAGTAGCCATTCTGGGCATGATAAGTAAAAGAGAGAAGCTATAGGAGGAGAAGAAACAAATTAGCTGTCAAGTTAAATGGCAGTAAAGGTAATAAAAATATTTAAGTGATTCAATGTTAATAAGCTTAAGGAAACAGGTAATTGATTT
The DNA here is from genome assembly GCA_034769895.1 of Magicicada septendecula. Taxonomy (NCBI): domain Eukaryota; kingdom Metazoa; phylum Arthropoda; class Insecta; order Hemiptera; family Cicadidae; genus Magicicada; species Magicicada septendecula. The sequence goes on along the minus strand of CM068373.1, from coordinate 22,095,037 downwards.
ATGTTATATACCGTCATTGTGTGCACACGCGAGTATCTGTTGTGTAAGATTTAATTATATCAAAAATCATGTACTGCACTCCACGAATGTGATTTATTCGATAGTTTAAAAATCTAGGTTACAAACAATTTTGTTAACAATAACTTATTAAAAAATATATTTTAAATATAATTATTTCACTACCGACTCTAAACACAAAGTTTTTATGGGTAAACACGTAAAAGTTTTACCTTACAGCCTTAACCGGTTTTCGCTTTTAAAAGCTTCTTCAGAGGCTGCCGCTGGGAGCACTGTCCGTCTTGTTGTTGGTGACGGTATCGGGTTTTGAAACATCGATATTCTGTGGGGGGAAGTTATTATGTTAGTGTTAACAAGACGGACAGTGCTCCCAGTGGCAGCCTCTGAAGAAGCTTTTTAAAAGCGAAACCGGTTAAGGCTATAAGGTAAAACGTTTACGTGTTTACCCATAAAAAATTTTATGTTGCGAGTCGGTAGTGAAATAATTATATTTAGTTAAGTAACGGACACGTCATGGACAACGAAATCCAAGAAATATATTTTGTATATACGTAACTCAGAGTTTCTTGCAGCAATTATATAATATTCTAATATTGTTTAATATAGTTTCTTCTGCAAGTAGTGAATTTTGTTTTTGCCGTTTAAATACATTATGCACGTTTCACTGAAAACATCTGCATCATCAGAGGTTTGTAAGTAAATCAACAACAAGATGATCTAATTAAAAATAAAAGTTTATTAAAATAAATACTACATAACCATAACATATTTCCAATTTAACCAACAAAACAGCTGCATAAGTAAATAAACATTAAAACAATCGTTAACTAATAGATTTAAATCGCGTATTCGTTATTTTACATTAAATTCAAAACGAATTCGATTATTTGTTATTTTCTATATTAACATAAAATTATTTTGATTGTTATTTATTTACTTACACACCTCTGATGATGCTGGTTTTGTCAGTGAAACGTGCGTAAAGTATTGAAATGGCAAAAACAAAATTCACTACTAGCAGATGAAATTATTTTGAACAATATTACAATATTAAGGAATTATATTGATAACTATTAAATGGGAAATACATAAACAAATTTTAATAATTTATACACATTGTGTAGATAGAATGCAAAAACGAATGGTTTGAGTGAAACTAAAGGTTGAACGCTAACCATTTGTAGCAGTTACGATGATCAGATTATATCGTGAGGATGACGATAAGAGACTATTAAACAGCGTAGTAAGCCGAGGAGGATTCTTGGAAAAAGAAAAGAACACTAAAATATGATTTGGTAACACAGCGTTTAGCTAAGCACGGTTATCCTGGAATAAAGCAATTCGAATAGCAAAAGTTAAAAATAAATAAACAAAGTTTTTTTGTAATAGTAAATGTTACGTAATTTTGTGTATATTTTGTAACATATATATTGTTTACATTGTTATTTATATTGTTTACCATTTGTATCACGTTATGTTAATTTATTATTATTTTTCATTAGGAATGTTAGTTTGTATTCTTGTTTAAATTGTATATATATTTTTTTTATTCTTGACAAACTGTAGATTTTTTGCAAGCAATAATAACAGCAATAATACAGTAGTGAACATCCCCTAATCTGTTTTAGTTATAGGTAATATATTACTTTGCTATATGTTGACTGTTGTAGGTATAAACAATTTTGTACCAATCTAATATCCAATTGTTGGTTACTGTTTGTTTAATTAATTAAAATAACATTATATTTAGTAATTTAAATTGTAATACTGTATAAATTAAGTTCTCTCATACTATAATTTCTCGCTTTCTTAAAGATAATTTGAAGATGTAAACAAACTATCATAAGTCTTCACATAAAAAATGATACATACATACACACGCACACACTCACATCACCAACACGTTCACCCAAATATTTAATTGTTTCGTTATATTTGATATTTCTATTGTATTTCATACACAGGTCCTGAAGATGACAATAAATATTGTCGAAACGTCGACGCAAAATAACTAAAAGTGTATTATTGACCGATCCTCACTAACTATCCACTAAAACATTCAATAATAACAGTGTTAAGATTAATAACTTTATGTAACTTCAAACATACCGTGGAAAACAAATCTATAAGTTCTTTGAATCTAAATCTGCTGCGTTATCACAGATGAAGCTTTTTACTCACCAATTTACTTCATGTTTGGTCTTTAAAAATTTCGTCTTAGAACCATTTGAAATTTACAGTCTCTGATGTTTTCACGCTGATAACAGATGAAAGCGATAAACTGTTGTTTACAAAGTCTTTCAGAAATAACAAGCAACGGCAATGGCATAGCAAACGATCATACATACTCAATGTAAATTATTACGCTCTCTAGCTGTAGTATCATATATTTTATATAACACCACTCTCTGTCTAGGACGACCTCATTAACGTTTTCATTTCGTGCACATCAAATACACCAGTTACTTGCGCTAAGCCAACTCACAACAGTTGATTATACAGTAGACTGTAAAAACTCTTTGCGGTTTACTAGCGCTACAATTTACCACAGTAATTGTTCAAAGAGAATTGATATGCACTTGCCTTGTGAAATTTACATTTGGCTGATTAACGTCTTACGCCATGAAACGTGTAACACAGAGAAACAAACTCATTGCTTTACCGGCATATGCATTTCCCACATAATGCGTTTTAACCTACATATATAAGTAATAATTTTCTATATACGTAACTCGAAGTTTCTTGCAGTAATTATATAATGTTTTGATGATATTCAATTTGTTTCTTCTGAAAGTAGTGTAATTTCGTAATTTTTTTTCGTATTATCTTTTACTTCTTGCATTTTCTGGTTACTTCTATGTCACACTGTTTTTAGGTAGCCGCTATTTAGTAGTGGCTAATATAGAAACGTAACAAGCCCCGGAGTCACGAATTCCGCCCTCCATCGCCTTCCGGAGTGAGGAACGCAGTTCCTCTCTGACCTGTTCAATTCATGCCTCAGACTGGCCTACTTTCCGGTGATATGGAAAACGGCTACAGTAATAGCGATACCCAAGCCGGGAAAGAATTCTTCTCGCGTGGAAAACCTCAGACCCATCAGCCTCTTGTCCGTGACGTCCAAGGTTTTCGATCGATTGATCCAGCGTAGGATCCGCGACCATCTAGGAAGACTAGACGTGCTGATCCCCGAACAGTTCGGCTTTCGTGAGCTGCACTCCTCTACTCATCAGCTGATGAGACTCGTGGAATGCATTACCGAGGCTGGCGGCCAGCGCAAACAGACGACTGCGATCTTCCTAGACGTAGAGAAAGCCTTTGACCGTGTGTGGCACGAGGGTGTCCTTTACAAGCTAACGGAAGTCCTTCTCCCAGATTGGTACGTTCACGTGATCGGCAGCTTTCTGCGAGACCGTAGCTTCCGAGAGAGAGAGTAGACCACGCTCTCTCTTCGGAGAGGCATATTACCGCTGGTGTCCCTCAGGGAAGTCTACTTGGGCCTCTCCTGTTCTCGCTGTTTGTCAAAGACACGCCCCGAGTTCCTGGAGTAAAATTGTCGCTGTTCGCGGACGACACTGCGGCACTTGTCTCAGAGCCGAACACAAGTTATGCGGCAATCAAGCTCCAGCGCCAACTCGACGCGTATGTCGGGTGGACCGATGACTGGAGAGTTGCCGTCAACGCTTCCAATGATAATATTCTCGCGCAAACGTAAGCGGCCTCAGTCGCTTAAAGTAGGCCCCGTCGAGGTGCCCTGGACCAATAGCGTCAAGTACCTCGGGCTCCACGTGGACTCCCGACTCACCTGGCGAACCCATACACAGTAGATCCGACAACGCGCTTCGGCGCAACTCAGTAGACTCTGGCCCGTGCTATCTAATCCGGCAATGACCCCCCAGCTAGATAAGCTCATAGTCAACTCGTACGTGTTGCCGGTGATTATCTATGCCTGTCATATTTGGCGATACCTGGCTCGTGGTCATAGGTCAGCGCTCCAGCGCGTTCTCGACCGGGGACTGAAGCTTGCGTGTAAAGTCCCCCGGAGGTTCTCTTCTCGTCTTTTGAGGAGAGGACTCGGTGTCCGCTCTCTTGATGACACCGTGAGACGCCTGGCGCGTAGATTCTATGTTCGTTCCGACAGAGTAACCCACAATTCCCTGATTTCCGGACATGGTAAATACACCCCGCAACCAGGTGAGTCCTGGAAGCGACCTCGTTTACTAGCCCCGGTGGTATAATCCACCAATCGCAGGTCGCTTCAGGCCCCACCATAAGTAGATAAAAAGTATAAAATGAACTCAAACAGACCCAGTGGCAGGAGTCCTTTCTGAGACTCGGGACACTGCACTACTCGCGACCCCCTAGTCGTGTTTTTTTGGAGCACTCCATCGAAACGCCATCGGACGCATTTCATCTCCACTCCTCTATCGGACGACATCGAAGCGGACCAGCCGGAAGGAACAGACGGAGAGTAGAAAGGACGTTCTTCGCCCTGTAACACACCAGCGATGGACATCGCTGAGCCGGCAGCGGACTCTACAATCCGATGCCGAAAGAAGAGGAGGATTGCAGTACGCCACAAATAGCGGGTGCAGCCGCCGAACATCTCAGCGCGGCTCGGGCGGAACAAACGTCACAGCTTAAAAACGTAGGTTTTTGTCACACGGCCCTTTTTAGTGTCACCAAAGTAACGAAGACTTGTACCATTGGCGCCATTTGTCATGTGACAAACCTTTTGTGCAGTGACAATTTATTTACCTTACCTATGATATTTAGGCTATGTCTCTATGGTTTAGAATACTGTAATCTTCTACCCGACGGTCCATATTTGAAAATTTATTTAAGTCGCCAAATTGTTATATTAGTATTAGGAAGAATGCTACGGGTTTAGGCCTGGGATCTACATTATCGTTATTTTAACAAACGAAACCAAATTTAAATTACCGTATCTTAAATAAATTAAAAAAAAAACGACATTTTAAACACACATTATACAAACATGCTTAATAAATATGCCTCATATACTGAGTAATGCATTCAAATAAATAACGATTTACCATTTACATGAATAGTTGATATAATTATGTTTATTTAATTCTTGGATTTCGTTGTCCATGACGTGTCCGTTACACACTATAGAAACACACACACACAAAGCACAAAACAAATTCGATCTACCTGGTGTTTACAAACTAAATTGCTCAGATTGCAACAAATTCTACATAGGCCAGACAGGACGTAGCTTCAAAAAAAGATACATTGAACACACAAAGGCACTGCACTCCACTACAGAATCCACCTTTGCAAACCACCTCATTGAAGCAAACCACACATACAAAAACATCGCCAAAACATGGACATTCTACACGTACACACAAAACGCAGAAAACTAGACACTCTAGAACAATTGGAAATATACAAACACACAAAAACAAATAAAAACGACATCCTAAACGAACAGACACAATTCAAATCGCACGCATTATTCGAACATATCTCACCCCACACACACAATATCGACTTTCGAAAATCGATACCGTCGCCAACAACAAGACGGACAATACTACCAGCGGCGGCCTCTGAAGAACCTTTTAAAAAGCGAAAACCGGTTCAGGTTATAAGGTAAAACTTATACTTTTTTATCCATAAAAACTTTGTGTTTCGAGTCGGTAGTAAAATAATTTATTTAATTGTTAACAAAACGTAATTCCTCTATATTCATGAATTTATGTTCAGAATCAGAAGAGCATTACATATACTTTGAAAATTCAATAACTCTAGAACATATAGGCTATGGACTTTGTAATAGTGGATATTGGTTGGCAGCCTTTCTACACAACGTATTCCATGCACGTTTCCTTGATACGAGAAAATAACAGAGCCATAAATAATGTGTTCTGCCCACTGGCCCAACGTATTAAATTCTCCTTCCAAACACATCATTTCACGTGTTTTCGTCTCAAGCGCCTGCGTTTTCTCCACAGTAATCATTTACGAAAATTATACAAAATGTTTTAAAAATCTCTAAAATTCAGTATCAGTGGCAGTTTCAGTTTGTTTTCACCCCAACTTATTAAGAAAGAGCGGAGAGGTTATATAACTACTGTAGATAAGAAACGTTCCATGAAACCACGTCGTTATTCTTCTGGTAAAAATGTAAATATCTAATCCAATTTTCATATACTATACTAGCACATATTTTTGATTGTCCAAAAAAAAAAAAAAAACTTAAGCATCTTTCATTCCGGCAAGAAATAGTTCCATAGCTGCATGCATATAACTATAACTTGTGCACTTTAGAGACCAAAATCAGCTAATCCTATCTAAATAGGCCTAAAAAAAATTGTCTGGAGAAGAAATATTAGGGAAAAAATTATTTTGTTTTAAAACATCTCATAAAACAATTTTAAATAAATTATTTGTTGTTATTGAATATCATTTTAAAATATAATATTGATATCAGATTGTGTTAATAGGAAACGGTCCTAGGTATATACAATTACGTTTCTATAGAGTATATTATGTAAAATCAATAGTATGAATTCTAGCCTCAATAAAGTCAGTTTAACTAACGTGTAAAATATAAATTAGTTTTTCATTTACAACTGTTTCTCATTTATAAAAGTTCAGTCACACATATTAACTCGCTTGTTATTAATATCCAGAAAGGACATTCAACTTATAAGACATTTGTTTACAAAAATGTGTACGGGCGGTAGGGCAAGTGGAGTATAAAGAAGCTGTATAGTCCTATTATTGTTATTTCCGATTTGACGATGAGTTGAGAAGCTTGAAAGCGCTAATCAGAATAATTTTCCTATAGTGGTGTGCAACAGTGTTAATTCTGTTTGTGATTGTAATCACTAACACAACTTTCTTAATTATCAAAATTTTCATCTTATTTTTCATGCATTACGTTTCAGCTTAATTGTACACTGCATACTAGCCAAAAACCAATTCCCAAATCGAGCAAATACATTTTTGTTATCAAGTCCACACACATTAGTTTCGTGCGTTAGCTGTGTGTTGTCAAGTAGCTTTTATTAACACATAAGGACGCATAAGACCAGCAAACACTAGTTTTATAATAGATCATAATCATCACCACTCCAAGGAAAATCACATTCCGGTCGATGCCCGAGTCCAGCTCGAGCGGGCAGTTTATTGGCAGCAGACGACGCTCGGCTGTCACTAGAGTGTAGGTTTACATGGTTATAACTTCTTTCCCTCCAGCTGTATTCAATTGCCGTTTTCAGCGTTTGAAAGACCGAGTCTTGTTTTAGTTCCAAAAAAATTCACTGTGTGCAGCACCAAAGTGAATGTTTGTGGCAACGAAATTTGTGAAGTCTTGTCATAACCTCCCTGGCTGATGTTATACGTGAATATGGCTGCTCGTCGTGTGCCGGAGTATCTCACTGAATCGCAAATTATTGAGTATTTTGTGAATGATAGTGGTTCAGAAATTAGTGATAATGAAGACAATGACCCGAGTTATGAACCAGAAGGCAGTGTTTCAGGTAATTAGTGTTTTATTTTTGTGAAAATACGGTTGAAACTTTCGCAACAAAACATAAACTTTTGTTTTGTTTACGTTTTTAATACATTGAATTTCATTGATTATTTTATTTCAACAACCACATTTTCTTTCAAATATATTAAAATAAATATATTATTACAGAAGATGGTAATGACGGCGATTATAATGACGCTGAGACTGTTGAAAATCCCCCTAATCAGAACACTCAGAATGTTGACGTTTCAGGTTAGCAGTCACTTTCGTATGCTTTATATATTCATACAGTTAGAAATATTACTTTTTCTTATAAGATTCCTAGTACTAGCTTGGTGATTTCTTTGTTGTTTAGAGCCTGGTCCGTCAACAGCTCCAGTTAGAAACTGTAGACGGAGAGACACATTGAACATGTTTTACTGAAGTCTCTGGTCCTCCTGGTAGGGGTTGTGTAACAGGCCAGTAACCTGTTCACGTAAAACTTTAAACTACTTGTAGTACCTAAAGCAGCCTCGGAGTAAGGTCTGAAAAATGTGGCAGTGGGACCCTGGCAAAGGAAAAACCAAAACCATGGCCTTTAAAGGTAAATATCAAGTCAGGATTAAGAGAGTTATAAACATCAGCACTTTAGAACAAGTGAGCCGTTTCAAATATCTTGGTAAGCTATGAATTTGAATATGATATAAGAGAGATGATAAATAAAGTTAGGAATGTTTGTGGTACGATTCATAGAAACCTTAGAAACAAAACAAGACACGCCACAAGGATTCAATTTTATAAGACAAATGCAATACCCACGTTGATTTATGCGAGTGAGGCGTAGGTCATGACTAAAAAAGAATGCGGCATGATTCAGAATGCTGAAATATAGTTTCTTCAAAACAGCTTAAATTATACATTGGAAAACATAATAAGGAATGAGGATGTCAGAGCAGAACTCGAAGTAAAGGACATAAATGAAATTGTTTCAATATACAGAAGAAAATGGTGGGATTATCTGCTGAGGATGCCAGAGGATCGATTGCTGTAAACGGCACTGAACTATAACTCCATTGGTAGAAGAGATGTGGGTCGTCCGAGGATGAGATGGGTGCCTGATCAGGTTTATATAACCTAATTCTTGATAAGGAGAAGAAGAAGAAGAAGAAGGAGAAGAAGAAGAAGGAAGAAGGAAAGAAGAAGATTAATTTGTATTAACGTTTATGTTTTTTACATTACAACTAGTACACAGTGCATACTTGATACTCTGTATTTGCGTTTTGTCTTACAAAGTATATTTCTTACACTCAGGACAGTAACAGTTTTAATGCATCCAACATAGGTTCCGTCAGGTAACTGTATTTAAAGTTGTGTTGTACCAGTACTTATAGTATTAAACGAAATGTTGCAAGCTAGTTGTTACATATTACAAAAGCCCAGCGCTGTGTAGCAACTTTAAATGCACGTAGCAAACTAAATAATTTGCATTTAACGCTTTAGTATAGTTAAATCTTACAGCAATCTAAGATGATAAATACAGAGGAAGATTTCATATACAGAGGAATGCAAGTATTTAGGGGTGAAAATTGCGGCCAGTGGGAAGCAAGAAGCAAGAAATACATTCCTGAATTAATTTAGAAAAGATGGCTGTATCTACATTAAATGGAATCCTGTGGGATAATCAAATTACAGCCGAAACTAAAACCGAAATATATAAAACCATTCTTAGAAGTGTCGTGACTTACAGCTCAAAAGTTTAGACTACCAATAAACACACAAGAACAGAATGAATGACAGTAGACATGGACTTTCGGAGACGTTCGGCAAGGGTATTCAGACGTGAAAAAATTAGAAATAAAGTTATTAGGAGAGAATTAATATGAAAAATTCAATTGTTTACTTTATCTAAACGAAACCATTACACTGGAATGGACACACGAAAAGAATGGCACGGGAAAGATTGCCAAGGGGAGTAATGGAATGGACCCCAGCAGGAAGAAGGAAAAGAGGAAGACCACCTATCACCTGGATAGAAAAAATTGAGACAATATTGAGGGAACGCGTAATTTAGGAAGTTTTTTGGATGGACAAGCAGCAGTGGAAGATGAGAATTCAATCACTTCTGTAATCTTTGATTTCAAACAATGTGTAAACATTGAAAAGCCAGATTAATTATAATAAGATGATAAACCTTTCGGACAATTAATATGTAGTATTCAAAACAAGTTAAGGCATATCATTGCTTTAGTAGGCAATATGCTTGCAACACAAAGTCTTTAGACGATTTTGCTACAATACAAAAATTGTATATTTGATTTATGACGTATATAATACGAAAATGTATAAAATTAACTTACAGTTGTACACAGTAAATTATTTGCTTGGTTGCGTGTAGTTTTACTCGTTTTAATAGTACTGAAAATTTAAAAAAACTGTTTTTGTTCACAGTCTTTAAACAAATTATTTATCGATTTTTTTCTTTTCTTTAGTGATACAACTTCTTCTTGTTTCCTAAATAAATAACCCTAAAGATTATAATGTTTTCATTCTCATCATGTCGGATTAGACTTTTAATGTTTTGTAACTTATAATCGAATTGATTAATAAATTTATTATTTAATTTAGTTATTTATTCGTTAAATTTATTTTCTATGATTACTGTATTTTAGGCTTCTAGAAGGGAATAAAAGCCGTTAAAAGCAAATCACAAGACTAAGAACACTAATAGTCTTCAAAATACCTTTTTTTTATTTTTGACAATCAGAGCTTCCCTATATTTGATATTTTTTTCTTATTTCATGGTTTTCTAGTATTTATCTTTATTTTGCTTCAAAAAATTTTAAAGTTTACAACTTTAAAAGATCCGGAGGAATACTGAAGTAATTGTTAGCAATATGCAGTGTAATTTTAAATGTCTATAGGCATTGAAGTAGAGAAAGTGTATGTGACACCAGAGTACATTTAAAGGAAAATAAATGTAAAATGTACTGTGGGTTAAACTGTTTTAATGCCTGCAATATGGTTAAATTGTTCACAGCTGTCTTGCTAACCGCCGTCACATGGGTGCTGTGGCCAGCGACAGATTAAATTAGGTAGAGTGGCGTCTCTAACAAAAGGGGTGATGCAATATGGCTTTCTGATAACCGCACTACGGTTGCCAACAGTTAATTGACGACAACATGCCTTCAGTATATTAGCTGTTTAAGGTTTCAGGGTGAACAAGATTATTTGGTCCACACACTCCACGGACCGTTACCTCTATATCAAAGATTTATGTCGCAGCTTTACCGTGTAAACCAGCAACTATAAGAGCACGTTTTCGCTGTTTTTATAAAGTGTAAAAGTAACACATTATTTTAAGGGAATGAGCGAGGTTACTGTTATTTAAGACATATATATACACAGGTATATATTATCTTAAATGGAGGCGGATGATTATGGAGGCTAACGTTCGACTCCGAACTGTGACGCCCTAGAAGAAGAAAAAGAAAAAGAAGAACAAGAAGAAAAAAAAGAACAAGAAGAACAAGAAGAAAAAGAAGAACAAGAAGAACAAGAAGAACATGAAGAACAAGAAAACAAGAAGAACTAGAAGAACAAGAAGATATAATATCTTATTCAGAATAGTTTATTATTATTATTATTATTATTATTATTATTATTATTATTATTATTATTATTATTATTATTAGTCTATTAATTAGAATACAATATTCTTAGTGGTTTATAAGTACATAAAATTGTAACAAGAGGAGATGTGTTATGTAACTGCATATTTATCTGTACCGGTTTATCAGATTTCTCTTTAAGTGGTTAGTTTCATTATACACTAAAGAATGTATATCATGATTTCAAAGTATTTGACACCTCCATAAGAAATATTCTACGTTGGTACTTCATATCTTCTTCTACACATGCTTACTCATTGTAAAAATGTTCCTTTCTCTCATATATACCAGGTGAGATAATATACTTGCAAAAATTAAAAGGTCAAGACTGTAAAAATCAGCGGACAAGACTAAAACAATGGCATTTAGATGGAAGCAACGGGTAAGAACTCAGATAGTTACAAAAAAAAGATTATGGAACAAGCCCAGCGTTTTAATTACTTTTGATGTTACTTTTGTTACGTTACATATAGAGCTGAAATTGATCCATATGAAAAATTAAAAATAAATAGAAATAACTGTAGAACAACTCATGGATAACTTAAAAAGAAGGCAAAGAAAGAAACAAGAATAAGGTTTCTAACACGACAGTGGTAGCAGTTTCGGTGTGTGGAGATGAAACCAGGGTTACGACAAAGCAAAGATTCAGGCAGCGGAGATGGAGTTTATGAGGAGTACTCTGGGCTGTACCACTGTTGATAGAATGAAAAACATGGATATAAGGGCGGAACTGGGAGTCGACCCATTGTTAGAACAGTTAAGAAGCAAAAAAAAATAGAAGGTGGTGTGAACATTTGGGAAGAACGATGGGTGGCAGTGCTGGCAATAGAATAGAAACGGTGGGAAGATGCAGATGAGAAATGCAGGACGGCCGAAAGGGAAGTGGGCCCCGGAACACGTTCAGAATGAGCCTAATCCTTGAAGTTGATGATGATGATGATGATGATGATTATGATGAAATTAAAAGGTTCAGTTCCACTTAAAAGAAATAGCATAACAGACACACAATGAAAAGACTCAGTATTTAAATTTAACATTCATTTAACTCATAATTGTGTATAAATTTACTCGCTAAATAGTAAATATACAAACATTATATATATATATATATAGTATTTAAAATTTTATATTTATATTACCTCAAGATGTTCTTTTCCTTATTTGGAACATGTTTCGAGAGTTCCTGTTCTCTCATCTTCAGCCTTCGCGAGTTTCTTTCTGGTGAAGTATTTGTGTGTTGGCTGCTGGATGTTATTAAGGTAGTTTGTTGGTCTTTGGTATTTTAAAGTTGTATTATTGTGTGTGATTGTGATATATGTTTTTGTATTTTGTGTATTTTCGATGTTGAGTGCTTTGAATATTGTGTCATGTTTTGTATTGATTTGTATTTGTTCTGGTATTAGTTTGTTTTGTGTTTTATGTTTGTATATTTGTAAATTTTCCCAAATGTTCATTATGGTGCCTTTGTGTGGTATATGTTTTATTAGTGATACATTGGTTATGTCTGGGAATTCGTGTCCTGTGTTTATTGCATGTGTGGCTAAATTGGATAGCCACAATAAATATATATATATAGCAACATAACAGGATGTAAGTTCATATAATTGGAATACTAATGCTATTACACATTTTCTGGCGGCCATAGACATGTTTTAAATTGATTTTCTTCTTTTCTTTGTACTCATAAGTTTTGAACCAAGCTATGTTTAAAAACGTATGTTATGACAAAATGTTCATAATTTTGTACTCTTTTATGTCATGTGAAATATTTGTTTTTGTTATCTCCTAGAAAGTAATAAAATTTGGAGGTTAAATCTAGACAGGACTTTGCAGAATCGGACACAGTTTCAACCTGATGTCTGGCTATCACTAAAAATATCTATGACGTTGCTAGATTTTTCACCAATCAAAAGGTCTGAAATTATTTGAGACGGTCTTTTACAGAAAACGGACCATTCAGTTCGTTCCGAAGTCTTGCCATAGAAAAACGTACTCGCTGTCACGAGATTTTCGTGTCAGGACTAGTCGATCTCCAGAAGACTTTGTAGTGGATTGACGGTACGAGTTCTTCGTAACCATTGCCACATTATAGAACTAAAATAACTAAATAGATCATATTCTAGTGTTTTTTTTTTGCGAAGAGTAAAAGATTTCCGTTAGGGCCAGAATACCTATGGTGGTATTCTGAGTACTAACGCGAGAACACTTCAAGAATTGTCGAAGCCTAATACACGATCTATTTATACCCAGTTTTGATCACTGAGATTAAGAGTATTCAAGGTATAAACAATAACAGTCCCATATAGCAGTGCGTGTGTGCCGAAACGTGGATATTCAGCGTTAGCGATCTTCCGCCGACGTGCGGAGGGGCAGCGAGAGCGTAGCGCCTGGTGTCTACGTAACATTTGGAATTCTACGCAAAAGTAACTTATATGTTGTAGGTTATTGTTTATTAGGTTAATAAAATTTTCCTACCTCCAGATATAGACTCTGTTGTAGTAATTTCAAATTAACCTATCTATGTAGTAATAATTTGTATTTTTGCAATATATATATATTTTTGTTAATAAATATATAAAGTTTTAATAGTATTTGTACAATAACTTTAAATAGTACGTTTAAGAGATAAAATTAAAAATGTCATTCCGCACTAATAACAATATTAGTAAGATACTCCGAACTGAACTATCGAAATCAGCTGAAGACAAGACAGGCGTTTATAAAATTACATGCAATGTTTGCGATAGCTTCTACATTGGCCAGGCTGCTAGAAAATTTATAAAATACTCTACTTAGTAGCAGCAACATGTCTTATGCTATTTCAAATTCTGTAAAACTTAAGAATTTTATTAGTACAGTTTAAACTGTAGTAATGAAGTATACTAGTAATAATTACGTGCTGTAAACGTTAATACCAAATATAATCCAGTCTATTACAGTTAACTTCACTTTAGTAGATCTTTATCTCCGCTTAAAATGTAACGACACTTTTTATTAATAAGACTTTTAACAATTATATTCTTCAAAAAAATTTAAAACGGTTTTATTTAAAAGCAGTATTGAAACTAATATAATCATGAACATTGCAAAATCTATCAAAATATATACGTGCTCAATGAAAACGACTCTAACTCTGGTTGCGTGCGTGGTCGTGCGTTTGTGTGTGTGTGTGTGTGTGTGTGTGTGTGTGTGTGTGTGTGTGTGTGTGTGTGTGTGTGTGTGTGTGTGTGTGTGTGTGTGTGTGTGTGTGTGTGTGTGTGTGTGTGTGTGTGTGTGTGTGTGTGTGTGTGTGTGTGTGTGTGTGTGTGTGTGTGTGTGTGTGTGTGTGTGTTTAACTTTGACATGAATAACTGCAAAAAAATGAATATCAAACACTACTCAGCAAAAACCTCACAGCCGTAAGAATCGCCTACCGTACTCAGATATTTATTCAGACGGATCTTTACGACCAGCACTTTAGTGCTCACTGCCTAGCCTAGTTCGGAAAAGCGAAAATCAGTATATCATGAATGTCATTTCCAATTCTCCCGTTTCCCATAAACATTGTTTTCGCTTATTCAGGACTTCCATTATATATTTTTCCTAGTACGCGATTAGAGAGTGCTATATTTAAATTTTCATTACAGTATTGAGATAATCTTTACTGAAAAGTGCCTGACATAATTTTAGAACACAACGAAAACATTTTTCGCCATTATAGGCTTACACATATAACAACATATAAACATGAAACACACACAGATAGACAGGCTGAGAAACAAAATTACAGACAGACACACGTGTATACATATTTTACCTATAATATTTACAAAAAAATGTGTAATATATAAACAAGACGCTACATGAAAATGATTGTTTTACTTTGTAGATCACCAACACTTTTAATAACATACTCTCAGAAATCTGAAAAAAATAAAATTCTTTTTTTTTTTAAATAAGTTGGTGTTAACCTATGGTTTGTGAAGATAAATAATGCTGGGACACAGAAGATTAATAGGCGATAAGATTGGAAGTAATGCGTCTAATTAA
The DNA here is from genome assembly GCA_034769895.1 of Magicicada septendecula. Lineage (NCBI taxonomy): Eukaryota > Metazoa > Arthropoda > Insecta > Hemiptera > Cicadidae > Magicicada > Magicicada septendecula. The sequence goes on along the minus strand of CM068373.1, from coordinate 22,079,836 downwards.
TGCTTTACCTTAGGTTAGGTTAGGTTTTGTGGTATCCACAAAAACTCATGACGGTAAATTAGTGTATACAAGTAGTGATTAACAAATCTGTACATATATAAAACTCAGAGTCCAAGGATGTTCGTTTTTGGTGAATACAAGGAAACTGCTACACCTTGCTAGCTCTTTGTTAATGGGAAACATCTCGTAGCCCCCCACATACTTGCTATCCTGAAGTTCCTTTTTTTACACAAGCTTCTTGAAAACCAATTTTACTAAATAAAACAACGTTGATATCTTCACAAACCGTGTCTCTATTTCCCCATAAAAACAAAGCACAGAAAGATAATGTTCTTGATGTTTTCTTTAAATTTTACCTGGAAAAATATGGCCTAATTTATTTTTATATAATAATTATACTGTAATAATATTGTTATGACGTAACATAAAAAATTTATGGTTTTTAATATTAGTAGAGAAGATTTACCAACAAAAATATCACTGTTACACACCACTATAGAAAATTTTTTTCCGATTAGCGGTTTCAAGTTTCACAGCTCTTCATCAGATAGGAAAGAAATTTTCTCGATTGATTTTCTTCCGATCTGATGACGAGCTGTGATGATTAAAAACAGTTTTTTTTTTATAGTGGTGTGCAACAGTCTTATTTCTGATTGTAAGCACTAACACAGCTATATTAACTAAATACATAAGGTTTGTCATTCTTTATAGAAGCATTATTCTTTAATCAGAACCAGTTCTTCTGTCGTTAAAAATAAGTAGCCTTTTAACAGAATTTTTTAAGATCAAGAAGAATACATGATACTAAAAGAGTTACCACACTCCTGATTTGAACAAATTATAACGTTAACAGGGGTGTTCCTATTAATCAAGTGTTAATTAATAAATTTTGATCAAATTATTCAAATAGGTAATCGACAATGCTATCAATCAAGTGGTCTAATTATCAATAAAGAGTGATTAATCTTGTCTTCTACTACTAAATAAAACTTCAAGAATTAAAACATTTATGAATATGGTATCTGTTAAATTATATTGAGTCTAATTCATTAATTGCGGATTTTACTTTAAAAGAATTGTCTTGTATGCCAGGTCTTAAAATAAATTAACTCAACACTATCGAATCCATTGTAAATTAAATTTATTATAATAATGCATGTTGCACGTATTCATTGCATAAAAGAAATTATATAACAAGAGTATATACTACTATTTCAAAGAGATAATTAAACTCTGTAAAATATCTAAAATATCTGAAAGAAAAACAATAAAATGCTTACACATACTCGTCTGTAGTTATTGTATCATGAAATAAGACATAACTGATGACGTTAAGAACTATCAATGTCGCGTGCTTGCAATTTGCACTAAGTGATATACTTCGTAACATGTTAAACACATACACATCTGAAATACTCATATTGGGATCACCACTATAGAAAATTTTTTTCCGATTAGCGGTTTCAAGTTTCACAGCTCATCATCAGATAGGAAAGAAATTTTCTCGATTGATTTTCTTCCGATCTGATGACGAGCTGTGATGATTAAAAACAGTTGTTTTTTTTTATAGTGGTGTGCAACAGTCTTATTTCTGATTGTGATTATAAGCACTAACACAGCTATATTAACTAAATACATAAGATTTGTCATTCTTTATAGAAGCATTATTCTTTAATCAGCACCAGTTCTTCTGTCGTTAAAATTAAATAGCCTTTTAACAGAATTTTTTAAGATCAAGAAGAATACATGATACTAAAAGAGTTATCACATTCCTGATTTGAACAAATCTTCAAATTACCTTGTTGTCGCTTATTTTATTTATTACTGAACCCACATAACATACCAATATTATTTAAATGTTTTATACTTATATGTTTTTCTTATGGGCTGCAGTGTATCTTATAATGCAAGCAACGGCGTTGTGAATAAGTTGCATAAGTTCAACCTTATGTGCGGGACCGTTAAGAAAAGTTATGTCAGCAAGTAAAGGAACACGCCTAAAATTCTAAAAGGTGATGGCCCTTCTCAAACTTCTTTATGGGTCTGAAAATTGAACTTTAACGATAGGCCAGGCCAGAAGCATCCAAGTGGCTGAAATGAGATTTCTCAGGCACTTGGCAGGGTATACTCGGCATGGTCATAGAAGAAACACAGATATACTGCAGCAACTGAATGTTATAAGTGTACTCAACACGTTTATCCAGTATCGGTTAAATTGGTGGAAACGTCTTTGCCGAATGGATGACTGCTGCATCCCCAAAGAACTATGGAACTATAAGCCTAGGGTGTGGGACGTCCGAGGAAGCGCTACAGTAACCACCTCTAATCTTTGCCTGTTTGAGACCGGACCAAACCATCCTTGGTTTAATCCTTGAAAATGGTGATGGTGATGATAATTATGATGTTTTTCTTAAATCGTAAACGTTTATTTAGTAAATAGCTCTTTAATATTTCATGCATGTTTTCTATTAAATAAATATATTTCCAAGTAATAAATATTTTTCAAGTAGGCCGTACATTTATTAAATTATAAATTGTACACCTGACGAACGTTTCACAGAAAATATTGTGTATTTTTAATTCTTAAAAAATCGTAAATTACATAAATTACAAAGTCATATAATACTAAAAACAATTAACTGTACAATATCAAGAATAATGTAAAACACAGCAAAGTCTATGTCAACAAATCCAGAACTGAATTTTGTTTCTCTATGTGCACACTGATAAGTCAAAACTAATAATTTTTTCCTTACACTTTTCAAACATTGTTTATGATAAAAACGGTTTAAAATATTTTGCACGTGCTTCAGTTCTGTGGTAATCGACGTACACATGAATACAAACACTGCATACATTAACAGCCAGGTAGCAGCAGCAATGATAGCGAGTTTTGAGGACTTCCCTGCAGCTTTGAAAATAATTTCTGTTGAAACCCACAAAATAATTGCCAGTATATAATAGTGGAAGTACATTGAATATAGTTGACTTAAGGATGACAAAGATTCATAAATGGTACCGTTCACATTGCCTACGAGTTTACATGTTTCGTGAATGTCTGTCGCAAAGTTGCCATGTCTCGGTTGACCGACCGTTACACTACTACTCCAAGCAACATTCCTGTTGTTACGCTTGTCGAGCAACTTGAATGCGCATCTTGTAAGTCGCAATTTTTCCCTTAAAACTATAATCATTAAATGACAGTATAGAAACAGTATTACATGAGAAAAATTCATATTTAGAAGATAAATACACTCACATGTATTAATAAAATCACCAGTTGAGTTAGAATGCATCAAAACATATACCTCACACCAGCATATAAAATTGAAAATAATTTGCATGAATAACATTAAACAATATTCAACTTTGTACTGTACCCGCGGAGCTGAGACCTGTAGAGACTCAAGTGCCTGGTCCACGTAAAGAACATTTTGAACTATACGCTGATTTGCTGTTAGACTCGTGAGGAATTTTATCTTATAATATATTATCGTCAACCATGCTAGACCATACAAACACAATACCAAAATATTAGTAACATTGTAGATCACAGAATACAGTTTCATGCACAAAAATATTAAACACATTAAACACTGTATGACCAGTCCAGTTACACAGTATACGTTTACAAACATTTGCTTTTTTCGTTCTTGGAACATTGGCATCGCAAGGCCACAAATTATGCAGGATACCAAAAGTGGTTTTAATAATCTAAGCATGTTCTTTTAGTTTGTATACTTTTGAAACCTTGATAGTTTGTCTTTAGTCAGACACGTTTGTATGTCTGTATTAAAGTTTGTAATCTTGTAACTTTTGCGTATGTTATTTTAACCTTCCTTATAAATTTAATAGACCATACTCAAGGCGAAGTCACGCATATACTGTACAGAAAAGAGTGGAGTTTAATAATGTTGATTGCCTCACACAACGGTACAAAATCAATAAACTCTTTATTAGCTAATAGCCAAGACTGAAAACAAACTTACACACATGAGCATACATCCAAGTGGGTTACATATAAATTTTTTATATAAGCCTAAACATTCTTTATATACCAAATACTATTATAAAATATAATATGTTTCTCAATATAATGTTGTTAAAATTTAATTAATTATTGGCACTACATTAATTAATTATAAATTAGTATTATAATTATGTTCTAATTAATTATTAATTAGAACGTAATGCTCACCACTACATTAAAGATCGTTTAGATATCTCTAATAATATCATCACAGGCAAGGCAAAATCTTTCGGAACTTCAAGTTCCCCAATCGGATCTTTGTGGGCGGGGGGGGGCAGTTTCGATGCCAAAAGAAATGGAATTTATTAACACAATGAAGATAAGAAAGCGACAGTATCTGGGACGTGTCATGAGAAATGAACAGAGATTTTACTTATTGCAGTCCATACTACAGGGAAAAGTACTTGGAAAGAGCGGAGTTGGGCGACCGAGAATCTCATGGCTGAGAAATTTAAGGACCTGGTTTGGCATGAATACAACTGACTTATTCCGTGCAGTACTACAGAAAGTTAAAATAGTCTGCATGATATCCAACATCCGAAACGGATGGGAACTATCAGAAGAAGGAGAATATTTGATTATATTTAGTGCCTGTGTAGGTACCGCAGTGTTTGACAATTACATATTCTGATTGTGTGTGTGTGTGTGTGTGTGTGCGTGTGTGTGTGTGTGTGTGTGTGTGTGTGTGTGTGTGTGTGTGTGTGTGTGTGTGTGTGTGTGTGTGTGTGTGTGTGTGTGTGTGTGTGTGTGTGTGTGTGTGTGTGTGTGTGTGTGTGTGTGTGTGTGTGTGTTTTCGTTACACATATCAACAACTAACCTTCCGATATTCTGATAAAACAAAGGATCAAAAATATTCAATAATCCTCTGCATGGCTGAATGCCCATCAACTAAACTCAATAAAGAACTGGCACTAAATTTGCACTAGGAGCTACATTTAAGTACTACATTCACAAATTACAACAATTATAAAGAATTTAAAAGGCTTTTACGGGCGGCGTCGACATTGTTGCCGGGCCATTAGGCCGTGGCTACTGATAACATTGTTTACAGTCATCTTGGTCCCACCATCTAAAGTCATCTCAGTGTCACGCATCGATCGAGTAAATAATTGGCAAGCTAGTTATTGGTTAGCGATTACCAGTTGGCCATAGGTAATTGGTAAGCCACATGTAGCCAGTTACGTATTTTAATTGGTTAGCCAATTCACCTCGAGTACTCGGGTACTAATATGAGGTACTGAAATTCATCTGTACTGGGCTAAATATCCGTGCAGAAACTAATATGAACAACACAACATTGTACTAATGTAAAAAGTATTTTGCATAAAACTGAAAATATTTTTGGATTCTAACAAGTTTTACAATTTCCTCTATTCCTTTGTTACCTTCAACTGCATACATGGGTAAATTTGTTCTTAAAGTTGGTACCGCTTTGACTCCACTCGGTCCAATGAAAGTATACATCAGGGAGGTAGTGTGTGTGTGTCTGCGTGTGCCTGTTAGTTTGATGCAGTGTTACATAAAATTCTTTTCACAACAGGTTTCCAATGTTTCCTTCAATCTGATAATATTCCGCTCTGCAATTTTGTATCATTAACCTAGGAGTTTTGGCCGACTTCCAATTTTTACCCGTTCGTTACATTAAGTTCATGCTCAAAAATGTTTATTACCTACCAGTGCATCCAGGAAAATTAAAGTTGATAAATAAAACAGAAAAGTCTTGCAATTTTAGAATTTGCTTGTTAGGATTATAAACTTGGAGTTAGAATAAATTAGTTCTTGTCGAGTCGTGCCTCTTGGAGACAGCTGTTTGTGTTTATAATACTGAGTACCCTGTATTTGTGGCACCCACAAAATATATAATTTTAAATGCGGATCTTTGTAACACTACTTGTGAAAATGATTAGAAACCGCACAGGCCTGTAATAATTTCTTTTATCACACGTAAAAATAACGATCTCAGCAAATTTTATTAGAGCTTTAAAAATCAAACAAAAGTTGCTCAGCACGTTCACATGTTTAAATTATTACAATTGTTTCCTATAAACTATAAAATAAATTCGTTTAATATAACAAATAACGTATTTACTAGTTTTAAATTAAAAATGTAATCAGCTATTAAAAAATAAATAAATAACGTAATTATAATTTTTACCACACACACACACACACACACACAACCATGCATAGCAAGTTGTGAGTGTCTCTCTCTTTTTAGTAATTACTAATTACTTTTTTTTTTTTATGTGCTATTAAATATATTTGCCTTTGTATCTTGTTAATTTGTCAAGTTTTATAACACAGTCCTGAGAAACTTTCTACCATCAGAATCATCTTCGCACATTCTATTGGTCCTTCCATTTCTTTTATCGAATTCAGTATGGTATACTTTTTTCTTTATCTGTACGGGGCCAAATATCCCTGCACAAAGTAATATGAAGAACACAACATTGTACTAATATAAAAAGTATTTTGTATAAGTGAGATGAAACTTAGAATATTTTTGGATTCTAACAAGTTTTAGAAATTCATTTATTCCTTTCTTACCTTCAACTGCATACATAGGTAAATTTGAATAGATTTCTCAAAGATCTTACAGTGTTTGAATAGATTTCTCAGCCGCAGATCTTAAACATTATATAAGGTTATTTATTCTTAGATACGGTTTTCCAAATTGGATGTTTAATTTACGAAGCCATACTTCTACTGCACTGTTCGTTCTGTAACGTCGGCGCTAGCAGTTTCATAACTCCTGTGACACTAATAGATTTTCCAGTCACTGTTCTACAAAGCAAATAATGGATTCTTCTAGTTTCTCTTGTCACGAATATACTGCCCCCCATCTTCTACGTCTTCAGGCCGAAGGAAAGCAAGTGCAGTGGACGTTCGGACGTTCAGCCTAACTTCACTTCCATTGTACAGTATAATGTTGTCATACCCATATCCTGTACTTTCCTTCAGAGATATTGTGTGAAGTAAAAATAACACCCACGAACGTTGACTAAAGGAAATATCTCCATAATGCTGACATAGGCGGAGACTCAAATTCTACACGAAGGCCTACAGTCTCATTGTTCTACTCGGGTACTTCTCGTAGGAGCTGTTGAAGCTCACGTAAATAATTTTTCCTTTCATATCGGGAAGAGGAGCAAATACGACTGGCTCAATGTTTGTTTTATCGTGTGTGCTTCCTAAGTCAACGTGATGTACGTTGTGCAAAGTCACTACTCCACCTTTTGAATGTTTCGTCCACGAAAGCGACTTGTATTATTTCAAGTTATCTTTACCTTCGGCTCCACTAATAATCGGCAGCTTACCTTGGACACCATCTTTGGTCAGAAGAAAACTGCTCTCGTCGGACATTTTGAGAAGTTCTTCTTGAAAAACATCCTCGGAACGCGTAGGTTGTTCTTACACTCCTTGTGTTTGGTTTTCTATTTAAACGATGACTTCCAATTAGAGAATTGGGGATTGTGTGACGAATTCATAAGCTTTGTTTAATAAAGTTCTTCGTTAAGTGTCTAAGGTAAAGTCGCGTTGTGGTTTGTTTCCTTGTTTGGAACACTGCCTTATAATACATCCAGGGTTGCTTCGTTCGGAATACACTTTTATTCAATTACTGTCATCTCTACATTGTTCTGCAAAACTATTCTTTTATACAGCTTTTTCTTGTGTTGTAACCATACCCATGTCACTGAGCCTCCTGAATTCTTTCGTAGCCATTGTATAAAACACAAAGTTTTATATAATATAATATTGTAAGATAACCCTGCTGATACGGGTGTTTCCAAGTGATACTGGTTGCAAGTGAAAAGACCCCTTGACCCCCAAATGAAGTAACAAAGAAAAGCAAACATGTGCTGTTGTGAGCACATTTATTTGAAGTCTCATTTACTGACCGCATTCCTTCGTGATTTTATAATTAATATGTATTTAGTCGTATGTTACTGCAGATATATTGTGATTTTTGCTAGTTATGTGAATGTCTCTGAAATAAATACTCCCTGGCTGTCTTTACCCATTTTGAAAATACTCCAGTTGGACAGTTTTACTACTATGATTGCCACGATTAAAACAACAAAGCATGTGTGTGCACCGCGAGCACACATGCGTGAGACGTACCAGAGTGCGTGCTGGAGTCAATGCAAGACGCACGCGCTCGCACTGACCCCCAACACGCAGAATGCATCGCACGATATACGTCGGTTCAAGCGGTGTGGTGTGAGTCTGTACGCGCGGGCGCCACATGCTGTGCGTGCGAGAATGCGCGTTGGAGTCAATGCAAGGCGCGCGCTTCCATTGAGCCCCAGCACGCAAACCGCGCGCCAGCACGTATCCGCCAAACGGGTGTGTGTGAGTGTGTTGCCCGTGTGCTAACAGTAATAATAATAAAAATTCCATTACCTGGAGCGTTTCATAATGGGCAAACTGACCACGAGAGAATTTATTTGCACAGACATTGACTGTAAATGTTGCCGGTTTAAATTAAACTAAATAATTAAAAAATTTGTATTAATTTTGATCAACTGCCTGGAAACGAAAACTGTATTGTCAATAACAATTATGATAATGGAAATTGTAATGTTTTTTTCTTAGTTACTTCCATGTTCCTTAAGGAAATGGAAGTATGGTGATGGCAAAAAAAAATCGTGTTCGAGATTATTGCAGATTCTGATTGTACTACAATCAAAACATGAAAAAAAGTCGTTTTCCTAAAAGTGTCTGTCTGTGTGTGTGTCTGTGTGTAGATTTTTTTCTATGGCAAACGATAACTGCCGCAAATTCAAACAGAATCAAATAATTTTTTGCATACAGCCCTGATTTGTAGAGTACTCACGACCTATTGTTTTTGGTGAAGATCGGTTGAGGAAAGGGGTAGTTTACCTGCAACGGTTTTTTTTTATCAAGGGAAATTTTTTTTTTGGCAAACGATAACAGCCGCAAATTCAAACAGAATCAAATAATGTTTCGCATACAGTCCTGATTTGTAGAGTACTTACGACCTATCGTTTTTGGTGAAGATCGGTTGAGGGAAAGAGCTAATTTACCAGCAACGGTTTTTTTTTTAACAAGGGTAATTTTGTTTGTTTAGCAAACGATAACGGCCGCAAATTCAAACAGAATCAAATAATGTTTCGCATACAGCCCTGAATTGTAGAGTTATCAAGATCTGTTGATTTTGGTAAAGATCGGTTAAGGGAAAGGGGTAGTTTACCGGCAACGTTTTATGTTTTAACAAGGGTATTTTCTATGGCAAATGATAAGAGCCGCAAATTCAAACAGAATCAAATACGTTTTTGCATACAGCCCTGATTTCTTGAGTACTAAAGACCTATTGTTTTTGGTGAAGATCGTTTAAGGGAAAGGGGTAGTTTACCGGCCACGTTTTTTGTTTTATAAAGGGTATTTTGTATGGCAAACGATAACAGCCGCAAATTCAAACAGAACCATATAATATTTTGCATACAGCCCTGAATTGTAGAGTGCTCAAGACCTGTCGGTTTTGGTGAAGATCAGTTAAGGGAAAGGGGTAGTTTACCAGCAACGGTTTTTTATCAAGGGTAATTTTACTTCCATATTCCTTAAGGAATGGAAGTATGGTGATGGCAAAAAAAATCGTGTTCGAGATTATTGCAGATTCTGATTGTACTACAATCAAAACATGAAAAAAAGTCGTTTTCCTAAAAGTGTCTGTCTGTGTGTGAGTCTGTGTGTAGATTTTTTTCTATGGCAAACGATAACTGCCGCAAATTCAAACAGAATCAAATAATTTTTTGCATACAGCCCTGGTTTGTAGAGTACTCACGACCTATTGTTTTTGGTGAAGATCGGTTGAGGAAAGGGGTAGTTTACCTGCAACGGTTTTTTTTATCAAGGGAAATTTTTTTTGGCAAACGATAACAGCCGCAAATTCAAACAGAATCAAATAATGTTTCGCATACAGTCCTGAATTGTAGAGTTCTCAAGACCTATTGTTTTTGGTGAAGATCGGTTAAGGGAAAGGGGTAGTTTACCAGTAACGTTTTATGTTTTAACAAGGGTATTTCCTATGGCAAACGATAACAGCCGTAAATTCAAACAGAATCAAACGATTATTTGCATACAGCCCTAAATTTTAGAGTTCTCTAGACCTAATGTTTTTGGTTAAGATCGGTTAAGGGAAAGGGGTAGTTTACCAACAACGTTTTTTTAACAAGGGTATTTTTTATGGCAAACGATAACAGCCGCAAATTCAAACAGAATCAAATAATTTTCTGCATACACCCCTGATATGTAGTGTACACAAGACCTATTGTTTTTGGTAAAGATCGGTTAAGGAGAAGGGGTAGTTTACCAGCAACGTTTTTTTATCAAGCGTATTTTCTATGGCAAACGATAACAGCCGCAAATTCAAACAGAATCAAATAATTTTTTGCATACGTCCCTAAATTGTAGAGGTCTCAAGAACTTTCGATTTTGGTGAAGATCGGTTAAGGGGAAGCGGTAGTTTACCTGCAACCTTTTACGTTTTAACAAGAGTAAAGTACTTTAAAATTTATTTAAACTTTTTGAAACAATGGTAATTGTTAAAAAATAAATAATTTTGTTGCCAGGCAATAAAATTAAAATTTTTTCATTTTAATGTAATATAATATTTTTTTTTAATACGGCAATAAAAAGGCAGGTAAGACACAATTCACGTTATTTCTGGCCTCACTCATGTTTATTTTCTTACGTTTGCACGGTTTTTAAATGGAAAGTGCCGAAACCCACACCAACATAACGCGTGCAAGTCGAAAAAATGGACATCAATTTGCTTACTGGCGAAGCTAGTAGTTAATGAATGGGTAGGCAAAAATCTTATCTTAAATTTTTTTAAGGAATCACTAAAAGGACGGTGGGTCAAATCGGACGCTGAGGTAGAGTTTGCTGTAAACGAATGGTTCCACAAACAGCCGTAAGAATTTTAGTAGCAGGGAATCTACAGGTTAGCGCAACAGTGGAACTCATGTCTTAATGTTATTGGAGACTTCTTTTAAAATCGTTGAATAAAAAATGCTTTACAGCTCTATACGTGTGTCTATTGAACAATCCTTGTATTAGTCATACACAATAATACAACTGATTGAACTTCAAATTTTTAAACTTGATTAGTTTCTATATATATGTTTAATGTTACAAATAATTCAAATAACAACCTTGATCATCTGTTAGTTCAGCGGAATAACAGTGACACTTTTAATAACCGCATAAAATAAACACTTAGAAACAACACAGGCGCTTTAACTTAACTGTTTGTACCACAGAAGTGAGGCATGCCTCAACGCTCTATGTGTACAGTGCGGGACAATCACCCCTCCCTACACTTCCCTTTCACACCACTACATTGCTTACATACGATGTATACAAAAAACGCTGAGGCAAGTTCAGGTTGCCTCATTCGCTTTAAACGAACTATGCCGAATCTCACCTGTCACCATCTAGCGGTCGCTCAATAAAGCACGTTTCGGTTTAATAAATTTGACAGTCGCAGTAACAATGTATAATCTTTACGTTATGTAGTTCATACGTATTTATAATTTTTATTCTACAGAATTTTTTAGGGTAGGCATTGCCTCAATTGCCTCCATGTAACTTCGCCACTGATATATATGTGTACAACGTTATCGGCAACAAAGAAGTAGTTTTTGTTAAAATTCCTTCCCGGGATATTTGGCCGTAGTCCAATGTTTTCTACAAAACCAGACATTTCGGCAATGCCATCGACTTCCATCATCAGTGAAAATCGAGTGCGATAACGTGAGGTGGTATACGTTAGTGACCACAGTACTGTGGTTAAGGCTGAAGCAGTAAGTAGAAAGAAGTAGTTTCTATGGTAATATTTCATATCAAAAATGATTTTAAATATAAATCTCAGAATATGGAAGTCATGTATGGTTCTCCATACCGATATTTTTCTATGGTAAACGATAGCAGCCGAAAATTCAAACAGAATCAAATGATGTTTTGCACACAGCCCTGTATTGTAGAGTTCTCAGTACCTATTGGTGTTGGTGAAGATCGGTTAAGGGAAAGGGGTAGTTTACCCGCAACGTATTATGTTTTAAAAGGGTATTTTCTATGGCAAACGATAAGAGCCGCAAATTCAAACAGAATCAAATAAGTTTTTGCATACAGCCCTGTTTTGTTGAGTATTAAAGACCTATTGTTTTTGGTGAAGATCGGTTAATGGAATAGGGTAGTTTACCAGCAACGTTTTTACTTCCATATTCCTTAAGGAATGGAAGTATGGTGATGGCAAAAAAAATCGTGTTCGAGATTATTGCAGATTCTGATTCTACTACACTCAAAACATGAAAAAAAGTCGTTTTCCGAAAAGTGTCTGTGTGTGTGTCTGTGTGTCTGTCTGTCTGTGTGTCTGTCTGTGTGTGTGTACTATAGATTTTTTTTCTATGGCAAACGATAACTGCCGCAAATTCAAACAGAATCAAATAATTTTTTGCATGCAGCCCTGATTTGCAGAGTACTCGCGACCTATTGTTTTTGGTGAAGATCGGTTGAGGGAAAGGGGTAGTTTACCAGCAACGGTTTTTTTTTAGCAAGGGTAATTTTGTTTGTTTGGCAAACGATAACAGCCGTAAATTCAAACAGAATCAAATCATGTTTCGCGTACAGCCCTGAATTGTAGAGTTCTCAAGATCTGTTGATTTTGGTGAAGATCGGTTAAGCGAAAGGGGTAGTTTACCTGTAACGTTTTATGTTTTAACAAGGGTATTTCTTATGGCAAACGATAACAGCCGCAAATTCAAACAGAATCAAAAGATTATTTGCATAAAGCCCTAAATTGTAGAGTTCTCAAGACCTATTGTTTTTGGTAAAGTTCGGTTGAGGGAAAGGGGTAGTTTACCAGCAACGTTTTTTTAACAAGGGTATTTTTTATGGCAAACGATAACAGCCGCAAATTCAAACAGAATCAAATAATGTTTTGCATACAGCCCTGATTTGTAGAGTACTCAAGATCTGTTGTTTTTGGTGAAGATCGGTTAAGGGAAAGGGGTAGTTTACCTGTAACGTTTTATGTTTTAACAAGGGTATTTCCTATGGCAAACGATAACAGCCGCAAATTCAAACAGAATCAAAAGATTATTTGCATACAGCCCTAAATTGTAGAGTTCTCAAGATCTATTGTTTTTGGTGAAGATCGGTTGAGGGAAAGGGGTAGTTTACCTGCAACGTTTTTTTAACAAGGGTATTTTCTATGGCAAACGATAACAGCCGCAAATTCAAACAGAATCAAATAATGTTTTGCATACCGCCCTGATTTGTAGAGGTCTCAATGACTTTCGATTTTGGTGAAGATCGGTTAAGGGGAAGGGGTAGTTTACCTGCACCCTTTTACGTTTTAACAAGAGTAAAGTACTTGAAAATTTATTTAAACTTTTTGAAACAATGGTAATTGTTAAAAATAAAATAATTTTGTTTCCAGGCAATAAAATTATAATTTTTTCATTTTAATGTAATATAATATTTTTCATTTAATACAGCAATAAAAAGGCAGGTAACACACAGCCTGGCTGTTTGGCTGAAAATGATTTTAAATATAAATCTTAGAATATGGAAGTCATGTATGGTTCTCCATACCGATATTTTGTTTTATCAAGGGTATTTTATATGGCAAACGATAACAGCCGAAAATTCAAACAGACTCACATAATATTTTGCATACAGCCCTGAAATGTAGATCTCTCAAGACCTGTTGGTTTTGGTGAAGATCGGTTAAGGGAATAGGTAAACTACCCAGTTTACCTGCAACATTTTATGTTTTATCAAGGGTAATTTTTTTATGACGAACGATAACTACCGTACATTAAAACAGAATCAACTACTCTTCTGATACCTTTTAGAATTATACAGATCTCAAGGTCTGTTGATTTTGTTGATGATCGGTTAAGGGAAAGGGGTAGTTTACCGGCCACGTTTTTTGTTTTATCAAGGGTATTTTGTATGGCAAACGATAACAGCCGCAAATTCAAACAGAATCACATAATATTTTGCATACAGCCCTGAATTGTAAAGTGCTCAAGACCTATCGGTTTTGGTGAAGATCGGTTAAGGGAAAGGGGTAGTTTACCCGCAACGTATTATGTTTTAAAAGGGTATTTTCTATGGCAAACGATAAGAGCCGCAAATTCAAACAGAATCAAATAAGTTTTTGCATACAGCCCTGTTTTGTTGAGTACTAAAGACCTATTGTTTTTGGTGAATATCGGGTAATGGAATAGGGTAGTTTACCAGCAACGTTTTTTGTTTTATCAAGGGTATTTTATACGGCAAACGATAACAGCCGAAAATTCAAACAGACTCACATAATATTTTGCATACAGCCCTGAAATGTAGAGTTCTCAAGACCTGTTGGTTTTGGTGAATATCGGTTAATGGAATAGGGTAGTTTACCCGCAACATTTTATGTTTTATGAAGGGTAATTTTTTATATGACGAACGATAACTACCGTACATTAAAACAGAATCAACTACTCTTCTGCATACCTTTTTGAATTATACAGATCTCAAGGTCTGTTGATTTTGTTGAAGATCGGTTAAGGGAAAGGGGTAGTTTACCTGCAACGATCTATGTTTTAACAAGGGTAGTTTTTCTATGACGAACGATAACTGCCGTAAATTCAAAGAGAATCAAATAATGTTTTGCATACAGCCCTGAATTGTAGAGTTCTCAAGACCTATTGTTTTTGGTGAAGAACGGTTAATGGAATAGGGTAGTTTACCAGCAACGTTGTATGTTTTATCAAGGGTGTTTTTTAAGGCAAACGATAAGAGCCGCAAATTCAAACAGAATCAAATAATTGTTTGCATACACGCCTGAATTGTAGTGTACTCAAGACCTGTCGTTTTTGGTGAAGATCGGTTAAGGGAAAGGGGTAGTTTACCCGCAACGGTTTTTTATCAAGGGTAATTTTGTCTATGGTAAACGATAACAGCCGCAAATTCAAACAGAATCAAATGATGTTTTGCATACAGCCCTGTATTGTAGAGTTCTCAATACCTATTGGTGTTGGTGAAGATCGGTTAAGGGAAAGGGGTAGTTTACCAGCAACATTTTATGTTTTAAGTAGGGTAATTTTTTATATGACGAACGATAACTGCCGTAAATTCAAACAGAATCAACTAGGTTTTTGCATACCTTTTTGAACTAAAGAGAACTCAAGGTCTGTCGATTTTGTTGAAGATCGGTTAAGGGAAGGGGTAGTTTATCAGCAACGTTTTATGTTTTAAAAAGGGTAATTTTGATATGACGAACGATAACTGCCGCACATTCAAACAGAATCAAATATTTTTTGCATGCATCCCTGAATTGTAGAGGACGGAAGGTCTATTGATTTTGGAGAAGATCGGTTAAGAGAAAGGGGTAGTTTACCTGAAACATTTTATGATGTAACAAGAGTAAAGTACTTAATTTTTATAAATAAAGTATCCTGATAAGAAGCTCATAGTAATCCACTGTAGAAACGTAGATGAAATATCTATAAATGAAGAGGTTAGGTGAACGGGGTGGGGGTAATTTTCTATTATTAAAAATTATAGTTGAAGGTGGAGGGGAGAATTTTTTATATGTGTACTACGTTATCGGCTTCAAAGAAGTAGTTTTTTGTTAAAATTGCTTCCTGGGCTGTTTAGCCGTAGTCCAATGTTTTCTGCAAAACCAGACTTTTCGGCAGTGCCATCGACTGCCATCATCAGTGAAAATCGAGATTTTCTATGGAGCGAGACGTAGTTTCTATGGAGATATATTTCATTTCGAATATGATTTTAAATATAAATCTTAGAACATGGAAGTCATGTATGGTTCTCCATACCGATATTTTACAAGTTGTAATTAAAGTGAAATAATTTAAAATAATTTACTATTTAAAGCTTAGATATTAAAAGCATAAATACTATTTAAATTTATTATTAAAAGAAATCAAATAAAAACCCTATGTTTCAGGAATAACCCAGAAGAGGACAGGTATTATGAAGACTGGCGAAAGGAGGGAGAGATTTTGATAAAAAAAATGTAGATATGTGAGAGGAGGAAGAGAGAGGTGAAGAAGTTGATCCAAACGTAGTTCACAGTGGCTCATACGAAAACAAAAAAATACGATTTAAACTAAAACAATAAAGTAAAATTCATAAAAGCTTTACCTATAATTTGTTGTAAAAAAATCATAATTGCCACCTCATTGTCTAGGAAAATAAATATTACAAACTAAACTACCTTAAGCAAATGTGTAAATCAGATACCGTGTAATTGTTAATAAAAAGGTAATCTACCCTTTCCAACCTTTTTAATCCGCCTTATGATTTGTTGATTTAGTTAATTCTAACGTATTTCAAAGCATATGCTTTATCATGAGACATTGAAAATATTCCTGGAACGAGATCGTCACTAGTTAAAATACTAATATCGCATTTTCACTATACACGTTAGTAGGTAGCCTACTTAGCTCTGCTCGAAAAAGACCAGAATGCTTATTAATGTGTAGAAGACATAGTTAAATAATGAAGAGTATAATCAAAAATAATCTACCACCGTCTTGGTAGTCAAAAGCCGTTTCAACATTACGTAGTGTCTTCTCTAAAGTTCAAATGAATTTACAAAAAAAAAAAAAGTGTTCCGAGAGCAATCAACATTTCGTTATTTTAAATCTTAGTAAACATTTCTTCTTGTCTTCGTATTTTACATAATTTTACATTCGTGTCTTTCTTTTCGTCTGTTTTTTTTTTTCATTTACATGTCGGACGTCTCATTAAGTAACTAATAAAAGTAGTAAAAGTTATTATATTTAGGACTTGTAGAAATAACAGTAAAGAATAATTTCATTTTATTTAAGTAAAATTTTAGGACTTGTTGACTATGGCAGATTTTTGTAATAGAGTCAGATTTTATGTAAGTTATTTAGACGCAAACAGTCAGAGGATGCACGGGGTCTTGCGCCCTAATTCGTGCGCGTTGTCCAGGCCTATGCCTGATGAACGCCAGGTGCAAACAGGTCGGCACGATCGTCTGCTTTGCACAAGGTGTTAGGGTGTGGTCCGCGAGTACATGATTATGCATGGACATCACGGGAGGAAGCTAAGGCTTTCTTCCTTCAGCCAATTGTCGCGCCGCGGTGCGAGGCACCATGGTCCCCCAGGGCATCGCCCGCAGGAACGTAGTGATGCGCTGGCGCTGGCGGGGACAAGAGGCTCGAACGCCCAAAAGGGCGTCGGCCGAAACGAAGGGCAGCAACAACGTGGCAGTCAGCAGTCGCAAGGAAACCGTTGCACAAACTCGCGGGAGCCCGTGTCCCGGGTCGCTGCCCTGCCGAGTCGGCAAAGCAGGTGGTGACAGGGGAAACACTGAATGTGAATAGCTTCAGCCGATTGTCACGCCTGGACGCAGCTCCGTGGCCCCCGATTTCATCGCTCACAGGAACGTAGAGAAGCGCTGGCGAGGACAAGACGCTCGTCCGCCCGAATGCGTCGGCCGAGTCGAAGGGGAGCAACACCGGGGCAGAACCTCGCGGGAGTCCGTGTCCCTAGTCACAGCCCTGCCGAGTCGGCAAAGCAGACGCTGGCGATAAGTTATTTAGAAAAGTTCGTTTCCGTAATATACAATCTTTGTTAACATTGTTTAGGACATGTATATCATCTTTGGCGGCTCAGTAGACCAGTGGTTATGGCACCTGGCTACTAATCTAGAGGTCCCGGGTTCGATTCCCGGGCCCGCACCATAAAATTAAGGTGCGTTTTTCATCCCCTAGGGTCGACTCAGTCAACAGGCTGAAAATGAGTACCTGGGATAACATCCTGGGGATAAATGGGCGGCTGAAGCGTAGTGCTGGCCACACTGCCTTCCTGTATGTTGTACGGCTTACATAAGGCAGCCTGCCCTGCTTTACTCCTAAGCTACTTCGGTGGTATACGTGGGAGCCATTACTATTATTATATCATCTTTCCAACTGTTCCTACTCTATTGTGACAACCGCTCGACCTGTCGAAACATCACGAATAGACTGTCTTTAACAACCGACCTCGGTCATCGTGCCGAATTGATAAATCCTCTGAATTTATTTTCAGTTTCACTGTGGACACTTTTATTTCCAGAGTACATTTTTTTCAGTAGCAGGCACATCTTCCTCGATGCCATTTAGCTGTTCCCTGCGAATCATTAAGTGGTAGAAGGAAACTGGTTGCGCTGTGTGTTGTGTATATTATACATTATTTTAGCATTTATTTAGTTATCATTATCATCATCATCTTCACGGATTAAACCAAGGATGGTTTGTTCCGGTCTCAAACAGGCAAAGATTAGAGCTGGTCACTCCAGCGCTTCCTCGTACGTCCCACACCGCTCCGTCCCCTCGGCTTATAGTTCCAGAGTTGCTTGGGATGCGGCAGTCATCTATTCGGCAAAGAGGTTCACACCATTTCAGGCGATACTGGGTGATCCTGTCGAGTATACTCATAATATTTAGTTCCTGTCGTATATAGGCTATTTACGAAGTCAGAAACCAAACATATCAATAGGTACAAGTTACGGGGTTATTTCTACAGTCGCAAACTCCTTTCAAACAACGTCCACCAAGGTGACTCTTCAGCACTAACCAAATGTACGCAAAAATTTACACTATAATTTTCGTCCACCTGCAAGATCCCTCCAACAACAAAAATTCACGAACCGCCACACCTTAGAATCGATTTCGTTGAACACTCGAATAAATACCTCGACGGGACTGTAGATAAGATAAAGGAAGACTGCGCAAATTCCAACACGGGAAAGAAAATTTTCCATAAGATCTTATACAGGAGCTGGGAAAGCAACATACGTTATAAATTCATAAGTTCCCACAACTAAACTCTTCCACAGTTCATTACGCTTCCAGACAGGACTTTTACTCTGCTACGTATATTATTGGTCCTCTTCTACGGTGTAGAATCTTGGACTTTGACTGAAGCCACAACTAAAAAATTTTTAGCTTTCAAAATGTGGCTCTACCGTAGAATACTGAGCATTTCATGGGCAGCACATGTAACTAATGTTGAAGTTCTTAGGAAGATGAAGAAAGAAACGGAAGATATTAACACAGTGAAAATAAGAAAGCTTCAGTATCTAGGACATCTCATGACAAATGAACAGAGATTTTGCTTATTGCAGTCCATACTACAGGGAAAAGTACTTGGTAAGAGAGGACTTGAGCGACCCAGAATAGCATGCCTGAGAAATTTAAGGACCTGGTTTGGCATGAATACAACTGACTTATTTCGTATAGCAGTGCAGAAAGATAAAATAGCCTGTATGATGTCCAACATCCGAAACGGATGGGAACTGTCAGAAGAAGACTACATTAGAAAAATACAATAATGTGAACTTTCAACCTTGTGGTTACAGAGCACAATTTCTGGTTGTCACATACTACAGAGAAATAGTGCTAACCTTTCCAATTAAGTAAATGAATATCGGAAACAAAAATATATTGCAAATACTATACATTCACTTGGCGAAAACACATTAGTGTTAATCAAATATTTGCCTGCTAGAAGTAAACAAGAAACCAATATTAATATATATTATTGCCATTAGAACAGAGACTATTATTGCTTATTGATTTAGTGTTGTTTCGTAAATAAATTTCTGATATTAGGTGTTAGTAGTAGTTTGTAATATGCTTTATAGCGTCATCAGTAAATTTAAAAGAAACGTAAGAAATTTATACCTAATAAGATAACATACAAACCTAAATTATAAAAAACTAAATGTTCAATTGCAAGTGTATAAATAGTAATACATGTAGTTTTGTTTAGGAAGTCAAATATTTGAAGAAATATGCTACCATCATTAACGGCCGTCATGGTTTTCTGCATACTGTGTGGTTATTCGATGCCCGTTTTCCGACAAGGAAAATTACAAAAATACATAAAAATATATTGTTTAACAGTGACGCTGTTGCAGTGCGCAGTGTGGCTAACAATTGTCTTTACAAAACTGCACAGTATGGTGTTCAGTACTACAAACATTTTGCTTATGACTCTGTCGATAATGTCACCATTAATTCTACTTCATTACCAGATTAAATTTCTTACGCGCCTAGAGACTAATCGTGATATTGTTGAAAATATTACTTACATAGACCGGTCGCTTGACTCTTTGCACGTCTTAGTTCCGCGTGCGAAAAATAATATTGAAAATAGTTTTTATTTAATAGCCTTTCTATTGTTCATGTTGTGTTGTTATGTGCTAATGATGAATGAGTGTGTTTTGTGTTGTTTTTTTAAGGAAGTATTAGGTTTTATAAACATCTACGTGTACTTACACTTTTTTATTATTGATATCTCACATGTAACCTTGTTTCTGTACTGCAGCTATGTAACTAACATTCTGAAACAAAGGCTGCACCATATTCGATACGCGTTTGAAACGTTTGGAAAAAGAAACAACAGGATTGTCGCTTGGAGTAATATCGCAAACGTTGCAGTAGTCAGTCAAATAACAAACAACAACTTGTTTATAAGGCCTCGCGATACTTACAGAATCGTCGGTTGTTTAAATCGCATTACCTACGAAACGTTCATGAAAATAACTCAACTGTATTCACCTTACTTCTGCAACCACATATTGGCGCTTATTCTGTGGATTTCCATACAGATTATTTCTACATCTATACACGGAAATATTAAAAGTTTTATATTTTATATTTCAGTGTGGTTTTTAATAGATGTGCTGCATTTTTCCAACTATGAGTCTATATCCTCGGAATTAAAACACATAGAAACTTTGCTCGGCTGCTTTTATTACAAAAAAATCATTGAACAGATTAAGAAATGAAACACTGAGTTTATTCTATCAGTCGGCACATAGAGAGAGAAAAATTTCTTGTGGGTTTTTCGACGTAGACATTACTGTGTTTGCCCTTCTTAATGACTTTGTGCCATTATTTGTTTTTAGTATTTTAGAAAGTACTAATTAAACACACACACACACACACACACATACCAAAGAACATATACATAGGCCAACCAAAGAAGAAATGGAAGCAAAATAAACTACACACAGTTTATTGAAATCAATGGTAAACACTTTATTAAATGTTAATTTTTATCTTTTCTCAGGTAACCAAAGTCGTCCAGATTGCTCGTAAGGAGTGATTGATGAATATACAAATTCATTTATTCGGTTTTGAAGGTAGCTACTATGAGCGCAGGCACCGATAATATTAGCTTTTTCAACTGATAAAAAAACTAATGATTTACCTACTTCCGACCTACCTACGAATTGCAAATAATCAAAGATTAACATTTACACTCTATAAGCGTACATATGGAACATGAGAACAATTTGCATTTGTGAATTGTTTTGAACATAGGCTATATATTGTTTTACTGGTTTATTTGCATTACCCGCAGTAATGAATAATTTATTACAAATTTCAAAATTGTTTCTTTATTAACCGGTATTAAATAAGTTATATGAAAATAAATTTTTTCTTTTTACGCAAAGGACGCGTTAACTCTAGTTCCTAATTCAACATTAGGAACTAGAATTACTGGTTGTGTGTGTAACCAGTCAAGCTAATAAATATCCAGTAACCTTATTATAGTGGTAAATAAAATTATAAATAAAATTACACATTATAAATGTGATAAATAATATTATAACTATCAAAAGTTGAGTTACAAAAACTGTATATAAAACTTTATGTACGTCAGTTTTAAAACACAGCACATCATTAATAAAAGCATGTATAACTGATTTCCTAACGTTACGTAATAAAGATTAATGATAGCGCATTCACTCAAGTGTGTAGCAAGAAATATAATTCTCTATAAGCTAACTGTATATTTACTTATAATTACAGCAGTCATATTATTAAAATTAAATTATTAATTTATTTGTAAGTTAATATTGCAAATATAAGTCCGCACAAGTTAGTAAATAATATTAGCTAAACAGGCTTACAATATATTACAAATTTTATGTAAATTGCACCATTTTACTGAAAAATAATTAAAATAACTGTGGGTTTTGTTCTGTAATATATGCTGTGCAAACAATGTATAATAATAATGATAATGATAATGCGTACTGTTTCAAGAGAGCACATTTTAATTTTGCATTGTAATATAAATTCGAAATGGCAGTTTTTTATTGTTTGTTTTAATTATGTACTAATGTGTCTTATTTAGGTACTTGATTTTTGCATTAAATATGTTATCATACTAAACATATGGTACTTTTATTTTTTCCTGTTACATTAAATCAGTTTTGTATTTTCTTGCAACATTTATTTCTTATTGACTAAAAACAGATAATGAAGAAAGTATTCATTAAGATTTATTTATTTTCTTGGATTTCGTTGTCCATGAGGTGTCCGTTACTTAACTAAATACAACTATTATATTAACGCCTCGGAACACAAAGTTTTTTATAAGTAAAAACATAAAGTTTTACCTTACAACCTGAACCGGTTTTCACCTTTAAAAGGCTTCTTCAGAGGCCGCCGCTGGTAGCGCTGTCCGTCCTGTTGTGGGCGACGGAATCGAATTTCGAAAGATCGATGCTGTGTGTGTGGGGTGAGATATGTTCGAATAATGCGTGCGATTTGAATTGTGTCTGTTCGTTTATGATGTCGTTTTTATTTGTTTTCTTGTGTTTGTATATTTCCAATTGTTCTAGAGTGTCCAGTATTCGGCCTTTTGTGTGTACGTGTAGAATGTTCATGTTATTGTCGATGTTTTTGTATGTGTGGTTTGCTCCAATGAGGTGGTTTGCAAAGGTGGATTCTGTAGTGGAGTGGAGTGCCTTTGTGTGTTCAATGTATTTCTGTTTGAAGCTACGTCCTGTCTGGCCTATGTAGAATTTGTTGCAATTTGATCAATTTAGCTTGTAAACACTGGGTAGATCGAATTTGTTTTGTGCTTTGTGTGTGTGTTTGATAGTATAATAGTAGGAGTATAAATAATATTTTATTATTTTCAATCCTTACAACCTCTTTCCTACTCTTTCGTTTTTCTGTTGTGTTTATTGGAGGAGGAAACCTTAAATTCTAAGGCACTTAATTCTGACATAATGTTATTCAAGCCTGTCAGCTTTAAGACAGCTTTCCCATCACTGACTCACCCATTTACTGATATTATTAGTACTGAATAATTGGGGTAATCGTAGTACAGACTTTGACCTAAATTTTAATTAAATATTTATTCCAGAATTCTTAGACTTTCACGTAATAAGACGATCAAGCCTATTGAACTGGAAATGACAAACAACTTTGTAATTAGACGTAGTAATGTGCAGTTACAAAGTACGTTTTGTAAAATTGCAGAAATTACAAAAAGGATTAAGGCAAATAGACATTGATATTGCTGAAAAATGTGAAATGGAAAACTTTTATTTTTGCTGGAATTTCTTACATAAGCCCATATCTTAATTTACATTGGTGTTTCCGGAAACAGGCAACCTTCTAACAGATTTTAAGCTCTTATGAAAAGGAATTATGAATAAGTGCAAACAATTAAATATTAGTGAAATATGTGCTATAAAATGTAGGTTTAAAATTACAAAAGAATGCTATACCTATTACAAAAATGCATAGTAACCCACCATGCAAACATATGGTAATTCATAGAAAACGTGAAAAAGTACCAGAACGACAATATTATATTACTAAATCAGCTTATGACTGGTCACATGGCCATACGCCATCCTATAAAAAAGTCCTATGTTATAAAGTCACGACAAATCGAGGAAATGGTGCGAAATTACAATGCATACAGGGAAAACGGTGACGTTGATAGATACCTAAGGGGTATACGTTATCGACTGAAGCTATATGCCGAAGAAGTACCTGGGGAAGAAGATAATAATGAAATAAATAATTAAAGTTTTTGTTTTCAAATAACCGAAAACTACAGTAAATGTATTATTTAAAATAACGAACTTATAATACATTTTTCTTCTTGGTAAATTAACTTCTTTTTTGCCAATAATTCCATTTTGTGGACCTATATATTTCTGGACATACCACCACACGATAAAATAAGAAAAGATTTTATTTATATTATTAGTGGACATAACGAACTGGACATTAGAACTGTGGACCCAGAAAAAGTGGACAAAACAACAAAAGGACCTACAAAGTAATGGACTTTAAATTAGTGGACCTATAACTAAATGGACTTCAAGTTAGTGGACATAAAGAACTGGACATTAGAACTGGGGACCCAGAAAAAGTGGACATTTTGTCTGTGGACTTAAAGAATTGGACATATCATCCGTGTATCTAAAAGATATGTAGGCCTATGCCTTCGATGCGAATACACGGTTGAAACATTAGCGTTCTGTAAGACGTTGGAGATTAAATAGATTAAACTCTAATTATTGGTGAGGATTTGAGAAAGCGAACTGGTAATATGCGAATACGAACAAAACGGACCTATCGATGGGGTAAAAAAATAAATGGTTGACGCTGAACTTATAGAGACAGAGATACTCATAACTCTTTAAGTTTGCGAGGATAGAAAGTCCCCTTTGCGAGGATGTAGAAGAAAAAAGAGTAGGTAAGAAACGTAAAGATTCGATTTAAAAAGAAATTTGAAGCTAGAACACGCAAATTAATAATAGAATATAGAGGTAGGACCTGAAATTTAAACGTAACTGGTTTCGTTTCCTAAGCAGAAACACTGGTGTTTCAGGGTAGGAAGACATGGTTGTTCAGTAATCTTCATCAACTGACATATAAATTTAATTAAAACTTAATTTGTTGATGAAATCAATTTTATGTTTCTGAAACTAGTGCATGGTTTTTTTGCAATTTTGCCGTAGTTTTTGAAAATGCCATTATGTGACAAAGCAAGGAATTTGTATCTGCTGTTTTAAAAGCTCAAATATGATCCTGGCTTATGATTAGGCTTTGACAACAATCAAACAAACTAGAGATTTTAGCCAACTGCTTTTGAATCTCACAAATGCAGCATCAGTCCATTCAGTGGACTAATATATATGTTTGTGCCAAGGTGTTTGTTTGGTGTAATATTTTCCTTTACCTTAAGTATCATTGTCCTCTGTTACCAATGATTCTTCTTGCTTCCTCTATTGAATGGACAGAAGCATTAAAATTAATTTTAAATAATGGATCATTAAATTTAAAAAAATTATTGTTTTCTCCTCCTTACCTAATCCTTTCTTATATACATCTGAATATTTATCTAACATTCCCTTTATTAGCGCAAATATATAGGTACATTTTTTACATTCAAGTATGGGCAATTATATTAGTAATATCACTTATAACATATTTTTATCGCATCAAGTAACTTTGACCTTGACTGGTTGTTATTCCCTCTTCAGTAAGATCGACAACCTCAGAAGGGGCTCTCCTTCTAAACACGTGTACGTTTATATACTAAACCCCCAATCATGTGACACTCTCAACACTAGCATTTATTTGATCCTGTATTTGTTTAGAAGTAGAAAAATGTTAGCGGAAAAATACTTAACTACCCACATACATTTATTATAGATGTCTGTTGATCCGTCTTCCACTTGTTTAGTCATGCAATTAGAGTACCATGTTTTATCACACACACAAGCGCTAACGTATCAAGGATTTACATATTCGTACATCTTGTTCACTGATTTATACACTGATAAATATTGTAAAATAAATTGTGTGTATATATATATATATATTGCCACAGAACACAGGATGATAAGCTATGTTGGTTATATCAGAGCACATGGTTGACGAGCATTTTCTTGTTTAAATTGTTTTATTTAATATTTTGTCTTTTAGTCGTAAGTTTTGCATTTAGAAATGGATAAGCATGTAGGGTACACCAAACTCTTCATGAAAAGGTGTACTATATTGGCATGTATTTTGGTGTGAATTTGTGCGCGTGTGCGGGTGTGATAATCTGTGATCGCTATAGCTTCAGTGGTAGTTAACCGATTGACGTGAAACTTTGACAAGGAATTATTTAGGTAAATAGCTTCAATTTGTGCATACTCTGAGGTTCATAACTATTTTAGAAATATGGTTTTTAAGGGAAGAATAACTCAATTGTAACTCTTATCAATTATAGGGTAATAAAATTTGTAGATAATTTCCATGCAGGACTTTGTTAAATTATACAAAGTTTTTCATGAAATTTGTATATCTGTTTGTTCCGTCAATCATGTGACTTGGGCTTAGCCTATCAGAATACACTAAATTCAGTGAGATTCATACGTTGTAGAGCTAGGATGGGGACAGTCTGTCTGTAGAAGTTGCAAGGGGAAGTTGTGCCCGGTGAAGAGAGTTGTTCTCTTATGAACGTGGAAATATCATATATAAAATAAACCGTGGTAATTCTTAACAAAGTTTCGCGTTAAGAACCGAGTGGGTAAAATATTTAGATAAAATTTAAAATATAATACAGTGGTGTTTCGTGTAAGTTAAGATATCCGCTTAGGGAATTTAAAGACACTTCAAGATATCGTGGAAGGTGTACATTAAACGCACCGCATTAAGTAATACCCAGATTAATCCTGAGGTTAAGAAAATATAAGATATAAATTAATAATAAAATGTACAAGTGGAATTTATAAGCATTGTGAGTGAACAATTTATGAAGAAACTAATGAATGTTGGCAGTCAAACATAACAACGAGACTCATTGAAATATCGCCGCTGGACCGCCTGCCGTAGAAGAGGACGACAAGACGAAGAGGACGCCAGGACGAAGAGGACACCACGAAGGAGTGACGCTGTAGAAGAGGACGACGAGAAGAAGAGGACGCCAGAACGAAGACACCAGGAGGGAGTGACGCTGTAGAAGAGGACGCCAGGACGGGAGCGACGAGACGAGAGGAGGACGTTGCAGCAACCAAGTAAAATCGATTTATATTATCGAACAATACAAACAATTATTTATATTATCAATACATGACAATTTAAAATACATTATACATCTTTAAAAACAATATTTATGTGTATAATAAATAATTTTTCATCTCCTCCATAATAGACTTGTTGTGATTTTTACACACTCACTATATCCTTAAAAGTTTAATAAAATTTGATCTGTTGCGATATATATATATGTGGGTGTGTGTGTCTGTGTGCGTGTTGTGTAATTTAATATTGATATTAGTTTTTAACAATTTGATCTATTGTTTTCCTTAATTGGAACATGTTTTGAGCATTAGATAGTATGCCCATCCTCAGCCATCTTAGTTTTAAAACTAATTCAGCCATTTTAGCTTATAGAATATTTGTGCCAAGGTTGATTCTTACTGTGGTTTCCTGTTGGCTTTTGGTAGTTTAAATTTTTGTTAGTGTGTGTGGTTGTGGTATATACTTTTGTTTCTAAGTGGTTCTAATGTTAAGTACTTTGAACATTGTGTCATGTTTTGCGTTGATTTGTATTTGTCCAGTTAGTAGTTTGTCTTGTTTCTTGTTTTTATATTTGTAAATTTTCCCCTTTATTTTTGTATGGTATGTTGCTGATGGCTGGGAATTCAGATCCTGTATTTATTGCATGTGTGGCCAAAGTGGATTTATATATGTTTGTTTTTTTTGTATGCGTGTAGTGTTTAAAATAACTTTTCCGTTTTTTCAAATGCTTCTTTGTTTGGCTTAAGTAACATCTATTGCAGTTATGGCATTCAATTTTTTGTATATTCCATTGTTCATTGTATTGTCTTTGTTTTTTGAGGTAATCAGATTTTGTGCATTATATTTGTTTGTTTTGTAGGCTATATTAATGTCTGAGTTTTTAAATCATTTTGTAATATTTATCGTCCTATTGTCAAGGGTTTAACATTTTATGTTATTGTAAAGTTGTTATATATAATGCGCATAAACGTAATCATCTTTTATTTAGTAAGGTCTGATAAATACTGCTTATTTATTAATGGACTGACGATTAATACTGACAATAATCGACACTGGAAATAAACGAAATTTGTTGGGATAAAAGATATTAAAAAATTCAACGCTGTAAATGTCGCAAATATTGAAAACGTCAGTTTTAAACTTTGGTTTCAGGAGTGATAACATTCAAATTTAAGAGTAATTTTGTATTAATGGCGGACGTTATTCTTAAGTGTAATTGCAATTTTCATTTTCGGTTTAAACAATCAGTTTATATTAAGGTGCATATATTACCCTTCATGACTGCCTGATTTTGTTTACAATAGCGAACGTTAAAGCAAGAATTTATAGAAGGGAACAAATAAATAATCAGGTTAAGGAAAGAGGAGAAGTGGAGAATCTAGAACAAAATTTTTGAGGTATTATACGACGGTCTACTGATAATCTTATGGTACAGTGGACACCATTTAAGTCACTACAAACCAGCTTTAATTATCACAAATAACAGTTTATATTTAATAAATTATTTACCTTAAATTATCAGCCGTGTGATTTCTTGTAACTTCGTCTATTACGCGTTTCAGAGCTTATATGCTCCATCATCAGATATTAAAAAAAGATAAAACTATCACTCTTGCGAGATCGTTAAGTAGTCAAAAATGTCAAAATTTGTATGTGAACCGTATGCGGATTTGAGTGGGCACCCGTTCAAGTTCATTCTGCCACTGAGCGGTTGCTACCTTATCGTAGCCCCAGCGAGCAGACTCAAGGCGGTATCCTGGATACAATGGTTGGATACAAAGTTCAGGTGGTCATTTAACACGATATCGCGACTCCTTGGGTTTGCATATGCACTGTAAATTTCAAATTCCTCCAAGGCATTCATGAAACGGCCCTTCTTACACACATGTAACGGTATTAAATTGGAACTAAACTCTGTGCAATTATGATTGTGTGAAGTCAGGTGTCGGGCGTAATTTGATTTGATGTTGTCAATGTTTCTTATTTTCTTAGGTAAATGTTCTCGAAATCGTTTAAGGAGACCTCTCCCAGTCTGTCCAATGTAGAAGCACTCGCAATCATTGCATGTTAACTTATATATGCCAGTTTTTTTCTTCTGGAGGCGTGTGTTCTTTCGGTTTGAGATTATCCAGTAACTTATTATTAGTCCTGAATGAAATAGTGAAACTATTATTATTCAATATAGAAGACAAAACCTTATGCATAAAGCTATTGTAATTAGTAGATATAAAAATGTTTTGCGTGTTGCTGTTTATTCGGGGTTTAAGCATTCTTTTTTCATGTTTTCTTAACAGTTTGTCAATGGTTAGACTATTGTAACCATTGGCAACCGCGATATATTTTATGACATTTAGCTAATCACGAAAGTCATTATCATCCAAAGGAATTGTCAATAATCTATGAATGAAACTATTATACGCTGCCATTTTATGTGAAAAAGGATGATGAGAATCTGCGTGCCCAACCGATTGTACGATACCGCCTTGAGTCTGCTCGCTGGGGCTACGATAATGTAGCAACCGCTCAGTGGCAGAATGAACTTGAACGGGTGCGCACCCAAATCCGCGTACGGTTCACATGCAAATTTTGACACTTTTTACTACTTAACGATCTCGCAAGTGTGATATTTTTATCTTTTTTTAATATCTGATGATGGAGCATAAGCTCTGAAACGCGTAATAGAAGAAGTTACAAGAAATCACACGGCGGATAATTTAAGGTAAATCATTTATTAATTCGTACAAGTGATTTGGTTACCATATTAAACATGAATATTAAAACAGTTTATAATCAACTCGTACAATAATTACAGTTAGATTTCTCCACACGCAATAATAATGTCGCCAATAAAGAATTCCGCGCTATAATCACTTTTCATTAATACACCATTGTGTAAACGCCCGCCAAAACACTGAACTCTAAGCGGCAGTTATGGACTATTTATAGTCTGCAGGGTTCCATAATATGCGATTTTACAAACTCGTGAAAATTCTAGACAATACTTCAGCGCGGCCATGGCACCGTTGGGCTAGTCAAGAAGTTTCTATAACGATACTATCGAACCCACGAGACGTTCCGCATTACGTAATACTGCCTCGCATGCCAAGCGTCACGTACGCATTACAGGTGCAGGAATAGAGTAGAACAACGTTCTCCAATGTACCAGACGTAATGGCGTAACGATTTTCCCGCATTACCTAACACTATCCTATTAGTGTAACACGGCGAAAATATATATGAAATTAAGGTTACCAAAATTACACTTACAGAGTTAATCAATAAAGTCGGTTGTTTATTTTAAAATAAGGATGTTTGCTGCAGCAATATACAAAACACCTTTATGCAGAATATCATTATTTTAATATGGAAGAACTAGTTTAATAAAAAGTAATCGAAAACAATACGTAAGCAGCGGTTGTGAGCGGTTGAATGTCATTATTTGTTAGATTTAAATGTCACTTTATTCACCATCTTTATTCAGTCACTGAATGACTTGCAAATTTTTTTTTTTTTACACGTAATCGCTTAAATATGATTTACCGCATTAAATTTATAAAGGTCAATTCAACACAACATTTAAGTTGTAAGTATTTAAGTATTATCATACATACTTTATTTTATAAATATATTAATATACTATATATAAAAAGTTTTTTACTTCAGTTGCGACACAAATTAAGTCGTTTTCCCGACAAGCGTATTTGTGATCAGTGTGCTGTCAGTAAAAAAGTAAAGAAATAAATAAATAAACAAAACAAAACAAAACAAGAACGTGACTTACCATTTCTGAATCGACCTGTTTTGTTTAGCTATGTTGTAGTGGTATGACACTTCTGAAAACAACCACATCAGTAAGATAAATAGCGAACATATAAAGTTATGTTGAATCGAAGTCCGATTGAAAGTCATTTATTTAGACAGTACCTATCGGGTCTTGTGCTGCATCTCAGCGCCTTTGTTGTTTTGAAACAATAGAAATTAAATACAAAATAATTTAGTGTGAGAAAGTTAGTTGTAAACGGTAGATGAAAACTTTGTCTTTATTTATCGAACACCCGGAGCGTTATCATTTGGAGCACATATTTTAAGCACAGGGAGTTATAGAAACGTTGAATTTTCATGTTAGAAGTGTTTGTATAAATAAAAGTACTTTTTTGAACAAGTTGTTAAAAATATCAGTGTCGATATAAGACTGGTTGTGATGATGAAAATTTTATGGAGAATTTTTATCAATGTTTTTGTTGCTTATGATTAGTTCTTTCACAGTCAATTTAACTTACCCTCTGCTTGAATTAATAAAATGTCTTCACCAGGACAGTAATCACAGGTATTCTTGGAAAGGGACCAGCCATTGGCTGACAAGGCCAAGATTACCATATAAATTATTTTAAAATTATTAGTATTTTGTGTCAGTTTGGTTTACTTTTGATACAAAGATATTTTATATAAACAGAAAGAATATATAAAAATCCTCATATTTATCACCTGTTTTATTTAATATATTGATGAATTGGTTTGATGAAAATATTTTAAATTTCATATATTGCACGCTAAAATATTGTCTTTGTGCGAAATAATGTTGTAAGATAGGAGAGCAACAATTTACATAAATCTTGATTACAGAGAAATTTTTGCAAATGGAGCATATCATTTTAAGTACCGATAATATACACAGAAGAGTCGAAAATCAGAAAATACTAGAATGTCACGTATTTGATGTCACTCATGAAACAGGAAGTTTTTAGAAATTACGAATAGATAAAGAGGGGCAAATAATTTATCACTTTTCTTTATGTGAACCAGAATTATATACCCAAAACAAAGCCAATTATTTAGGCTTAAGCATTGATGGTAGAAAGTGCTGTTAAACTGTTTTATTGGATTAATAAATTTACAATATATAAATTTAGGTAAAACAATTTTACAGTAACAATAAACTAAATCGTTGTATTGGTGAAGACTGTCTATGACTAACTATTTGGCTATCAAACAAAAAACAACATAAAAGATTTTTGTTCAAAGGCACAATAACTAATACATTTGTTCTTGTTGCACATTCAAGCATTTGCTGAATCGTGTTAGTTCACGATTATTTTTTGTTTACGCATCTCTCTTTCTGTGGACTGGTGTAAATCTGAACAATACAGTTACTGACGGTACAGATGTTCTGGGTTCCTCATAGGCCTAACACAATACTGTATTATGCGTCACTAAACACGATGACGAAATTTTATTTTGCAGACCTACTTTTGCTAATGCATAATTTTGCCCTTCCAAGGTTTTCTGACAGTTGCAGAAACATTTGATCAGGTAGTAATTAAAAGAAGTGTTGTCGTATTTCTAATAGTATATCACTTTCTCAGTCAGTATTACTATTTCTGAAAATTAGTTCAACACTTTTATTGATATAGACATGAAACATACGAAACACGAGGATCTAACTATCTGAACTGACACTGACTACGATTGTGAGATTGAACTGCATATTTTTTACAGTCCATGTCTGTTAAGTATTAATCTCTTAACAGATCTTGTGTCCACAGCAACCATTGTTGTACTACATTAAACGGTTTAATACTTGAATTTAATAAACACTTGTATAGTTCTACAGATAACTTTTATTTTCCTGACAAATGTTTCTCCAGTTATGGCAGCTTCACAGGTTGAATTTGAGCTGCCCCAACTGGTAAAACAACTCTCAGGAAAATAAAAATTATCTGTAGAACTACAGTATACCAAGGTGATTATCTATTAAATTAAAGCATCAATAAAATTTTCTAACAGTGCCGATCGTCCAATTCGATCTTCTTCTTCTTCTTCTTCTTTTTCTTCTTCTTCTTCTTCTTCTTCTTCTTCTTCTTCTTCTTCTTCTTCTTCTTCTTCTTCTTCCTGACTACATGGCTTGGGTTATAGCCAGTTCCGACTTCACAGATTCTCTTAGCATTTTTTCCAGGATTTTCCATAATCTCTCGTTTCCACTGGCCTATATTCAAACGCTTGTTTAGGAATGCGCGTGTCTACCATGCGTTCCACATAGGACTTACATGGGTCATACAATTTTGCGTGTATTCCTTTATTCTCTCAAGAAACGACTGTAACTTCAGGTCTTTCCTTTTGTCGTCGTTTCATAGACGATCTCTCAAAATACATCCTTTAACTGCTCTTAAAATTTTCACTTCCGAGGCCTGTATTTTTGAAATATTTTTTTGCAGGAGAGTCCATGTTTCACATCCATACATTAAAGTCGGCATGCATTAAAATCAGTGTAAGGTTTTAATTAAAATTACAATCATTGTTTAAATTTTCTCTCTACAGAACTACAAGGCAAAGTTGTGAACTCTTCAGTAAAAACTTGTACATAGTAAACGCTTTTTTACAAGTTTACACGCGTTACATGCGTTTAATTGTTGCATCTTTTAGCTTCGTGTTAACCTTAGCACAGGAAATAATTTTACAACCAAAAGAAAAATTTACTACGGTAGACAGATTTGCATTTTGCAGCGCAAACACGGTAACCAAAACAGACGCTCGGTCACTCACGCATGCTCGCACATTCTGACACATTTATAGGAACAAAAATAGTCCAAACTCAATTATATACCATAATTTTCAGCTTTGACTATCAGAAACTTATTTCACTTAGTTTCTAATTCAGTAAGTCAGTTACTTGTATAAACATAAAATACAAATTATGTTAACATGCTGACAACATTTACGAAAACTTCTTCTTCTTCTTCTTCTTCTTCTTCTTCTTCTTCTTCTTCTTCTTCTTCTTCTTCTTCTTCTTCTTCTTCTTCTTCTTCTTCTTCTTCTTCTTCTTCTTCTTCTTCTTCTTTTTTTCTTCTCATCTTCAAGCATTAGGTTATATAAACCTGTTCCGGCGCCCATCTCATCATCGTACGACCCAATGACAAATAACCAATGACTTTATAGTTCAGGGCCGCTTTCGGCAATCGATCCTCTGTCATCCTTTGCAGATGATCCCACCATTGTCTTCTGTAAATTAAAATAATTAAATTTATGTCCGTTACTTCGAGTTTTGCTCTGATATCTTCATTCCTTATTCTATTTTGCAACATATAATTTAAAATATTTCAAAGAAACTGCATTTCAGCACTGTGAATCTTGGCGCTTTCCGTTTTTGTCATGACCCAATTCTCATTCGCATAAATTAATAAAGTTATTGCAATTACCTTATAAAATGTAATCTTTGTGCTGTGTCTTGTTTGATTTCTGAGATTTCTATGATCGTACCAAAAATATTCCTAAATTTATTTATCTTCTGTCTTATATCATATTTAGATTCATACCTTACTACAAAACCGAGATATTTGAAACGACTGACAAAAATTCAGTAACGAAAACTCTGGAATTTATTTCATCTTAGAGTTTAAAAGTGTTAACATACTCTTTTGTTGTTTTTATGGGTAAAAAATTGACCACGGTGATACTCAATTATAAGGGTTATAATATTTTTACAGAACCAAGCGTGCATGAATGTAGAAAATTATCTAAGCTTTAATTTTTTTTCTTATTGCTGCCACATCATCATGTTTTAATAAAATACGATTGCGTCTATCCAGAAGAGACCCGTATCGTCTGTGTACAGTATTATGATTGTCGTGTAGTATTAGCTTTTAATTTACGCAAACAAAGCTGCAATATTAAAATTAGAAGATAGTAGCCTAAGCTTTTTGTGGTTTTTCTCTTCCTGTTTCCTTTAAAATGCACAATATTTATATTAAGTTGGTTAAATTTTCCGTTTTTTTGTCACTAATCTGACAAGGTAATCTGATCAATTGTGTTTGTAATACCAATGTGCCATTGTCTACTTTAGTGAACTGCATTACCTTATGAAGTACATAATTTCTATCAGGGTGTCGTTCTGCAGTTGTGTGCATGGAACAGCTGTTTACTGTAGCTTTGTTGCATGGAGGGAGACTTGTTTTGTGGATTTGCCATTGTCAATTCAAAACCCGTTTTGCGTAGTACATCAATCAACTACTTATTCACTCTGAAAGTGCAAATGTACGATACAAGACAACTACGATGGTAATAATAAAAGGCCAGACGTCTTCTGCAATCCGGTAATATAGCAAAATATACCAAAACACTTTAATTACTTTTAAGTAATAATGTGATAAGTATGTACTGTAAATAATTACATATCATTATTTGCAAGTAAGTGAAAGCTGCTTTAGTTTCTGTGATGTCTCTTTTATTACTTTCGCCTACTGCTACAGAAAGATGACAGTATCGTCAACAAAAGTAACTAAGCTATTATTTTTAACTTCCGGTAGGCCACAGGAGTAGTGCAGGTGTAATATGCAAAATGATAACTTCTAATAATTGCTTTTATTTTGTTGTAACGCCCGGGGCTGTGGTTTCAAAAGTAAAAGCTCCAGTCGTGCGGACAGGATAGCTGTGGAAATGGCTCGTTATTAAATAAGGCATTTACTTAGATTAATAATATTTCTTTAATTCATTAGGGTAACTATGTTTGTTAACAAGTTTTATCTTGATGAACAAATGACAATAATGACAACACAAATGAACAAAATAACAATAATTAAAATGACATACTCTCGTTACAATAACGATATTAAAATATTGAGTGTTTTCATTAAGACATAATATTATATAAACAGAAACATTCTTTATACTATTCTTATTAAAACATTATAAAAGCTTTACTATCTATATTTCTGAATTTGGTACGTTACCACTTTAAATTAGGCATGAATGATTAAGATGTCAATTATACATATTCCTTAACAAATTTAGAACACTACTGAGCACTTCTGAGTATAAATAATTCATTATCCAATATCGATTAATGCTTTAAGTTTGAACAAAGTAAAACAAAACAAAGTTGTAATTACGCTTTTGATGTGGTTCCATCGCTGACAGAAGATGTATGTATAGTGCGCAAGGACGCCAAAAGTGAACAAGTGACAAAGTGTAGGCCTACTTCCCAGTGCTCTCGTCAGTTTTTTACCCTGCGTGACGCAAAAAGTCTCTACGAGATAACACCCAAAATTTAGCCAATCAGAGCTGGACTCTGCACGTGTCTCGAAACTTATCAGGTCACACGAGAGGACAATTTGACATTGATTTTTGTGAACCAAATCGGAACTCGTTCACGAACACTGACAAGTAGACAATTCTTAGCTTCCCCGGGTTGATAACTCACTACACGTGCCACGATAAAAATGGGCAGCACACTTCCTCACAATCGCTCAGTTTGTTCCTTAAAATAATTCTTAAGGTAAAATAAAATAATACATTGAGTAGTTTGAGTATGAGTAGAATCCTCATTTACAATTATATGTATAGAATCATAACGTGGAGTGTGCTGGCCACAACAATTTTATGTGGTCGTTATGAGCGGCTTGCGTTTCAAATTATAAGTTTTAGATACAAAGGGAATTATTCTTTCTTAATAATAAAATAGAACTGGAAATTCCTTCTTTGTTACATTTGTTTCTGTAACTAGGATTTAATGAGACAGCCGGTGTCAGAGGGAAGAGTGATTTACTGTCTTTGAGTCAGCATTAGTAAGTTAAATTAAACAAACTTTAATCGTATTGTTACAACAATTTCGTTTATTAAATACAATAGTTTTTCTACTTCTAAAATAAAGTACATTTTCGTAATTAGGGAGACAATAAAAAAAATCTTTTAGATATATTTATCTGAATAATAATATTAAAAAAATTAATTACAAATTTTTACTGAATAATGTTATTAATTGATATGTTTGTAACTTATTTATTTCAAATACTTATGTTTTCTTCAAAAATAATATTATTCCAAATTATGACTGTATCTTGAGATATTAGCGTCATCTATCTTACAGTAAAGAACAGTGACACTTTATATTTGACTGGTACAGGAACACGTACCTTAATGATAATTGGTTCTGAAGGTACAGTAAATATATTTTTCTCAGTAAAGATAGTAGGCTGAAATACTATCTTTAATAAAATATTCAAATAGACTATAATAAAAAGATTGGAATATTTAATTCGTTGTCTCCCTCTATAAACCTAACTTCATCAAGAATTTTTTCTTCTTAGTCATAATCATTTTCATAATCATTGTCGTAATCAACATCACCTTCTTCATCTCCTTCATTTTCTTGTTATTATTACTGTTTTGATATCGTATTTTTTTAAAAGGACGTTGAAATTATGTATACGCAAGTGGGCTATATTGTCGGATTGGACATCATGCCAGATGATTCAGAAATTTAATCCAGTAATAGAAAATTCAGTGCCATAAAAATCATTCACTGTAAATTTTAAATACAGTTTTATTCTTGCAACTTACAACTTTACAACAACTAAAAATTATTTTATATTTGAGTTAGTAACTAGTCATGACAGTATAATAAAAAAGTCTTAATATTCGCTCAGTTTTACCAACAGTAAGACAGGTCGCATGCCGCCTCAAATTGTTTGAAGTAAATCTATTTTAAATTGATATTCAGTTATTACATATGAAGTTCAAATCAGCACCTAACATTTGTAATAACCTAAAATCTAAGTTTAAATGATGAACGTTTCTGTATGAACGAAAACAAACAACACACTGTCTCATGATATGTAATTCAAATTAATCATAGAACTATTTCGTTTGTAAATTCTGAAAGCATATTTGAATTGCTTAAAAAGTAATAAATTGGTGGACAATTTGTTTGCTATAATATTGATCCTGTAATTTTAAAATGACTTATGTACAAATAGATATTACAGTTTTCTAACTTTTCTTAAACATTTAAAATTTATATTACTATTTGTACAAAAGGCAGTTTAAAGAATATAGCGTTTTTGTAGTTCAAAACAATTCAATAAATATTGTCAAACAAATTATAGAATTGACAGACCAAGTATGGACATCCACGTTACAAAATACACATTAAGTTACATTGTCACAAACACCAATCTACAATGTTGTCAGGTATAATGTTGGTAGTGTCATGCACACAATAGCCACTAAATATGGGTAACAGGTGCTGTTCAAAACTTTCCACGGATGGGAAAGACAGATTGTTTATTACAACATAGGTTACCTACACGGTTGCCAACAGGGAAATACTGATTACGCTGTATCCCGAGTAAGCTCTTCATAGAATAAATAATATGTGTTCAATTAGGAATTTTTGTCCCCGTTTTTTTTTTTTACTAATTTAAAGTACATTATGATGGCATTTTTTTCTTTTAGTACTTAATGCGACACGTTGTTTTACCGCAACTAAATGTGCATTGTCACATTTTATAAACTTCATAACTATTGATTATTTTTAACATTCTTTCTTTGATTAATATCTTCTTTTTATATTATTATAAGTGATGGATTCATACTTTATCCATATCTAATTTGAAATCTCTTTATTTAAAAGTCGCCTCACGCAATACGGGACACGGGATGTGAATTGTGTGTATGGTTTATCGATCGAATGTACTGCGCAACTTAAAAATTTACTCATTACATCGTTAATAAAAAAAATCTAGAATTAGAGAACTTTGATTTTTGGAACTTTATAGTTTAAAATGTTACACTCACAATTGTCTCACAAATTGTAAATTGTTTCGACTATAAGCAAAGCTATAAAAATACAAAAAATAAATTAAAACTTTACAGAATGTACTGAACTCTAAAATAAAACAGCTAGTCGTATCTTCATGTATATCGACCGTTTTGTTGTGGATAATTTTGCGTTGTAAATGTTATATACATTATAACAAATAAATAGAGTGAGTGTAATTGTGTTGTAAAATGTCGGGCGTTACCTCCGCGCACTTTTTGTTACTTACTGTTGACTGGATCCTCTGCGGTGTAGTCCTGTAACACAACTTAATACTATGTTTTTTTGTGGGCGCCACTTGGAATCGTTTGTTCCAAGAAATAAATGTGATTATTAAAGTAATTAAAATTTTCAAATCTTACTTCTATGAAAAAGTATAAACAAGTCAGTTTAGCTTGAAAAAATCAGGTAAGTTTAATGATTCTTCAAAAACAAACAAATCGTCTGAAGGACTAACATTCATAAAAAAATTATACAGTTGCAGAGTTACAAAAAAAATTCACAAGTTATTATTATTATTATTATTGACAATTTTATATATATCCAATCAAGTATCGGCTAGTGTTTTCAATTTTTTACTCAGTTGAAAAGCATGAGTTTAATACGTGAAAAAATCTTTACTCTCAGGACGTGACTCCTTTGAACTACCAAGACATATCAATAAGACGCTTTACAAGAAAAATTAAGTGATTTGAAGGTGTGTGTGGCATGTGTAGTACAACTGTGTGATAAATATAACCAGTTAAAAAAATGACTTCAATTTTGGTAACTCACGTTCCAATGATTAATTAATCTCGCACTGGACACTCCTCTCGGGTAGTTTTTCAATCTCGCCTCTTCTTGTGTGCACTGAATCTATTTTAAGTCAAAATTGCGATCATTTACTATTTCCGCACTTTTTGTAAAAACGTTTGGCAGTAGATTATCGTTCAAACGCCGCCACTACGAATCATCTGTTTCGCGTTGATTCAGAAATTGGCCGCCGTAGCGCTGATTCCCATGTAGTCGAGAGAAAGGCTTGGTGTTTTGTTTGTTTACGTTAAGGGGATTATTGTCAAGTTAGTCAGTCTATGCGAACACAGCAGAATTCGTTCTCTATTTAAAATTTTGGTCCCTCCTGGGCCGTTGACGTTCTGGCTGCGTGATTTCTATTAAAATTTGCCGTGTCGCTGCTCTATTTCAGCAACACGTTGGCGTAGATTCTTGTAGAGGTTATGTCAGTCTGTCAATGTACGGGAAAAGCCTTTCTTCGGGTCTTGTGTCGATTTCTCGCCTCTCGGTTTCGCCTTAGCTGCGTTGATCAGTGTCGTGGGTGATGCATCAGTTCTGGAGTTCAAGTTTCAAGTGTTTTTGGGTCGAATTTGGTCTCTCTTTTATACTAATTCAGGCTGATTGTTTTCGTCGACTTCCGGTATATTTGTGTAAAAATTCTTTCTAGATTGTTCGAGAATAAACGAAATGGAATGTCATGGAACAATTTTAACTTCCGTCGAAGCTTTTAGAACGAATTTCTTATTCTTCATACGAAGGATATTTCAAATATTACACTGGTATTTATCAAACAGTTTTACATTAGTACTCACCATTTGTATGCCATTATTACATTTAGATTCTCTGTTTTCAACTGAATCTAGTGATACTAATTATGATTGGTTTTTAATTAAATTAAGTCTAATAAGTAACACAATATACAACTCCCACCTTGGTTGTTGTCATTAAAATTCAATCTTTTTAGAACAAAAATTGTTGTGAAAGTATTATGTCTCTTCCACAATCTGAACATCCAACATTACTACCTTCCTATAACAAAACAAACAAATTTTAACATAGATAATACATAAATAATTACAATTTTACATGGCCTCTGCTCATGGCCTAGATTTTTTGTTAATGTTATTATACAATAATTAGTCTCTTTCTTTAACATATGTAGTATTTCACTAGTGTACACTCAGAGCTTATTATATTGTCTGTCTTTTGTGATACCTGGTTACTCTTTACATATATTATTTTTATCACAGGATGACATAGCATCATTGATTGGTCTTGAGATGTCCTTTTTCATGGTGTGACAAATCTCACTCTTATAAGTTAAATTCTTTTATAATTGACTTTATTTTCAACTGAGTTTGTTCGTTTTTAAGGTATACTGAAGTATTGTACCATTTTATTTTATTTTTGTTAGCATTTTGTAAATATTTAGCGAGATATGATTATTTTTGTACTGGTTGATTGGCTCCAGCCATACATGGTATAGGTAAATATTTTGCTAACTTGACTATTACAATGTTATAGTTAGTCAAATATATTAGTATGGTCGCTTTATATCATATTTCAACTTTCTAATGCAATTTGGTTGCATTTTGGCAACACTAAATCCATAAATTATACAATATTATGTGCCTACCACATGTTTTTAGTTAATACAGTTTTTAGCTATTTTGACTGCTTTTTATTCATTTGACAGCTTTCTTTATTTAAGATAAACTGTTCACTTTTGTCTGCTTGACAATTACATATAGTTTTTATTTCAATCTGATAATAATTAATTTTTTCCATGAAATCTGGGTGCTTGGTCTCAAATCCAACACATTAATATTTTTTGTCATAACAAATATATAATTTTTATTTTAACTTAAACTCTTTCTAATAATGTATTTAAGTCATTTAATACATTTATTTTATTTACATTACATAATATAATAATGGATCATGCCCATTCATTCACAAAAAATAGTTCTTAATACTCTATTCAGAGTTATAAAACTTAATAATTAATGACTTTATTTTGGTTGATTCTGACATTATTTCTCTCTCTTATAGTGTCTTATGGTTTTTTCACTGTTATTCACTTTAATAATATATATGTGGTTTGTGTCTTAGTCAAAGTCTGGTCGTTTTTCATGTTAGTAGAAATAATTATTAGACAAAATTACACAATTTTTTAGGACTACTTGGGTTCGATACTGTTCACCTCACTTTGCTCTTATGATAATTTGCTATGTAAATGGTTTCCTTTATGGAACGTTCTGTGACGTTACAACATTGATTTTAATTGTGTAAAGAGCACAGACGTAATTACGTATTTCATTGCTTATCTGACAGATTAAAACTATAAATTTGACATATAAGCTTTAATTACTTGAACATCTAATTAAAGTGTAGGCTTAAAACAGAGTAAGATAAAAACAACCAGTTTTTTAGTATTGTTACGTGCGATGTATTACGTGCAGTTCGAGTTATTATCGGGCGATATTACTGTGTGCGTACAAGTGGTTATTAGTGAAGTGTTGTGTTTTATAATAGGGCTGTATAATTGTAATACAATTGTGTTTTATATTAGTTGACATTTAATTGCGTGTGAACAATTTTTATTTGATTTGTTGTAAGAGACTGTCTTGTTAATTACGAACTGTTTAACTGTGAAAATTAAAGCTGGTGATTATTGACTTAATTGGTGTTTTGTATTTTGTTTTCCACTGTACCTACGACGATCAAGTAGACCGTCGTCACAGTAGCATTCTAAACAACAGTATGCTGGTTTTGATCAAAATATATAAATAAAAAATAGCAGTATTTTGAACTACGTGTTCGTTCTGCAAATAGTATACTAAAAGCCAAACTCAAAAGGACCAAGCAAAAGAACAAAACTGAACACTCTACTCTTCTAAGCTCTTTGCAACTAAACTATATTAATTATAGAATCTTTAGAAAATAACTCCTGATGATTCGTGACAAATGTAATTAATTAAGGCGACTATTCCTTTAACATCATTTCTGCTGCCTATTGAAGTTTTTTTTTTTTTTTTTTTTTTTTTTTTTTTTTTGACCGTCATGGTCGGACTCGGGCTGTTTTGCAGGCGAGCTCCATTCAGCCGTGTGGGTATGGGAGTGTATTGCTTGTGGGGTATATTGTGTGTGCAAGTGTAGTTGGTAGCCATATGCGAACGGGAGAGAAGAGTTTAATATCCCCTATTTTAATTATAATAATTCTACAGGCGTTACTTATTATATACTACTCCATTCCATCACTAATCATCTTTAACTCACAGTTGAATATATAAGTTACCGCTGGCGTATATTCTTCCTCCCCTTGTAGGCCTACCATCAGAAGTTTAATTAAAAAAGTTGTGTTAGTGGTTATAATCACAAACAGAATTACAAATGTTGCACACCACTATAGAAAAATTATTCCGATTAGCGCTTTCAAGCTTCTCATCTCTTAGTGAGATCGGAAATCTTATATCATCATTAGTCGCAATTTAGAATTCGTAAACTTTTACTTAATATGAAACTTACTTTCCATTAAGTGATCAAGCGAAAAATGAGGAAGGGTGCTATGAACACGTCTGTATAAAATGCTATTAGTATATATTTTGTTTTCTCGACTGGTAGGACAATCTGTGCTCAATTCTGTCCAAAGCGAAGAAGACACCCAAACTCTATGCTAACTGTAAACGACGCTCGACGTGACCTTGGAAATGAATAACAGACAAAACTAAAGGAGCAAGTTTACTGTATCAGCTCTGACAACATTGTGTTGCGTCTATGTATGTACACATTCTAGTTTTCATTATTAAGTGTCTCATTTTAACCATGATCACAAGCAACACTCCTGCTCAAAGTCGTTGGGTTAAAGGCGTTATCTGGTAATTTTGCAGAGATAAAATGGAAGAATAACTATAATTCAACTGTCTACCTGCTCCATTTTTTATAATAACTTTTAACACACTATACTTACAATTGCGTATGTTGTAATGAGAAGTATTTTGCGTTGCTACTTTTCAAAAATAAACAAAGAAAAGTGTATAGGATTTTTCTAAAAATATTGTTACGACTGTCTACTGATCGTCGTATGGTACAGTGGAAAACAAAATACAAGACACCAATTACGTCACCAATCACTAGCTTTAGTTATCAGAATTAAACAGTTTGTAATCAACAAGAGAGTCTCTTACAATAAATCAAGTAAAAATTGTTGACACGCAATAAAAATGTCTACTAATATAAAACACAATTGTATTACAATTGTCCCGCACAATTATAAAACACATAACACTTCGCCACAATAGTACGAACCGCACTCCAATTATTCGCAACTCAAACTGACTCTGAGCGTTTCTGAGTACGTGTATTTATACCCCGCCGCAAATCCAGAAACATCCATACTACGCATCAACAACGCTACTAGAAAACGCCAGAACGTAATTGGTTGCGGCCTTCCACACAGCGCGCGCGGACCCGTGAGTCCGGAACACATAACATTCGAGAAACGCGTAGATTGTTCTGTGATGTAACAATATGAAAAAAAAATTGGTAAGAATTTTGTTTTTCATAAAAACCCTCATTTCTTAGTTTGATCAGGCTTTAATAACGGTCGATGCGACAAAATTTGAGTTCTAAAAATTCTAAAATGCAGTACAAAACGTTCAATATTTGGTATGAAAAAAAATGCCTGTACACAAAAAATAAGAATATAACATGGGTATCAATTA
This sequence comes from Magicicada septendecula, assembly GCA_034769895.1. Classification (NCBI taxonomy): domain Eukaryota; kingdom Metazoa; phylum Arthropoda; class Insecta; order Hemiptera; family Cicadidae; genus Magicicada; species Magicicada septendecula. Next base: position 22,035,832 of record CM068373.1, on the reverse strand, counting down.
ATTACTTAGATACTTGTTAGACAGGTTTAAAAGAATTGTTAGTTTAAAAAGTCCGTCGAAAAAATCATCCAGTCTCACGAACAGTATGCCTCTATTAAGTTAACTTCTTAATAGTTTCAAGTTTAAATTATTTTTTCATTTTTGCCAAAACAGTTGAATTAAGAAAATATAAGTTTGTAATAACTTTAACAGAAAAACAGGAAAACTTTAACATATTACAAAAACATTTATTTTGTTAAAAATAGTTTTTTGGTACAATGTGAGAAAAGCAGCTTGTTAATATTAATAAACGAATTTTTTCGTACTAACGCCTTTTCATAGAACCTTTTCTTGACACAGGCATGGCTGAAAGTTCGCTGAACTGGAAGAGATACGGTGCGAAGTAGACGCTGTATAGCTGTATAGTTGGATGTCATGCATAACAGACTGTTGCAATATCATTTCCTGTCAACTCTTACGGTTTATTCTGAAAGTAATTGTACTTGTTAAAACAAACAAAGGTTTATTTAATATCGGCCAACATATTCTCTCTAATTAACATATTCTAAGTTGGATATGAATAACTTATTTACTAAGAATTAGTTAAAAGAAAATTATTCGAAAAAATTGAAAATATTCTATCTTTTAAAAATTATTCAAATTTTGTGATATTCATAAGCATTGTTATGTACAGAATTGTTACGTTTAATTTGACACGTCTCTGTAGGTCTTCATTAAGATCTATGTCGTGCATAGTAAAAATATATTATATAGCCTACCTAGAAACATATATAAATGTAATATTTTGAAATAAATACAACTGCAAGTAGCTTTTCACCTGACGCACATTTCACAGAAATTATTCCATATCTTAGAGGATTTTTGAATTGTAATTGAATATTTCGTTTACCATGTAGTTAACGGATAATCGATTTTACTTCGGCTCTATTTTCGATTGTTGTAATGTTTACGTGGTCAGGTATTTATTTTAGTTTTTTATTTTTATTATTGCAATGAATGCATGATTTTAAATAAATCGTTTTGTTTCGTTTTTATTTGAATTTGTTCTTTAATCAGTACATTATTATTATTATTATTTCAAACTCTTTTTGCTACAGTCCGTTTCTTGATTTATATATTATATTTATTATTGATGTTGAAATTACCTCAAGATATTTTATTTTCCTTACTAGGAACATGATGAGAGCACAATAGCTCTCGAAACATGTTCCTAGTAAGGAAAATAAAATATCTTGAGATAATTTCAGTATAAATAATAAATACATTATTATTATTGTATTTGAAAATGTTAATATTTTCCCGTATATTCATTTCTTACTTTTTCTGTAGGCTTTTAATTAATTTAACCTTCTGAATGTCTGGAAATTTATGTTTATTATTTAAACGGTGTGTTTCTAAATTATATATGTAAATAATAGGTTTTGAAAACGTATTGCAATGTTGAATGAATACAATCAGTTTTTCGTCTGGCCTACGTAAAATTTATTACAATCTAGAGATTCCATTTTGCAAACACCATTTTTATTGTAAACATATTACAAAACGTTTATTTTGTTAAACATATTATTTGGTACAATATGATGAAAGCAGCTTGTTAATATTAATAGACGAATTTTTTTCGTAGAAAACTTCTAACTGGTCGTCGTATGGTACAGTGAAAAAAAAAATACAAGACACTAATGAAATCACTGATAACCAGCTTTAATTATCACAATTAATAATTTGTAATCAACAAGATAGCCTATTACAACACATCAAGTAAAAAATTGTCCATACGCAATTATAATGTCAACTACAAAGTATTCCGCACTAATTAAAACACAACAACACTTCACTACCAACACTCGATCCGCGATAAAGAAATCGATTCTCGTTATATTCGTTATTATAGTTTTGAATAACTATAATTGAATCAAGCCACATTTGTTTTATCGTTATGTACCCTCTAATGTACAAGACATACTATATGATTTTTATTATATCTTACTTCTTTAATTTACTGTGAAGCACTGCAATAAATAGAAGAGTATATAAAACATAGCCTACTGCGCTTAAACATGTGGCTTAAACATATAACTGTAGCAATTAATACTAGGGACGTTTATTATAGTAAAATCAAAAATAGAATAGAATAAAATTGTTCAGTAAAATGTAATTTTTATACTAAAATATTAAGTGAAAAATAATACTCATCAAGAGAAGTTATCTGGTAAACAAATAATTGTAAATCGTACTGTTGACAGAAAATCGTTCAGGAGACTTTGTTTCCACGTGCCGTGTACTAAACTACTTGTTGATTAGGAGTATTAAGACTGTCTGTTGATAAACACGTGACAGACAAAACGTGTGGTAAATATAAATCTGCTTGTCCATAACCTTACTGAGATGTACATAACTTTTGTGTAAAATAAATAGTTACAGTATGTCCCATAACTTCGTTCTGATCACTGTATCAAAAGCTTTGATGAAAAATCGATAAAGACAATATGTGTTTCTAAATTCTTTTCCAGTCGCTTTTCTATCACTTTTTGTATGTTAGTCTATGCATGAGCGTCCTATCCTTAAACCATGTTGTTCTTCCTCTAAAACGGTTACTGCTATGTTTTGTAGTCTTGTTTTTGTAATAGGTGGGTATAATTTATAACATTAATTCAGGACACTACTAACAGAAAGGTATACCACAATACCTAGATCAGGTCATAAAGATTTTATATAGACACACCCCGATAATCATAGACGACGGAGAAGAATCTAGCCCGATTGAAAGGAACCAAGGCGTAATACAAATTTCTCTTCTGTCTGTCACCACTACTTTTTAACCTTTATCTAGATGACCTCCTCAAAAATGTTTACAACAATCCCCTGACGATATTAAAATTCACCGAAATAAAAGCTGGGAAACCATTCTCTTTGCAGATGACCAAGCTACATTTGTCAATTTAGGAGACGATCTCCAGCGAGCAATACACATCTTACATAAAATAGAAAAAGAATATAACTGTAACGTATTTGAATCAAAAACAAAAGTAATGTAGTTTAGGAGATTAACCGATTCGGACCAAAATATGCATAAAACAAGTAAGACATTTAACTATCTTGGACGTGACATTACTTATGATCAAGACAGAGATATAGAAAATAAAGTGACGAATTTCACAAGAATGTGCGGAACGATTTGGAGAACATTAAAAAGAAAATTTAGAAAAAAAAACAACAAATATTATTTTATAAAACAATGACAATACCTACACTACTGTACGGTTCTGAAACTTGGGACATAAAGAAAAAGATGAACAGAAGATGCAAACAGCAGAAATGAAATTTATGAGATCAGTTAAACGGTGTAATATACGACGAGATCATATAAGAAATGAACAGAAAAGAAGTGATTCATATGTTTGCACACATCCATAGAATGGAAGAAAGTAGAATACCAAAGATATCGTAAGTTTACAACCCTAGAGGCAGAAGAAAAGTTGGTAGACCGAAGAAAAGGAGGACTGTGGAATAGGAACAGGCCGCTAAAGCCTAACACCGTTACGAAGAAGAAGATGATGATGATAAATATTTACAGTATACTATAAAACGGAAACGTTCTTCAACATTCTAATTAATGGTTTTCTTGTTAATAAGTGAGAAAATTACTTTTTCCTATTGTAAAATAAGCCCTACGGTGTCATAGAAAAGAGAAACTTTAAAATAACTCTTAATTGAGTAGTGACCGTTGAACAACACATTTTAACGATGGACGTTTTAGCGAGGATCTGACAACAAGTAGGATTAGGCAAATTATATATATTTGCGTTACTTGTGTCCACGTTCCGTCAGTATTTATTGTCATCATCAGGACCTGTGTACAGACATAACGAATACATCAAAAACAACAAGATAAATTATTTGTGTGAATGTGTGTGTGTGTGTGTGTGTGTGTGTGTGTGTGTGTGTGTGTGTGTGTGTGTGTGTGTGTGTGTGTGTGTGTGTGTGTGTGTGTGTGTGTGTGTGTGTGTGTGTGTGTGTGTGTGTGTGTGTGTGTGTGTGTGTGTGAGGGAGTTAAAAGGGTGTGTTTTACATCATCATAATAATTAAATTCCTTACATATTGTTTTACCTAAATACATAAACAAATTTATAATACTCTATAATACTCAAAAACATATTTAATAAAGTATTACAATTTAAAATATTGATAAGTAATAATCTCTTAATTATATTTATAAATAATTTATTTAATATTTATAAATTCTTTACTTCAATATGTTTTACTCCCTTATTTGTTACATGTTTCGGGAAGCGTACTGTTTCCATCTTTAACCTTCCAGATTTTATATCTTGTCGAGTATTTGTGTTTTGGTTGGTTGTTGTTTGGTTTCCCGTTAGTTTTTGGTATTTTATTCTGGTGTTATTGTGTGTGACTGTGGTGTGTATAATAGCTTTTGGAATATTTTCGATGTTGAGTGCTTTAAAAATTGTGTTATGTTTTGTATTGATTTGTATTTGTTCAGGAATTACAGTAGTCTGTTTTGTGTTTGTATATTTGTAAATTTTCCCATATGTCCATTATGGTGTCTTTGTGTGGTATGTGTTTTTTTAGTGCCATGTTGGTTATGTTTGGGAATTCATGGACTGTGTTTATTGCATGTGTGGTCAAAGTAGAGTCATTTATTTATGTACATATTTCTGTTTATACAGTGGAACCTCGATAACACCAATCTCAAGGGGATTATAAAAAATTCGTGTTATTGAAGAATTCGTCAAAGCGAGGTTCGTGTTATCAAGGTTAAGATAACAAAAGGTCATGTTATCAAGGCCCTGCTTTATAACATTCGGCTTACTGAGCTCGCTGCCGTGGGGTATTTGTCTTATAGAGGTAAACTTTGTGCTACAGAAGTTCTGTTGAGTAAAAATTCGTGTTATAAAGGTAAATTAGTACAGAATTTTGATCACGATCAACAAAAATTCGGCTCACCAAGGTTTTCAACTGAGGAATTTTAGGTTATAGAGGTGTTTTTAACATCGAGTGTTATGGGACATTCAAGGGGATTAACAAAAATTTGTGTTATCAAGGAATTCGTGTTATTGAGGTTCGTGGCATCGAGGTGCCACTGTAATTTCACTACACATGGAATAAACACAGACACGCATGAATCCCCAGACATAACCAATATGACACTAATAAAACACATACCACACAAAGGCACCATAATGAACATATGGGAAAAATTTCAAATGCACAAACACAAAACAGACTAATTCCGGAACAAATACAAATCAAGACAAAATATGACACAATTGTCAAAGCACTCAACATCGAAAATACTGTAGAAACTAATATATGCACCACAGTCACACACAATAACACCAGTACAAAATACCAAAATATCGGTATGGAGAACCATACATGACTTCCATGTTCTAAGATTTATATTTAAAATCATTTACGAAATGAAATGTTTCCATAGAAACTATTTCTTTTCACTTATTGCTTCAGACTTAACCACAGTACTGTGGTCACTAACGTATACCACCTCACGTTATCGCACTCGATTTTCACTGATGATGGCAGTCGACGGCACTGCCGAAGCGTCTGGTTTTGCAGAAAACATTGGACTACGGCCAAATAGCCCGGGAAGGAATTTTAACAACACACTACTACTTTGTTGACGATAACGTAGTACACATATAAAAATTATCCCCTCCCCCTTCAACTATAATTTTCATTTATAGAAAATTACCCCCACCCCGTTCAACTAGCCTCTTCATTTATAGATATTTCATCTACGTTTCTACAGTGGATTATTAACATCTTCTTATCAGGATACTTTATTTATCATAATTAAGTACTTCACTCTTGTTACAAAAAAAAAAAGTTTCAGGTAAACTACCCTTTCCCCGTTACCGATCTTCACCAAAATCAATAGGCCTTGAGTCTTCTACAAGTCAGGCACATATTGTAAGTAAACGGAGTTTACTGTGTTTTAATAATAATAAACTTCGTATTGTTTAAGTGTTAAATAGATTGTGAATTACTATCGTAATAATGTTATTATTAACCGGGTTGAACTGACACTGCTTTTGTTTACACTAGTTGTTATCCCTCGTTGATCGATGTTACCGCGATTCAGGTTGTCGACTGTGCACTGAACAGAATTCGTAGGGTCACTATAGTACCTACTTTGGTCGGCGTCCAGTATGAGTATGAAATTATATTAGTACTCAATGTGAATACGGCACAATTCGAAATTGTGTCATTTACCGCTCACAGTCTTATTACTATGGTGTAGTTGTCGGTTTAACCTGAAATTGGCATAGTTTAATACAAACACAAATTTTGGTCAAGTCAGTTTGAAAGTTGATAATGCTATTTATTGTACAATCGATTTTTTAAAAGGTTAACTTCATGATAAGTTAGCTCGGTTATTTCCTTTTACAATTTTTTTTTATTAAACAAGGATGAGATTCTTTGGTTTCGCTCAGGGTTAACGAACTGATTTGTATCATTCACCATTAAAAAAAACCAGGTGTTTTCGCTATTTAAACTTATTACAATGTAGGTCCTTTTAGACTACAAGAAACATAAAAAACAAGAAGATATCTTGTACTATTAAAACTTCAAATAGCAGGAGAGTGCTTACATAAATGATTTAACCTTGGTTTATGAATATTAAAACTCGTCAACTGACGTCTACGATCAGACTAAGGTTATGTCTGGCAACAATAAATATAAAACATAATGGTTTAATGTTGCTAATTAACATTTAGCATTATAGGAAAACCCTTATAAATAAATTGAGGAATTCCCTTGTTAATTAATGACAAGACTACATCTATTAAAGCTGGGTTAACACAAAAAGGTAAACTATGAATTTTATTTTGTTTTTATATAGTATCCAAGTCACTTTTTCACAATAATTTAATTACCTTGTATCCGTCAGTGACTTCGTTCTAGCATTTTTTATATTGACGCATTTCGTGACATGTGTCACATCATCAGTAATCCTCGTCAAATGTTAAAATTCACATAAAACACATAAAAACACATTTGCACATATTTACTAAATCACAATAACGACACACACATAACACGATGTAACTTCGGCTTCGTTGGACCGGTCCGACCGCGCGTGTAGTTGCCGAGCCACTAATTATACTAGTAATTAAATTATTGTGAAAAAGTGACTTGGATACTATATAAAAACAAAATAAAATGGAAGCTAGTCAGGCATCGATAGTATTTAATAGTTTAATTAGTGCCTAGGCAACTACACGCGCGGTCGGACCGGTCCAACGAAGCCGAAGTTACATCGTGTTATGTGTGTGTCGTTATTGTGATTTAGTAAATATGTGCAAATGTGTTTTTATGTGAATTTTAACATTTGACGAGGATTACTGATGATGTGACACATGTCACGAAACGCGTCTATATATAAACGCTAGAACGAAGTCACTGACGGATACAAGGTAATTAAATTATTATGAATTTTACATTGACATAGCCATAAAATAAATCTTGTTTTAGCTAAAATTACAAAAATTAACATGACATAAATTCCTCATCATTGTTACACAATGTCTTTAGGTGTTTAGTTATTCATGGACTGACATTCCTATCATTTAATGTTCATTCACTTATAGAATTCTTCATCTTGGGCAATTCCCTTTAATTAAAATAGTTAATCCATTTAATTATCTTTAATTCATTTGGGATGCCTTGCATTGATTCCGTTGCAATGTCTATTTCTCAAGGCATAAAATTTAAACACAAAAATTATAATAGTTGTTTGACCAATTAAATTTACATCATAAAAGTCCTGTCTTTTTTAGCAAATCTCCTTATTTTCAAAATATTGGAATATTAATTTATAATAATTCGTACTTTAACATCATTAAAGTGATGTTAGGTTGGGACGGGACAATTCGCTATCAGGTTACATTAAAAAAGTTAGAAGTCACTTAATACTTGCGTTCGATTTCCTTAATTCCTTTTAAAATGCACTTTACACACACTATATTCGTTGCACTACACTGCCTATGCGCATGTACTCCGTAAAAGACCACTTAAAAATATACTTGTTGTCAACCGCATGTTTACATTGGCATAACATCACTTTGCAGGTTATGTTCGATCAGCTGGTTCCAAAAAATACTTTAATTCGCTCGGAAGATGTCGCAGCCTCCTCGTCAAAGTCAATCGAGCGAAAGTGTTGGCTCTCTAAGCCAAACTGTCCGGCAAAAAGTAATTAGGCTTTTTGATTGGTAAATTTTTTCTGTTTCGTTGTCCATCGGTATTCCTCGGTGATAAATGATGCGTTCGGGTTGAGATTTTTGGTAATTGTTGAGGTTCCACACGTACGCAAACGCACTATCTGTACTCAAAATGTTTATAATTGCCACAACTTTTTTTAATATCATCGGGATTTACATTTCAATATGCTTGTTGTTAAGGGCTTTCTATACCGCATATTTTGAGTCCAAACAAGATATGTTTTGCTTTCCTATTAACCGATTTCGGTTTCTAGCTTATGGCTAAGGCTTATTAAGGGGTTTTTAATAAAGTTTTTACAAATTATTTAACTTATAACTAATAAATGGTTCTCGCATTCGATTAATAGAATGCATACCAAGTCCTGTCTCACTTTCTTATGTAGTTTATTGTACCTAATTTTCAAGATTTACTTGAAAAATAAACAAATTAGGCTTAGGCATTACTAGTCGTATGAGAATCACATTTCTTTATGCTTATTGCATAATAATTATTGATTCCCAATAATACTTATTCTCTTATGATTATTACAAATGAACTACTTTAACTTATTCTCATAATATTATTATAAGTTAGACCTCTTTAGGCCTGTTTGGCTATGTTTTGCCATGGGCTATAAACGTTTTACTACTGTTTGTCATATAAATCATGGTCATTATTGTTACATAATTGTTTTTAGAGTACTTTTCCCCTTAAGAATTATGTTAGTCATTAGTATTGACACATAGCTACTAATTTGTTGTGTATAGGGATCTCTCCGTTGCTATTATTTACATGACTGCTTCTTACAGCTGGTATTGTATTACAACTTCATCTGATTATTATAATCAGGACTAAATGGGGTTATAATAATTGTTACTAGACGTAGTTTTATTGGTATTGCATACCCATTGTTACATAGATGCTATCATTTTTATATTTTACAACTTTTATACTGTGTTTTAACTAAAGATTACCTAGTCAATCTGCTTCTGTCTAGTTTTGAGTTACCTTGTTTGCTTTTAAAACAATCTAAATCTTATTTTGTGTAATTATTATTGGTATTTTTACAATCCTTATTATCTCTATTCGAGATTTATTCCAACAGTTTTCTGTTTATGATGAGCTGAGTTGGGTACTATTATGATCTAATTTGAATTGAAAATACATGCAGCTAGGTTATGTTATACCTACAACAATGCAATAATGTGTTGGCTTAAAATTCATGTTTCTTTACAATTTTTGTCTTATTTTGTGCTGTATTGATGTACTTAATCATCAACTAGACTCTATCTATTGGTTCTTTAAGAATTTACTATTAGTTTTCTATGCTTTTAGTGGTAGTCAACATTGTTGTTAGATAGCCTTATTTTTTCAAATTATTTGCCTTACTATTATACATAACATTGTGATAAGGCTGGTTTACAGTTTCTTATATTATTAACAGGTTCAAATTACTCACTCTCCTGGCTTATTAAGTGGATATTATGCCTTTATTAGATCAATGGTCAGAGTCAGGTCATGTAACTAAGTCAGTTAGTGGTTGTGAGGATTTGCAATAGTTTTTCCATACTTTAATTCACTGTTCACTGTTTGTTCATCTCACAGTGTTGTTTCATCTTCACTATTAGTGTCAATTATATGGTTACTCACGGTTTTATATTTAACATTATATAGTTGGCACTGTTTCAGTCTCTTCTTGGTCTATTTCTTGGTTTCTTACATTCTCACTGACCGGATCTATTGGGTTATGGGTATATCACTTTAAACTGGATCTTCTTTTTTGTTTAATCGTATTATTACCATTGCTTATTTGTTTCTTCATTAATAGCTTTATTCTTCGAAAATTATTTATTTATTTATTTTGTCAATACTTGGCACTTGGTTTGCATGGTTAGTGTTTCTTGTTTCATCAATTATGGTGATAAGTTGTTTTATTTAGCATGTCTAGAGGGTGGTGGTTATATGTATCGTTACAATATGTAAAAAATTATTTGATTCTGTTTGAATTTACGGCAGTTATCGTTCGTCATGAAAAAATTTCTTTTGTTACAACATAAAATGTTGCAGGTAGACTACCCCTTTCCCTTAACTGATCTTCACCAAAATCAACAGGCCTTGAGATTTTTAAAGTTTAGGGATACATTCGAAAACTTATTTGATTATGTTTGAATTTAAGGCAGTTATCGTTCGTCATAGAAAAAATTAACCTTCTTATCACATAAAACGTTGAAGTTAAACTACCCCTTTCACTTAACTGACCTTCACCAAAATGCATAGCTCTTTAGTACTCTACAATTCAGTGCTGTATGCAAAAAATTATTTGATTCTGTTTGAATTTGCGGCTCTTGTCGTTTGCCATAGAAAATACCCTTGTTAAAATATAAAACGTTGCCGGTAAACTACCCCTTTCCCCTAACCGATCTTCACCAAAAACCAACAAGCCATCATTCGTTTACAATTGAGGAACGTATGCAAAACAATACTTGATTCTGTTTGAATATGCAGCTGTTATCGTTTGCCATAGATAATACCCTTGTTAAAACAAAAAACGTTGCAGGTAAACTACCCCTTTCCCTTAACAGATCTACACCAAAATCAACAGGCCTTGAGAAATCTAGAATTCAGAGTTCAATACAGAAAATTATTTTATTATGTTTGAATTTGAGGCTGTTATCGTTTGCCAAAGAAATACCCTTGTTAAACCATAAAACGTTGCTGGTAAACTACCCCTTCCCCTTAACCGATCTTCACCAAAATTAGTAGGTCTTGAGAACTCTACACTTCAGGGCTGTATGCAAACTATTATTTTATTGTATTTGAATTTGCGGCTGTTATTGTTTGCCATAGAAACAAATTACCCTTGATTAAAAAAAAATATCGGTATGGAGAACCATACATAACTTCCATGTTCTAAGATTTATATTTAAAATCATTTTCGAAATGAAATATTTATATAAAAACTACTTCTTTTTACTTATTGCTTCAGCCTTAACCACAGTACTGTGGTCACTAATGTATAATGTCAGAGACAAAACATGACGTCCTCGTCTCACTCCACCGCCTAAAGGCAGCTCGCTCCATCGCTTCTAGGAACTGGGACGTCATGTTTTGTCTGTAACTTTACCACCTCATGTTATCGCACTCGATTTTCACTGATGATGGCAGTCGATGGCACTGCCGAAACGTCTGGTTTTGCAGAACATATTGGACTACTGCTAAACAGCCCGGGAAGGAATTTTAACAAAAAACTACTTCTATGTTACCGATAACGTAGTACACATATAAAAAATTCTCCCCTCCCTCTTCAACTATAATTTTCATTAACAGAAAATTACCCCCACCCCGTTCAACTAGCCTCTTCATTTATAGATATGTCATCTAAGTTTCTACAATGGATTATTATGAGCTTCTTATCAGGATACATTGTTTATCAAAATTAAGTACTTAACTCTTGTTAAAACATAAAGCGTTGCAAGTAAACTACCCCTTTCTCTTAACCGATCTTCTCCAAAATCAACAGACCTTCCGTCCTCTACAATTCAGCGAAGCATGCAAAAAAATATTTGATTCTGTTTGAATGTGCGGCAGTTATCGTTCGTCATTGAAACATTTCTCTTGTTACAACATAAAATGTTGCTGGTAAACTACCCCTTTCCCTTAACCGATCTTCACCAAATTCGACAGGCCTTGAGAACTCTACAATTCAGGGATGTATGCAAAATATTATTTGATTCTGTTTGCATTTGTGGCTGTTATCGTTTGCCATAGGAAATACCCTTGTTAAAACATAAAACGTTGCTGGTAAACTACCCCTTTCCCTTAACCGATCTTCACCAAAACCAACAGATCTTGAGAACTCCACAATTCAGGGCTGTATGCAAAACGTTATTTGATTCTGTTTGAATTTGCGGCTGTTATCGTTTGCCATAGAAACAAATTACCCTTGATAAAAAAACGTTGCAGGTAAACTAACCCTTTCCCTTAACCGATCTTCACCAAAACCAACAGGTCGTGAGAACTCTACTATTGCGGCTGTTATCGTTTGCTATAGAAAAAATCTACAGACACACAGACAGACACACACACAGACACACAGACACACACACAGACACTTTTCGAAAAATGACTTTTTTTCATGTTTTGATTGTAGTACAATCAGAATCTGCAATAATCTCCAACACGATTTTTTTTGCCATCACCATACTTCCATTCCCTTAAGGAAATGGAAGTAAAAGCAACAGGAAACCATGCCAACAAGCAACCAAAACACGAATACTCTACAAGATATAAAATCAGGGAGGCTGAGGATAGGAACACACGCTTCCCAAAACATTACCAAATAAGAAAATAAAACATCCTGAGGTAAGGAATTTATAAATATTAAATATGCATCAAGAAATAGACTGTAGTAAACAGTGTTTAAATTATAAATAATTATAGATCCATTAATCACCTGATGTATATTGGAATTGGTACCGATAGCAATACATGTCTACATAAAGCAGAGTAGAATATATTATATATGAATGCAAGTTGTAATAGTGTTCAATCGTGTAAAGTATTAAAAGTTATTGTTATTATTTTTCACTTTCTGTTTTTATTGAAAACACTGTCCATACATTAGAGAATTATGTACAAAACGACAGTATAGAGTGCTAGAGAAATGCGATCGGACTATGATTCGGTTATTAAATTACAAGTTTTTTTGAATTTTCGGTACAATTTTTTAGTTTCTCGGTCAGCCGTTTAACATAAGTTGTAGAGAAATTCTGAGTTTTAGAGAAAAAGTAGAGATTTGTATTTTCACCAGAACACAGGTCTTTGGGAAGTACCACGGACAGATAATTCTATTTTTTAAAGAGACATATGTTAAACTTTGTCTTGTATGGGTGCGATTCATCTTAAAAGTATATCACACTTTCATTATTTTATGAAATATTGCAGAAATATATGCAAAAATAAAGACAAATTTCTAACAAGAATATCACTGGAAATTTGATGTGTCTAAGAATTTAATTAAATTACAGAACCATACAGTGGTTTAGGTATTGCCATTGTTTTATTAAATTTTATTTGGGTTTCTTTTCTACATTTATTTTCCAACGTTCTCCAAATCGTTCTACACATTCTTGTAAAATTCGTCACTTTACTTTCTATATCTCTATCTTGATTATAAGTAATGTCACGTCCAAGATAGTTGAAATGTCTTACTTGTTGTATGCCTGTGTTGTCTATGCACACAAATGCAGTACTGTTACCCTAAATATTCTCATTTTGACCGTTGCAACAAATAATGTCATTCAGATAAGATAGGAATTGAAAGCTGAAGAAGTAAATGGAGCCATCATTAAGTTTAGAGAAAGCTGGAAAGAACACATTAACAGACCGATTCTCTAAGGTCAACCGACAGGGAAGAGAAACCTGGAAGTCTCAAGAAGAGTTCGTACGACCAGTTTGGAGCCGGAACAGACTAAACAGTCGACGCCGTGATAAAAAAAAAAAGAACAACAAATGTAATCGCAATTCATGGTGTAAATTTTTCTAACAGTAATTACATATTATTAATTCTCTTCCAAATAAAAACCAAGTGGACCTAGTGGAATTTTATCCTATTATATTATTTGGTGTTCTGTCCTAAGACAGCTCTCCAAGCTGTCCTATCGCATGGTAGTCTTTTCGTTTCTCCGTAACATCCTCTGATTTTAATGTTATCTATTAACTTTTTTCTTCTACGCTCTCTTCTATTTTCTCCTTTTATGACACTCTCCATGGTGGTTGTAAGGAAGCTTAATCAATCTCTTCTTAATCAATGACCCAACCAATTCCTTTTCCTATATTCTATTACCTTCAGGATTCTTCTCTCTTCCCTATTCTCCCTAAAACTTTATCATTCCTTAATTTATCAAACCCACATTACTTTTTTAATTGCTTGGTAAACCCACATCTTAAATGCTTCTAATCTTTTCTCATCCTCCTTCCTCAGTGTCCATGTCTCTGCACCACATAAAGTAACCCTCCACACATACCATTTGGCAAACCTTTTCTTTAAATTCTTATTAATTTTGCCACATAGCAGTGTTTTATTCCCATTAAATGCCTCTTTCGGTATAGACACTCTTGGTATAATTTCGAGTGCAGGACATATCTTCACTTATCAAGCTTCCAAGCTATTAAAACAACCCCACCTGTTGTATTTTGTCTTGCCCTATCATTATGTTTGCCCTTTTCCTCCTCTGTTAATTACCATACACTTGGCTTTTCCTTATTAATCCTCATCCTTATTCCTCGTATACTAAATTCAAATCTCTTATCATTTCATTCGTTGCGTCGTCCATTTCTGCTAAAACCGCCATGTCATCAGCAAACCTTATACATTCAATCTTCCACCGACATTCACCCTTCGCCCCTCTTGTTTTGTCAAAGCACTTCCTAATCAAGTCATGAAGATAAATGTTAAATAAATTTGGTGACATACAGCAGCCTTGCTTACTCCTCTTCCAATCTTAATTCCTTCTGAACTCTTCTTTCCGATTTGCACACTCACTTTCTGTCCAAGGTACAGATAACGAATTAACCGTCTCTCCTTCCAATCCACCCCCTTGTCCCTCAAAATATCTAATAGTCTTCCCCACTGTACTCTCTCGCATGCTTTTTCAAGGTCTATATAGTCAATATATAGCTAGCTCTTTGTCTTTTTCTACGCATCTTTCTCTAATTGTTCTAAGCAGCCCTGTCGCATCCCTAGTCCCTTTACTTTTCCTGAAACCGAACTGTTCTTCCTCTAACGTGGTATCCAGTATCAAATATATTCTTCTATTCGTAATTAAATTTTTAAAATTTTACCTTAATCCGTCTATGTGACCGCTTGGTTTCTGTCTTCTTACGCGTTTCGGATTATTTTAATCCATCATCAGAGAGTAAAAATTCGTCGGTTATGGCTTCGTTAAAACACTTCTATTCAGCACTCTTAACAACACTTTGGCTGCATGCGATACCAAACTAATAGTTCTGAACTTTTCGCATACCTTTGCATTCTTCTTTTTCTCAATTGGTATCATTACATTTGCCGAAAAATCATTTTGCCATTGGCAATTTTGTTCTAAACAACAAAAAATATTTTCTTCGTGTTACAAAAATTGTTCTTGTTTGGTAAATAAACTTGTCAAATGTAAAATTGTGTTTTAGAATAAAGTATTTTTTTTTCAATCTATTTAAAACACGAATCTATTACTTTAAAAATGTACATTTTTCAAAAAATAAAACTTCATTTTAAAATGAAGCTAGCTTTTTTTCTATATTGCATTAAAAAAAATTGTCACCGGAACATCAAGTTCCATTAGAGGTTGTGTGTGAACAGCAACAGCTGGACTAGTATTGGCTTCGACGTAAGTGGAACGATCATTGTTTGTGGTACGACTTGAATGGTGGCGCGCAACGACAGTTTTGCAATACCCCGCCGCGCCGTAATGTAGGTCAGTGTTAATACAACCGCGCTGGCCGCAGAGATATTGTGTAACACGGAAATTGTGAACCCAGTACGCACAGTGACATATATTTGTGTGTACTGTAAATGGCATCTGTTTTACTTTGTAAACACGGAAACGGAGTAATTACACAGACGGAAGTTAGGTGCTTTCACAATTCACTTAATTTATTCTACTAAGAATAAATTATACGTTATTCTATTAGATGTAACAGATGTTATTCTATTAGATGTAACAGACGTTATTCTACTTAACGTCTGTTAAGTGTTTTAACAAAACTCTTGGAAATGGAAGTATTTAGAGCCCTGAGTAGTATAAATTGTGAAACAATCGTAGTGGGTTGCACATGATAGGTTGCTAACGGGAACAGCAAATACGTTTAACATTTATTTTACAACAGGTTAAAAATAAATATTTCTACAACAAATTTTATAACAGTTATTTCAATAAAGTAAAATAACCAACTGTGTGAATTTATCAACCTAACGAGTGGTTGCTGACGAATCATTTAGAATTACAATTACTGAATCCATCGTGTGAGACTGGATATTAACTCTTCCTTCGGATAATGCTGAACGATTTCATATACTGCCATATGGTGTAGGCTACGCCTACATTAATACACATTTTATTTAAATGTAATGGTATAACTGTACTAACAATAACTCAAAAAATTTCGCTAAAGAATTATACAATATTTAATATTGTATTACACATTCCACACAAGAATTCGATAAGCTAAATGCTTATTGATTGTCTTGCTTATGTAAGCTTCGTGTGCATAGTTTTCTATTTGTTTTTATTTCTGCTTGGTTGCATTTTTATACAAACACTGTTTTATATATGACAATGTATCGCATGTGTCTATAATTTGAAACCTTCTTCCCCCTGTCTCACCCCAAGCACGCCTCTACAAATTTTAAAGCATATAAAGTGCAAGGCTCTTTTTGTAATACAAAAACCAAATCAGTAACTTCCCCCAAAGCAAATTGTATAATTTATAAACTGGCTTTCCCCAAAAATTTAATATTTAATGTGTTCATTACATTCAATCGCTGATTGCAAAAACAACCTAAGTCCAATTTTTGGCCATTTTCACTTTTTACCATTTTGATAGCGAATAAATGTATACCAATGCAATGAGCGCGAAAACAACCTTCTAGCACTACTATAACATACACAAACCGACAGCTGTTATTACCAGTGAGTGTAAAAACAACCCACGTCCTGGACTAAGGTTGTTTTTGCACTAAATCATAGGTTGGCTAACCTGATGAAATCAGAAAAAATGTTATATTACAGCAGCTGACAGTATTCCACCTATTATTGTGTTGGTTATGTTGTACTTTTGTGTGTATAGGTTAGTTAGGTAAGTTTTAAAAGTTTTACAACTTCTACGAGTAAATTATACAAACATTTATCAAAAATGAGTTCAAAACTAGAAAATGCTGCACGTGAACCTAAAAAGCGAGGAAATAATTCTATTAACTATAAACGAAATGTAATAAAACGAGCTAAATTGAAAGGTATCGAACATTTGAATCATGTAGGTAAAGTAGTGCCTGCAAAAACAACTGGTGAGCCATGTTCCTGTAAATTGAAGTGTTTTAACTCTGTATCAGAAGATGATCGGGTAGAAATCGTAACACGTTTTTTAAATATTGCTAGTAAAGACCAACAAGACTTGTACTTACAAGGCTTAATTGACTGTAATGATGTACAAAGGCATCGTAAGAGAAAGAGTGACAGTAATAGTGCGCGTACCAAATCATTCACATACCATGTTATGGTTGGTGATTTAAGGACAATTGTTTGCTGGCAAGCATTCTTTAGTTTACATGCTGTTACTAATGAGAGGGTAAAAAGAATTAGGAAATTATTATGTGAAGGCAAAATTCCAGAAGATAAAAGGGGCAAACAGTCTAGTGCTAATGCAATTTCTGGTGAAGAGATCGTACTGGTCCATAACCATATTTCTTCATTTCCAGTAAAGCAGAGTCATTATTCTTGAAAAAATTATGTTTATCTAGATAGTGAACTATGTGCAAAAGGATGTATAATATGTATAAAATTTCTCATCCTGAATCCATCATTAAGTACGAATATTACAATAAAATTTTTCAAGAAAATTTTAATCTCTCTTTTGGCCGTCCCCAAGTGGACACCTGTTGTGAGTGTGAACAGTTGACAATAAAAATTAAATCAAAATCGCTGAATGATGCTGCAAAACGAGTGGCAATTGCAGAAAAACTTGTGCACACGAGAAAAGCAAAGAAGTTCTTTGGTTCTCTTGAAAATGCCAAAAGATCGTGTCAAGAGAATGCTGACACAGTTGCACTTTGTTTTGATAACATGCAAAACATTAGTATGCCAAAAATTCCTGCTCAGGATTTATTTTATCTAAGAAAACTAACAGTCTGTGTTTTTTGTGTTTATAATTTAAAAACAGAACAGCCTGTTTTGTTTATATATCATGAAGGAAACGCAAAGAAGGGACCGAACGAAGTATGTTCTTTTTTAATGAAATATATTGAACAATATATTGATCAGAGTTGCAAAAAATTACTGATTTTTTTGCGATATACTGCCCTGGACAAAACAAAAACCAGGTCATGGTACGATTGAACCTAGCTTTAATGGAAACTGGTAGATTTACTTCTATTGAGCACTTCTATAAGAGGCCACTCATTTTTACCCTGCAATAGGGTGTTCGGGGTCCTTAAAAGATATCTCCAAAAAATCGACTGCATATATACACCAAAGGACCTCATGGAGGCCATTGTCAATTGCAGTGGAAAAATGAATTTTATTATTCACTTAATTGAAGGGAAAGATATTATTGACTTCAAAAAATGGTGGCCTCTGTTTTATAAAAAGACGTGTTTCTCGTTGGAAACTTCCAAACGTAACATCCCTCGCGATATGCGAGTAAGTTTCAAAATATCAGAATTTCACTTTTTCCAGTACGACAGCCAATGGCCAGGAGCAGTTATTGCCAGGTATTATATTAATGGATTATAAAAACACACATTTCCAATGAAAATTAGAAACATCAACGTTACTTTACCATCAGATAGAGCATACATGGAAGAGCTAGTTCCAATAAATGAAAAAAAATTAGATGATATAAAAAAATGTATTGCTTATGTCACAGATGAGACAATATCGGTATGGAGAACCATACATGACTTCCATATTCTAAGATTTATATTTAAAATCATTTTCAGCCAAACAGCCAGGGAAGGAATTTTAACAAAAAAATACTTCTTTCTTGCCAATAACGTAGTACACATAAAAAAAATATTATCCCCTCCCCCTTCAACTATAATTTTGATTTATAGAAAATTACCCCCAGCCCGTTCAACTAGCCTCTTCATTTATAGATATTTCATCTACGTTTCTACAGTGGATTATTAAAATCTTATCAGGATACTTTATCAAAATTAAGTACTTTACTCATGTTACAACAAAAAATGTTTCAGGTAAACTGCCCTTTCCCCGTAACCGATCTTCACCAAAATCAACAGACATTGAGTTTTCTATAGCTCAGGTACATATGTAAAAAATTATTTGATTCTGTTTGAATTTACGGCAGTTATGGTTCGTTATATAAAAAATTACCCATGTTAAAACATAAAACATGAGATTTATAAAACATATCTAAGATTTATATTTAAAATCATTTTTGAAATAAAATATTTTCATAGAACCTACTAACGCTGGGGAAATCTGAGGAGCCAATCAGAGTTGGGCCTACCTGTCACTCTGCTGAATTTGGTGGAAAGCCCTGTCACTGTCGTCAAAGTATCAGCCTTGACAGGGTCCTCTTTTTCTGCAAAATGGGAGAGGAGGCTTGAGATGGAGTGAGTGACATGGTCCCCACCTCAATGAAGAACCCATTGTTTTATAAAAATATATTTAAATTTTGAAAACTGAAAATTCTTTTCTTGTTGTAAATATTTATATTTTATAATCAAAATGACTTTATCAAAAAACAAACATTATTTTTTTATAATAAGTATTTACATATGTTTCTTAATATGCTTACTTTTTCTTCAATGTTGATGATCATTTCCAAACATTCTGACAAAATTGTATCTACAGAACTGTAAACATTCCCCAGGTTTCCATTTCTGCTAATTTCTCATTACACCTTCCACTGACGTATTATTAACCATTTCATAAACTATCGTATAATCTTTTCAGATTTTGTGGTACAAAATCTGAAATTTTCAGATTGCCTGGCAACAAAATTATTTTATTTTCAACAATTACCATTGTTTGAAAAAGTTTAAATGAATTTTCAAGTACTTTACTATTGTTAAAACGTAAAAGGTTGCAGGTAAACTACCCCTTCCCCTTAACTGATCTTCACCAAAATCTAAAGGCCTTGAGTCCTCTACAATTCACTGAAGTATGCAAAAAATTATTTGATTCTGTTTGAATTTGCGGCAGTTATCGTTTGCCATAGAAAATACTTGATAAAAAACGTGGCAGGTAAACTACCCCTTCCCCTCAACCGACCCTCACCAAAAACAATAGGTCTTGAGTACTCTAGAAATCAGGGCTGTGTGCAGAAAATTATTTGATTCTGTTTGAATTTGCGGCTATTATCGTTTGCCATAGAAAATACCCTAGTTAAAAAAACGTTGTAGGTAAACTATCCCTTTCCCTTAACCGATCTTCACCAAAAACAACAGGTCTTGAGAACACTACAATTTAGGGCTGTATGCAAATAATCTTTTGATTCTGTTTGAATTTGCGGCTGTTATCGTTTGCCATAAGAAATACCCTTGTTAAAACATAAAACGTTACAGGTAAACTACCCCTTTCCCTTAACCGATCTTCACCAAAAACAATAAATCTTGAGAACTCTACAATTCAGGGCAGTATGCGAAATATTATTTGATTCTGTTTGAATTTGCGGCTGTTATCGTTTGCCATATAAAATACCCTTGTTAAAAAAACGTTGCAGGTAAACTACCCCTTTCCCTCAACCGAACTTCACCAAAAACAACAGGTCTTGAGAACTCTACAATATAGGGCTGCATGCAAATAATCTTTTGATTCTGTTTGAATTTACGGCTGTTATCGTTTGCCATAGGAAATACCCTTGTTAAAACATAAAACGTTACAGGTAAACTACCCCTTTCCCTTAACCGATCTTCACCAAAATCAACAGATCTTGAGAACTATACAATTCAGGGCTGTGTGCGAAACATTATTTGATTCTGTTTGAATTTGCGGCTGTTATCGTTTGCCAAACAAACAAAATTACTCTTGCTAAAAAAAACCGTTGCAGGTAAACTACCCCTTTCCCTCAACCGATCTTCACCAAAAACAAAAGGTCGTGAGTACTCTGCAAATCAGGGCTGCATGCAAAAAATTATTTGATTCTGTTTGAATTTGCGGCAGTTATCGTTTGCCATAGAAAAAAAATCTACAGACACGGACAGACAGACACACAGACAGACAGACACACACACAGACACTTTTCGGAAAACGACTTTTTTTCATGTTTTGAGTGTAGTACAATCAGAATCTGCAATAATCTCGAACACGATTTTTTTTGCCATCACCATACTTCCATTCCTTAAGGAATATGGAAGTAAAATGAAGAATTTTGGAATGAAATTTTACTATGGCCAAAAACTGCAGAAGTGTGATTACGGGTGCTAGTAACTTATCAACTTAATAGTCAAGACTTAAATTTTTAAAAATATAAAATGACACGAATTTTCTAAAATACATTACTTTTTTATTTAATTTGTGAAGTTCTTAGAAAATTTGTTTACAAGTTAAGTGATAGCTAATCCTAATAATCGAAGAGCAATGAAATAACAAGAAAGAACGAGACTCAAGTATAAAATATATCTTATGTGTCACTTTATGTTTTCAATATAAAGTTAATAAATTCATTTATTAGTTAAATATACACAACTATTTTATTGGAAATCATAAAAACATCATAAGTTGGTAAGTATCCCAGAAAAACATAGTAAGGATTATTTTAATACTATGCCAGTTTCTCGGTGGTTGCAAAAACAACCTAAGTCCACTAATTTTCATAATTTTTTTCATAATATTCAAAACATATAAGTCAGTTTTACTAATACTAACACATTACATATGCTATTTAATATATGTCCAAATTTTATTGTAACTCAAGCTTTGTCAATTTGAGAAATAAAAGGTTTATTTCAATTTCCCAACACTTGCACCAGCTGGACTTAGGTTGTTTTTGCAATCAGCGATTATTTTTATATATATATATATATATATATATAATATTTAATATTTATAATGACTTTACCTCAAGATATATATATATATAAACTTTTAATAGTTTTTGTCAATCGACAAAATTTGTAATTAAGAAAGTTGTGTTATTATATAACAGAAGCAATGACAAAAAGAAAACTATTATTTTTTGGACATTTACATTGAATGGACAATAGGTTAACAAAGGAGATCTTAAAATATCTGTGGGGGAAGATGTCAACATCAAGTTTGATTAAATAAGTCCAAAAGGATTTAGAAAAACAATAATATCACGCTGAAAAAGCAAATTGAAAGAGACGTTTTTCGGGTAAAAGTGTTAAAAATGGATGGAGTCCAGGGTAGGAGAGAGAAAAACGCAAGTTCAAAGTTGACTGGAGACAGGAAGAAGAGACACAGTGAAAAGATGAAAGAATATTGGAGAAAAAGAAAAGAATAAAAATAATGAGTTGAAATTGGCATGTGGTCCTTAGATGGCCGATACAAAACAAAAGTCGTGTTAGTGGTTATAAACAGAATTAACACTGTTCCACACCAATACAGAAAAATTATTGCGATTAGCGCTTTTAAGCTTTACAGCTCATCATCAGATCATAAATAAATTATTTTTATGTTTTGGTCAATATGCAGTTTCTATGTTATTCTGACATATGAGTAAAACCGATTCGGTGGAAGTTCCACTAAATTGAGAGGGAGGTGATAAATTTTTAGAAACAGCACGAAAACCCAGCAATATCAGTAGAGAAAACACATCAGACGGGACCCAGCTGCGTGAATTTAGTCAACAGTTTTAATATATTGAATATACAATTACACAGTATTTTAAAAAACAGATAATTTCAGAAAAAAATTTTAACCTACAACGCAATTTAACTAGATCGCCGTGTCGCTCATGTCCCAAACCTGTATTAAATAAAATAACAGTCAAATTAATTACCTTACGTAGATAAAATAACATTTATTTTGTGTAAAACTGCTTAATGTACCTACAATAATACAATAAAGTGTTTGTAAATAAAAGAATGTTTCAACAAAGTGTTGTGTGTTTGGCGTCAGCAACAATTGTCCTGATGATGACAATAAACATTGTCGAAACGTCGACACAAATAAGTTAAAATTTGTGTTATATTTTTGACCGATCCTCACAACACCTTCACTGAAAATTCCATTGATTGACGGTTACTACGAATTTAAGGATGTAATTATTAGATTTATTAAATTATACTTTTCTGTAGTGCGTGAATGTGTCTGTGAGATTGATGGTTTCCTGCCTTAAAAGGCCAGAAATTTATTTGAATAGCTAATATTGATTGAGTGTTATTGTATACATTCCCATTCTATGAAAAATAGAATTTTTATTACATAAAACAGTTTACATTTGACATGACCATTCAAGGCGCACTTGACATTTCTTATTGCTTCTCAATTATAAAGTTGTGTAATACAGGCACGCCATCGTGTTTTATGGTTACCCGAGCTGAAAATTAGGGTAAGCTTCTCTTAAAACATTGAGCGATAAAGTCAAAATTTTAATGTAATATAATATTTTTTTTTTAATACGGCAATAAAAAGGCAGGTAAGACACAATTCACGTTATTTCTGGCCTCACTCATTTTAATTTCTTACGTTTGCACGCTTTTTAAATGGAAAGTGCCGAAACCCACACCAACATAACGCGTGAAAGCCGAAAAAATGGACATCAATTTGCTTACTGGCGAAGCTAGTAGTTAATGAATGGGTAGGCAAAAATCTTATCTTAAATTTTTTTAAGGAATCACTAAAAGGACGGTGGGTCAAATCGGACGCTGAGGTAGAGTTTGCTGTAACCGAATGGTTCCACAAACAGCCGTAAGAATTTTAGTAGCAGGGAATCTACAGGTTAGCGCAACAGTGGAACTCATGTCTTAATGTTATTGGAGACTTCTTTTAAAATCGTTGAATAAAAAATGCTTTACAGCTCTATACGTGTGTCTATTGAATAATCCTTGTATTAGTCATACACAATAATACAACTGATTGAACTTCAAATTTTTAAACTTGATTAGTTTCTATATATATGTTTAATGTTACAAATAATTCAAATAACAACCTTGATCATCTGTTAGTTCAGCGGAATAACAGTGACACTTTTAATAACCGCATAAAATAAACACTTAGAAACAACACAGGCGCTTTAACTTAACTGTTTGGACCACAGAAGTGAGGCATGCCTCAACGCTCTATGTGTACAGTGCGGGACAATCCCCCCTCCCTACACTTGCCTTTCACACCACTACATTGCTTACATACGATGTATACAAAAAACGCTGAGGCAAGTTCAGGTTGCCTCATTCGCTTTAAACGAACTATGCCGAATCTCACCTGTCACCATCTAGCGGTCGCTCAATAAAGCACGTTTCGGTTTAATAAATTTGACAGTCGCAGTAACAATGTATAATCTTTACGTTATGTAGTTCATACGTATTTATAATTTTTATTCTACAGAATTTTTTAGGGTAGGCATTGCCTCAATTGCCTCCATGTAACTTCGCCACTGATATATATGTGTACAACGTTATCGGCAACAAAGAAGTAGTTTTTGTTAAAATTCCTTCCCGGGATATTTTGCCGTAGTCCAATGTTTTCTACAAAACCAGACATTTCGGCAATGCCATCGACTTCCATCATCAGTGAAAATCGAGTGCGATAACGTGAGGTGGTATACGTTAGTGACCACAGTACTGTGGTTAAGGCTGAAGCAGTAAGTAGAAAGAAGTAGTTTCTATGGTAATATTTCATATCGAAAATGATTTTAAATATAAATCTTAGAATATGGAAGTCATGTATGGTTCTCCATACCGATATTTTTCGATGGTAAACGATAGCAGCCGAAAATTCAAACAGAATGAAATGATGTTTTGCACACAGCCCTGTATTGTAGAGTTCTCAGTACCTATTGGTGTTGGTGAAGATCGGTTAAGGGAAAGGGGTAGTTTACCGGCAACGTATTATGTTTTAAAAGGGTATTTTCTATGGCAAACGATAAGAGCCGCAAATTCAAACAGAATCAAATAAGTTTTTGCATACAGCCCTGTTTTGTTGAGTACTAAAGACCTATTGTTTTTGGTGAAGATCGGTTAATGGAATAGGGTAGTTTACCAGCAACGTTTTTGCTTCCATATTCCTTAAGGAATGGAAGTATGGTGATGGGAAAAAAAATCGTGTTCGAGATTATTGCAGATTCTGATTCTACTACACTCAAAACATGAAAAAAAGTCGTTTTCCGAAAAGTGTCTGTGTGTGTGTCTGTGTGTCTGTCTGTCTGTGTGTCTGTCTGTGTGTGTGTCTGTAGATTTTTTTCTATGGCAAACGATAACTGCCGCAAATTCAAACAGAATCAAATAATTTTTTGCATGCAGCTCTGATTTGCAGAGTACTCGCGACGTATTGTTTTTGGTGAAGATCGGTTGAGGGAAAGGGGTAGTTTACCAGCAACGGTTTTTTTTTAGCAAGGGTATTTTCTATGGCAAACGATAACAGCCGCAAATTCAAACAGAATCAAATAATTTTTTTCTTACGTCCCTGAATTGTAGAGGTCTCAATGACTTTCGATTTTGGTGAAGATCGGTTAAGGGGAAGGGGTAGTTTACCTGCACCCTTTTACGTTTTAACAATAGTAAAGTACTTGAAAATTTATTTAAACTTTTTGAAACAATGGTAATTGTTAAAAATAAAATAATTTTGTTTCCAGGCAATAAAATTATAATTTTTTCATTTTAATGTAATATAATATTTTTCATTTAATACAGCAATAAAAAGGCAGGTAACACACAGCCTGGCTGTTTGATTTTAAATATAAATCTTAGAATATGGAAGTCATGTATGGTTCTCCATACCGATATTTTGTTTTATCAAGGGTATTTTATATGGCAAAAATAACAGCCGAAAATTCAAACAGACTCACATAATATTTTGCATACAGCTCTGAAATGTAGATCTCACAAGACCTGTTGGTTTTGGTGAAGATCGGTTAAGGGAATAGGTAAACTACCCAGTTTACCTGCAACATTTTATGTTTTATCAAGGGTAATTTTTTTATGACGAACGGTAACTACCGTACATTAAAACAGAATCAACTACTCTTCTGATACCTTTTTGAATTATACAGATCTCAAGGTCTGTTGATTTTGTTGATGATCGGTTAAGGGAAAGGGGTAGTTTACCAGCAACGTTTTATGTTTTAACAAGGGTATTTTGTATGGCAAACGATAACAGCCGCAAATTCAAACAGAATAATATAATATTTTGCATACAGCCCTCAATTGTAGAGTGCTCAAGACCTATCGGTTTTGGTGAAGATCGGTTAAGGGAAAGGGGTAGTTTACCAGCAACGGTTTTTTATCAAGGGTAATTTTTTCTATGGTAAACGATAGCAGCCGCAAATTCAAACAGAATCAAATGATGTTTTGCATACAGCCGTGAATTGTAGAGTTCTCAATACCTATTGGTGTTGGTGAAGATCGGTTAAGGGAAAGGGGTAGTTTACCCGCAACGTATTATGTTTTAAAAGGGTATTTTCTATGGCAAACGATAAGAGCCGCAAATTCAAACAGAATCAAATAAGTTTTTGCATACAGCCCTGAAATGTAGAGTTCTCAAGACCTGTTGGTTTTGGTGAATATCGGTTAATGGAATAGGGTAGTTTACCCGCAACATTTTATGTTTTATGAAGGGTAATTTTTTTTATGACGAACGATAACTACCGTACATTAAAACAGAATCAACTACTCTTCTGCATACCTTTTTGAATTATACAGATCTCAAGGTCTGTTGATTTTGTTGAAGATCGGTTAAGGGAAAGGGGTAGTTTACCTGCAACGATCTATGTTTTAACAAGGGTAGTTTTTCTATGACGAACGATAACTGCCGTAAATTCAAAGAGAATCAAATAATGTTTTGCATACAGCCCTGAATTGTAGAGTTCTCAAGACCTATTGTTTTTGGTGAAGAACGGTTAATGGAATAGGGTAGTTTACCAGCAACGTTGTATGTTTTATCAAGGGTGTTTTTTAAGGCAAACGATAAGAGCCGCAAATTCAAACAGAATCAAATAATTGTTTGCATACACGCCTGAATTCTAGTGTACTCAAGACCTGTCGTTTTTGGTGAAGATCGGTTAAGTGAATGGGGTAGTTTACCCGCAACGGTTTTTTATCAAGGGTAATTTTGTCTATGGTAAACGATAACAGCCGCAAATTCAAACAGAATCAAATGATGTTTTGCATACAGCCCTGTATCGTAGAGTTCTCAATACCTATTTGTGTTGGTGAAGATCGGTTAAGGGAAAGGGGTAGTTTACCAGCAACATTTTATGTTTTAAGTAGGGTAATTTTTTATATGACGAACGATAACTGCCGTAAATTCAAACAGAATCAACTAGGTTTTTGCATACCTTTTTGAACTAAAGAGAACTCAAGGTCTGTCGATTTTGTTGAAGATCGGTTAAGGGAAGGGGTAGTTTATCAGCAACGTTTTATGTTTTAAAAAGGGTAATTTTGATATGACGAACGATAACTGCCGCACATTCAAACAGAATCAAATATTTTTTGCATGCATCCCTGAATTGTAGAGGACGGAAGGTCTATTGATTTTGGAGAAGATCGGTTAAGAGAAAGGGGTAGTTTACCTGAAACATTTTATGATGTAACAAGAGTAAAGTACTTAATTTTTATAAATAAAGTATCCTGATAAGAAGCTCATAGTAATCCACTGTAGAAACGTAGATGAAATATCTATAAATGAAGAGGTTAGGTGAACGGGGTGGGGGTAATTTTCTATTATTAAAAATTATAGTTGAAGGTGGAGGGGAGAATTTTTTATATGTGTACTACGTTATCGGCTTCAAAGAAGTAGTTTTTTGTTAAAATTGCTTCCTGGGCTGTTTAGCCGTAGTCCAATGTTTTCTGCAAAACCAGACTTTTCGGCAGTGCCATCGACTGCCATCATCAGTGAAAATCGAGATTTTCTATGGAGCGAGACGTAGTTTCTATGGAGATATATTTCATTTCGAATATGATTTTAAATATAAATCTTAGAACATGGAAGTCATGTATGGTTCTCCATACCGATATTTTACAAGTTGTAATTAAAGTGAAATAATTTAAAATAATTTACTATTTAAAGCTTAGATATTAAAAGCATAAATACTATTTAAATTTATTATTAAAAGAAATCAAATAAAAACCCTATGTTTCAGGAATAACCCAGAAGAGGACAGGTATTATGAAGACTGGCGAAAGGAGGGAGAGATTTTGATAAAAAAAATGTAGATATGTGAGAGGAGGAAGAGAGAGGTGAAGAAGTTGATCCAAACGTAGTTCACAGTGGCTCATACGAAAACAAAAAAATACGATTTAAACTAAAACAATAAAGTAAAATTCATAAAAGCTTTACCTATAATTTGTTGTAAAAAAATCATAATTGCCACCTCATTGTCTAGGAAAATAAATATTACAAACTAAACTACCTTAAGCAAATGTGTAAATCAGATACCGTGTAATTGTTAATAAAAAGGTAATCTACCCTTTCCAACCTTTTTAATCCGCCTTATGATTTGTTGATTTAGTTAATTCTAACGTATTTCAAAGCATATGCTTTATCATGAGACATTGAAAATATTCCTGGAACGAGATCGTCACTAGTTAAAATACTAATATCGCATTTTCACTATACACGTTAGTAGGTAGCCTACTTAGCTCTGCTCGAAAAAGACCAGAATGCTTATTAATGTGTAGAAGACATAGTTAAATAATGAAGAGTATAATCAAAAATAATCTACCACCGTCTTGGTAGTCAAAAGCCGTTTCAACATTAAGTAGTGTCTCCTCTAAAGTTCAAATGAATTTACAAAAAAAAAAAGTGTTCCGAGAGCAATCAACATTTCGTTATTTTAAATCTTAGTAAACATTTCTTCTTGTCTTCGTATTTTACATAATTTTACATTCGTGTCTTTCTTTTCGTCTGTTTTTTTTTCATTTACATGTCGGACGTCTCATTAAGTAACTAATAAAAGTAGTAAAAGTTATTATATTTAGGACTTGTAGAAATAACAGTAAAGAATAATTTCATTTTATTTAAGTAAAATTTTAGGACTTGTTGACTATGGCAGATTTTTGTAATAGAGTCAGATTGTATGTAAGTTATTTAGACGCAAACAATCAGAGGATGCACGGGGTCTTGCGCCCTAATTCGTGCGCGTTGTCCAGGCCTATGCCTGATGAACGCCAGGTGCAAAGAGGTCGGCACGATCGTCTGCTTTGCACAAGGTGTTAGGGTGTGGTCCGCGAGTACATGATTATGCATGGACATCACGGGAGGAAGCTAAGGCTTTCTTCCTTCAGCCAATTGTCGCGCCGCGGTGCGAGGCACCATGGTCCCCCAGGGCATCGCCCGCAGGAACGTAGTGATGCGCTGACGCTGGCGGGGACAAGAGGCTCGAACGCCCAAAAGGGCGTCGGCCGAAACGAAGGGCAGCAACAACGTGGCAGTCAGCAGTCGCAAGGAAACCGTTGCACAAACTCGCGGGAGCCCGTGTCCCGGGTCGCTGCCCTGCCGAGTCGGCAAAGCAGGTGGTGACAGGGGAAACACTGAATGTGAATAGCTTCAGCCGATTGTCACGCCTGGACGCAGCTCCGTGGCCCCCGATTTCATCGCTCACAGGAACGTAGAGAAGCGCTGGCGAGGACAAGACGCTCGTCCGCCCGAATGCGTCGGCCGAGTCGAAGGGGAGCAACACCGGGGCAGAACCTCGCGGGAGTCCGTGTCCCTAGTCACAGCCCTGCCGAGTCGGCAAAGCAGACGCTGGCGATAAGTTATTTAGAAAAGTTCGTTTCCGTAATATACAATCTTTGTTAACATTGTTTAGGACATGTATATCATCTTTGGCGGCTCAGTAGACCAGTGGTTATGGCACCTGGCTACTAATCTAGAGGTCCCGGGTTCGATTCCCGGGCCCGCACCATAAAATTAAGGTGCGTTTTTCATCCCCTAGGGTCGACTCAGTCAACAGGCTGAAAATGAGTACCTGGGATAACATCCTGGGGATAAATGGGCGGCTGAAGCGTAGTGCTGGCCACACTGCCTTCCTGTATGTTGTACGGCTTACATAAGGCAGCCTGCCCTGCTTTACTCCTAAGCTACTTCGGTGGTATACGTGGGAGCCATTACTATTATTATATCATCTTTCCAACTGTTCCTACTCTATTGTGACAACCGCTCGACCTGTCGAAACATCACGAATAGACTGTCTTTAACAACCGACCTCGGTCATCGTGCCGAATTGATAAATCCTCTGAATTTATTTTCAGTTTCACTGTGGACACTTTTATTTCCAGAGTACATTTTTTTCAGTAGCAGGCACATCTTCCTCGATGCCATTTAGCTGTTCCCTGCGAATCATTAAGTGGTAGAAGGAAACTGGTTGTGCTGTGTGTTGTGTATATTATACATTATTTTAGCATTTATTTAGTTATCATTATCATCATCATCTTCACGGATTAAACCAAGGATGGTTTGTTCCGGTCTCAAACAGGCAAAGATTAGAGCTGGTCACTCCAGCGCTTCCTCGTACGTCCCACACCGCTCCGTCCCCTCGGCTTATAGTTCCAGAGTTGCTTGGGATGCGGCAGTCATCTATTCGGCAAAGAGGTTCACACCATTTCAGGCGATACTGGGTGATCCTGTCGAGTATACTCATAATATTTAGTTCCTGTCGTATATAGGCTATTTACGAAGTCAGAAACCAAACATATCAATAGGTACAAGTTACGGGGTTATTTCTACAGTCGCAAACTCCTTTCAAACAACGTCCACCAAGGTGACTCTTCAGCACTAACCAAATGTACGCAAAAATTTACACTATAATTTTCGTCCACCTGCAAGATCCCTCCAACAAAAAAAATTCACGAACCGCCACACCTTAGAATCGATTTCGTTGAACACTCGAATAAATACCTCGACGGGACTGTAGATAAGATAAAGGAAGACTGCGCAAATTCCAACACGGGAAAGAAAATTTTCCATAAGATCTTATACAGGAGCTGGGAAAGCAACATACGTTATAAATTCATAAGTTCCCACAACTAAACTCTTCCACAGTTCATTACGCTTCCAGACAGGACTTTTACTCTACTACGTATATTATTGGTCCTCTTCTACGGTGTAGAATCTTGGACTTTGACTGAAGCCACAACTAAAAAATTTTTAGCTTTCAAAATGTGGCTCTACCGTAGAATACTGAGCATTTCATGGGCAGCACATGTAACTAATGTTGAAGTTCTTAGGAAGATGAAGAAAGAAACGGAAGATATTAACACAGTGAAAATAAGAAAGCTTCAGTATCTAGGACATCTCATGACAAATGAACAGAGATTTTGCTTATTGCAGTCCATACTACAGGGAAAAGTACTTGGTAAGAGAGGACTTGAGCGACCCAGAATAGCATGCCTGAGAAATTTAAGGACCTGGTTTGGCATGAATACAACTGACTTATTTCGTATAGCAGTGCAGAAAGATAAAATAGCCTGTATGATGTCCAACATCCGAAACGGATGGGAACTGTCAGAAGAAGACTACATTAGAAAAATACAATAATGTGAACTTTCAACCTTGTGGTTACAGAGCACAATTTCTGGTTGTCACATACTACAGAGAAATAGTGCTAACCTTTCCAATTAAGTAAATGAATATCGGAAACAAAAATATATTGCAAATACTATACATTCACTTGGCGAAAACACATTAGTGTTAATCAAATATTTGCCTGCTAGAAGTAAACAAGAAACCAATATTAATATATATTATTGCCATTAGAACAGAGACTATTATTGCTTATTGATTTAGTGTTGTTTCGTAAATAAATTTCTGATATTAGGTGTTAGTAGTAGTTTGTAATATGCTTTATAGCGTCATCAGTAAATTTAAAAGAAACGTAAGAAATTTATACCTAATAAGATAACATACAAACCTAAATTATAAAAAACTAAATGTTCAATTGCAAGTGTATAAATAGTAATACATGTAGTTTTGTTTAGGAAGTCAAATATTTGAAGAAATATGCTACCATCATTAACGGCCGTCATGGTTTTCTGCATACTGTGTGGTTATTCGATGCCCGTTTTCCGACAAGGAAAATTACAAAAATACATAAAAATATATTGTTTAACAGTGACGCTGTTGCAGTGCGCAGTGTGGCTAACAATTGTCTTTACAAAACTGCACAGTATGGTGTTCAGTACTACAAACATTTTGCTTATGACTCTGTCGATAATGTCACCATTAATTCTACTTCATTACCAGATTAAATTTCTTACGCGCCTAGAGACTAATCGTGATATTGTTGAAAATATTACTTACATAGACCGGTCGCTTGACTCTTTGCACGTCTTAGTTCCGCGTGCGAAAAATAATATTGAAAATAGTTTTTATTTAATAGCCTTTCTATTGTTCATGTTGTGTTGTTATGTGCTAATGATGAATGAGTGTGTTTTGTGTTGTTTTTTTAAGGAAGTGTTAGGTTTTATAAACATCTACGTGTACTTACACTTTTTTATTATTGATATCTCACATGTAACCTTGTTTCTGTACTGCAGCTATGTAACTAACATTCTGAAACAAAGGCTGCACCATATTCGATACGCGTTTGAAACGTTTGGAAAAAGAAACAACAGGATTGTCGCTTGGAGTAATATCGCAAACGTTGCAGTAGTCAGTCAAATAACAAACAACAACTTGTTTATAAGGCCTCGCGATACTTACAGAATCGTCGGTTGTTTAAATCGCATTACCTACGAAACGTTCATGAAAATAACTCAACTGTATTCACCTTACTTCTGCAACCACATATTGGCGCTTATTCTGTGGATTTCCATACAGATTATTTCTACATCTATACACGGAAATATTAAAAGTTTTATATTTTATATTTCAGTGTGGTTTTTAATAGATGTGCTGCATTTTTCCAACTATGAGTCTATATCCTCGGAATTAAAACACATAGAAAGTTTGCTCGGCTGCTTTTATTACAAAAAAATCATTGAACAGATTAAGAAATGAAACACTGAGTTTATTCTATCAGTCGGCACATAGAGAGAGAAAAATTTCTTGTGGGTTTTTCGACGTAGACATTACTGTGTTTGCCATTCTTATTGATTTTGTGCCATTATTTGTTTTTAGTATTTTAGAAAGTACTAATTAAACACACACACACACACACACACACACATACCAAAGAACATATACATAGGCCAACCAAAGAAGAAATGGAAGCAAAATAAACTACACACAATTTATTGAAATCAATGGTAAGCATTTTATTAAATGTTAATTTTTACCTTTTCTCAGGTAACCAAAGTCGTCCAGATTGCTCGTAAGGAGTGACTGATGAATATACAAATTCATTTACTCGGTTTTGAAGGTAGCTACTATGAGCGCAGGCACCGATAATATTAGCTTTTTCAACTGATAAAAAAACTAATGATTTACCTACTTCCAACCTACCTATGAACTGCAAATTATCAAAGATTAATATTTACACTCTATAAGCGTACACATGGAACATGAGAACAATTTGCATTTGTGAATTGTTTTGAACATAGGCTATATATTGTTTTACTGGTTTATTTGCATTACCCGCAGTAATAAATAATTTATTACAAATTTCAAAATTGTTAGTTATATGAAAATAATTTTTTTCTTCTAACGCAAAGGGCGCGTTAACTCTAGTTCCTAATTCAACATTAGGAACTAGAATTATTGGTTGTGTGTGTAACCAGTCAAGCTAATAAATATCCAGTAACCTTATTATAGTGGTAAATAAAATTATAAATAAAATTACACATTATAAATGTGATAAATAATATTATAATTATCAAAAGTTGAGTTACATAAACTGTATATAAAACTTTATGTACGTCAGTTTTAAGACACAGCACATCATTAATAAAAGCATGTATAACTGATTTCCTAACGTTACGTAATAAAGATTAATGATAGCGCATTCACTCAAGTGTGTAGCAAGAAATATAATTCTCTATAAGCTAACTGTATATTTACTTATAAGTACATCAGTCATATTATTAAAATTAAATTATTAATTTATTTGTAAGTTAATATTGCAAATATAAGTCCGCACAAGTTAGTAAATAATATTAGCTAAACAGGCTTACAATATATTACAAATTTTATGTAAATTGCACCATTTTACTGAAAAATAATTCAAATAACTGTGGGTTTTGTTCTGTAATATATGATGTGCAAACAATGTATAATAATAATGATAATGATAATGCGTACTGTTTCAAGAGAGCACATTTTAATTTTGTATTGTAATATAAATTCGAAATGGCAGTTTTTTATTGTTTGTTTTATTTATGTACTAATGTGTCTTATTTAAGTACTTGATTTTTGCATTAAATATGTTATCATACTAAACATATGGTCCTTTTATTTTTTCCTGTTACATTAAATCAGTTTTGTATTTTCTTGCAACATTTATTTATTATTGACTAAAAACAGATAATGAAGAAAGTATTCATTAAGATTTATTTATTTTCTTGGATTTCGTTGTCCATGACGTGTCCGTTACTTAACTAAATACAACTATTATATTAACGACTCGGAACACAAAGTTTTTTATAAGTAAAAACATAAAGTTTTACCTTACAACCTGAACCGGTTTTCACCTTTAAAAGGCTTCTTCAGAGGCCGCCGCTGGTAGCGCTGTCCGTCCTGTTGTGGGCGACGGAATCGAATTTCGAAAGATCGATGCTGTGTGTGTGGGGTGAGATATGTTCGAATAATGCGTGCGATTTGAATTGTATCTGTTCGTTTATGATGTCGTTTTTATTTGTTTTCTTGTGTTTGTATATTTCCAATTGTTCTAGAGTGTCCAGTTTTCGGTCTTTTGTGTGTACGTGTAGAATGTTCATGTTATTGTCGATGTTTTTGTATGTGTGGTTTGCTCCAATGAGGTGGTTAGCAAAGGTGGATTCTGTAGTGGAGTGGAGTGCCTTTGTGTGTTCAATGTATCTCTGTTTGAAGCTACGTCCTGTCTGGCCTATGTAGAATTTGTTGCAATTTGATCAATTTAGCTTGTAAACACCGGGTAGATCGAATTTGTTTTGTGCTTTGTGTGTGTGTTTGATAGTATAATAGTAGGAGTATAAATAATATTTTATTATTTTCAATCCTTACAACCTCTTTCCTACTCTTTCGTTTTTCTGTTGTGTTTATTGGAGGAGGAAACCTTAAATTCAAAGGCACTTAATTCTGACATAATGTTATTCAAGCCTGTCAGCTTTAAGACAGCTTTCCCATCACTGACTCGCCCATTTACTGATATTATTAGTACTGAATAATTGGGGTAATCGTAGTACAGACTTTAACCTAAATTTTAATTAAATATTTATTCCAGAATTCTTAGACTTTCACGTAATAAGACGATCAAGCCTATTGAACTGGAAATGACAAACAACTTTGTAATTAGACGTAGTAATGTGCAGTTACAAAGTACGTTTTGTAAAATTGCAGAAATTACAAAAAGGATTAAGGCAAATAGACATTGATATTGCTGAAAAATGTGAAATGGAAAACTTTTATTTTTGCTGGAATTTCTTACATAAGCCCATATCTTAATTTACATTGGTGTTTCCGGAAACAGGCAACCTTCTAACAGATTTTAAGCTCTTATGAAAAGGAATTATGAATAAGTGCAAACAATTAAATATTAGTGAAATATGTGCTATAAAATGTAGGTTTAAAATTACAAAAGAATGCTATACCTATTACAAAAATGCATAGTAACCCACCATGCAAACATATGGTAATTCATAGAAAACGTGAAAAAGTACCAGAACGACAATATTATATTACTAAATCAGCTTATGACTGGTCACATGGCCATACGCCATCCTATAAAAAAGTCCTATGTTATAAAGTCACGACAAATCGAGGAAATGGTGCGAAATTACAATGCATACAGGGAAAACGGTGACGTTGATAGATACCTAAGGGGTATACGTTATCGACTGAAGCTATATGCCGAAGAAGTACCTGGGGAAGAAGATAATAATGAAATAAATAATTAAAGTTTTTGTTTTCAAATAACCGAAAACTACAGTAAATGTATTATTTAAAATAACGAACTTATAATAAATCTTTCTTCTTGGTAAATTAACTTCTTTTTTGCCAATAATTCCATTTTGTCGTCGACCTATACATTTCTGGACATACCACCACACGACAAAATAGGAAAAGACTTTATTTATATTATTAGTGGACATAACGAACTGGACATTAGAACTGTGGACCCAGAAAAAGTGGACAAAACAACAAAAGGACCTACAAAGTAATGGACTTTAAATTAGTGGACCTATAACTAAATGGACTTCAAGTTAGTGAACATAAAGAACTGGACATTAGAACTGGGGACCCAGAAAAAGTGGACATTTTGTCTGTGGACTTAAAGAATTGGACATATCATCCGTGTATCTAAAAGATATGTAGGCCTATGCCTTCGATGCGAATACACGGTTGAAACATTAGCGTTCTGTAAGACGTTGGAGATTAAATAGATTAAACTCTAATTATTGGTGAGGATTTGAGAAAGCGAACTGGTAATATGCGAATACGAACAAAACGGACCTATCGATGGGGTAAAAAAATAAATGGTTGACGCTGAACTTATAGAGACAGAGATACTCATAACTCTTTAAGTTTGCGAGGATAGAAAGTCCCCTTTGCGAGGATGTAGAAGAAAAAAGAGTAGGTAAGAAACGTAAAGATTCGATTTAAAAAGAAATTTGAAGCTAGAACACGCAAATTAATAATAGAATATAGAGGTAGGACCTGAAATTTAAACGTAACTGGTTTCGTTTCCTAAGCAGAAACACTGGTGTTTCAGGGTAGGAAGACATGGTTGTTCAGTAATCTTCATCAACTGACATATAAATTTAATTAAAACTTAATTTGTTGATGAAATCAATTTTATGTTTCTGAAACTAGTGCATGGTTTTTTTGCAATTTTGCCGTAGTTTTTGAAAATGCCATTATGTGACAAAGCAAGGAATTTGTATCTGCTGTTTTAAAAGCTCAAATATGATCCTGGCTTATGATTAGGCTTTGACAACAATCAAACAAACTAGAGATTTTAGCCAACTGCTTTTGAATCTCACAAATGCAGCATCAGTCCATTCAGTGGACTAATATATATGTTTGTGCCAAGGTGTTTGTTTGGTGTAATATTTTCCTTTACCTTAAGTATCATTGTCCTCTGTTACCAATGATTCTTCTTGCTTCCTCTATTGAATGGACAGAAGCATTAAAATTAATTTTAAATAATGGATCATTAAATTTAAAAAAATTATTGTTTTCTCCTCCTTACCTAATCCTTTCTTATATACATCTGAATATTTATCTAACATTCCCTTTATTAGCGCAAATATATAGGTACATTTTTTACATTCAAGTATGGGCAATTATATTAGTAATATCACTTATAACATATTTTTATCGCATCAAGTAACTTTGACCTTGACTGGTTGTTATTCCCTCTTCAGTAAGATCGACAACCTCAGAAGGGGCTCTCCTTCTAAACACGTGTACGTTTATATACTAAACCCCCAATCATGTGACACTCTCAACACTAGCATTTATTTGATCCTGTATTTGTTTAGAAGTAGAAAAATGTTAGCGGAAAAATACTTAACTACCCACATACATTTATTATAGATGTCTGTTGATCCGTCTTCCACTTGTTTAGTCATGCAATTAGAGTACCATGTTTTATCACACACACAAGCGCTAACGTATCAAGGATTTACATATTCGTACATCTTGTTCACTGATTTATACACTGATAAATATTGTAAAATAAATTGTGTGTATATATATATATATATATTGCCACAGAACACAGGATGATAAGCTATGTTGGTTATATCAGAGCACATGGTTGACGAGCATTTTCTTGTTTAAATTGTTTTATTTAATATTTTGTCTTTTAGTCGTAAGTTTTGCATTTAGAAATGGATAAGCATGTAGGGTACACCAAACTCTTCATGAAAAGGTGTACTATATTGGCATGTATTTTGGTGTGAATTTGTGCGCGTGTGCGGGTGTGATAATCTGTGATCGCTATAGCTTCAGTGGTAGTTAACCGATTGACGTGAAACTTTGACAAGGAATTATTTAGGTAAATAGCTTCAATTTGTGCATACTCTGAGGTTCATAACTATTTTAGAAATATGGTTTTTAAGGGAAGAATAACTCAATTGTAACTCTTATCAATTATAGGGTAATAAAATTTGTAGATAATTTCCATGCAGGACTTTGTTAAATTATACAAAGTTTTTCATGAAATTTGTATATCTGTTTGTTCCGTCAATCATGTGACTTGGGCTTAGCCTATCAGAATACACTAAATTCAGTGAGATTCATACGTTGTAGAGCTAGGATGGGGACAGTCTGTCTGTAGAAGTTGCAAGGGGAAGTTGTGCCCGGTGAAGAGAGTTGTTCTCTTATGAACGTGGAAATATCATATATAAAATAAACCGTGGTAATTCTTAACAAAGTTTCGCGTTAAGAACCGAGTGGGTAAAATATTTAGATAAAATTTAAAATATAATACAGTGGTGTTTCGTGTAAGTTAAGATATCCGCTTAGGGAATTTAAAGACACTTCAAGATATCGTGGAAGGTGTACATTAAACGCACCGCATTAAGTAATACCCAGATTAATCCTGAGGTTAAGAAAATATAAGATATAAATTAATAATAAAATGTACAAGTGGAATTTATAAGCATTGTGAGTGAACAATTTATGAAGAAACTAATGAATGTTGGCAGTCAAACATAACAACGAGACTCATTGAAATATCGCCGCTGGACCGCCTGCCGTAGAAGAGGACGACAAGACGAAGAGGACGCCAGGACGAAGAGGACACCACGAAGGAGTGACGCTGTAGAAGAGGACGACGAGAAGAAGAGGACGCCAGAACGAAGACACCAGGAGGGAGTGACGCTGTAGAAGAGGACGCCAGGACGGGAGCGACGAGACGAGAGGAGGACGTTGCAGCAACCAAGTAAAATCGATTTATATTATCGAACAATACAAACAATTATTTATATTATCAATACATGACAATTTAAAATACATTATACATCTTTAAAAACAATATTTATGTGTATAATAAATAATTTTTCATCTCCTCCATAATAGACTTGTTGTGATTTTTACACACTCACTATATCCTTAAAAGTTTAATAAAATTTGATCTGTTGCGATATATATATATGTGGGTGTGTGTGTCTGTGTGCGTGTTGTGTAATTTAATATTGATATTAGTTTTTAACAATTTGATCTATTGTTTTCCTTAATTGGAACATGTTTTGAGCATTAGATAGTATGCCCATCCTCAGCCATCTTAGTTTTAAAACTAATTCAGCCATTTTAGCTTATAGAATATTTGTGCCAAGGTTGATTCTTACTGTGGTTTCCTGTTGGCTTTTGGTAGTTTAAATTTTTGTTAGTGTGTGTGGTTGTGGTATATACTTTTGTTTCTAAGTGGTTCTAATGTTAAGTACTTTGAACATTGTGTCATGTTTTGCGTTGATTTGTATTTGTCCAGTTAGTAGTTTGTCTTGTTTCTTGTTTTTATATTTGTAAATTTTCCCCTTTATTTTTGTATGGTATGTTGCTGATGGCTGGGAATTCAGATCCTGTATTTATTGCATGTGTGGCCAAAGTGGATTTATATATGTTTGTTTTTTTTGTATGCGTGTAGTGTTTAAAATAACTTTTCCGTTTTTTCAAATGCTTCTTTGTTTGGCTTAAGTAACATCTATTGCAGTTATGGCATTCAATTTTTTGTATATTCCATTGTTCATTGTATTGTCTTTGTTTTTTGAGGTAATCAGATTTTGTGCATTATATTTGTTTGTTTTGTAGGCTATATTAATGTCTGAGTTTTTAAATCATTTTGTAATATTTATCGTCCTATTGTCAAGGGTTTAACATTTTATGTTATTGTAAAGTTGTTATATATAATGCGCATAAACGTAATCATCTTTTATTTAGTAAGGTCTGATAAATACTGCTTATTTATTAATGGACTGACGATTAATACTGACAATAATCGACACTGGAAATAAACGAAATTTGTTGGGATAAAAGATATTAAAAAATTCAACGCTGTAAATGTCGCAAATATTGAAAACGTCAGTTTTAAACTTTGGTTTCAGGAGTGATAACATTCAAATTTAAGAGTAATTTTGTATTAATGGCGGACGTTATTCTTAAGTGTAATTGCAATTTTCATTTTCGGTTTAAACAATCAGTTTATATTAAGGTGCATATATTACCCTTCATGACTGCCTGATTTTGTTTACAATAGCGAACGTTAAAGCAAGAATTTATAGAAGGGAACAAATAAATAATCAGGTTAAGGAAAGAGGAGAAGTGGAGAATCTAGAACAAAATTTTTGAGGTATTATACGACGGTCTACTGATAATCTTATGGTACAGTGGACACCATTTAAGTCACTACAAACCAGCTTTAATTATCACAAATAACAGTTTATATTTAATAAATTATTTACCTTAAATTATCAGCCGTGTGATTTCTTGTAACTTCGTCTATTACGCGTTTCAGAGCTTATATGCTCCATCATCAGATATTAAAAAAAGATAAAACTATCACTCTTGCGAGATCGTTAAGTAGTCAAAAATGTCAAAATTTGTATGTGAACCGTATGCGGATTTGAGTGGGCACCCGTTCAAGTTCATTCTGCCACTGAGCGGTTGCTACCTTATCGTAGCCCCAGCGAGCAGACTCAAGGCGGTATCCTGGATACAATGGTTGGATACAAAGTTCAGGTGGTCATTTAACACGATATCGCGACTCCTTGGGTTTGCATATGCACTGTAAATTTCAAATTCCTCCAAGGCATTCATGAAACGGCCCTTCTTACACACATGTAACGGTATTAAATTGGAACTAAACTCTGTGCAATTATGATTGTGTGAAGTCAGGTGTCGGGCGTAATTTGATTTGATGTTGTCAATGTTTCTTATTTTCTTAGGTAAATGTTCTCGAAATCGTTTAAGGAGACCTCTCCCAGTCTGTCCAATGTAGAAGCACTCGCAATCATTGCATGTTAACTTATATATGCCAGTTTTTTTCTTCTGGAGGCGTGTGTTCTTTCGGTTTGAGATTATCCAGTAACTTATTATTAGTCCTGAATGAAATAGTGAAACTATTATTATTCAATATAGAAGACAAAACCTTATGCATAAAGCTATTGTAATTAGTAGATATAAAAATGTTTTGCGTGTTGCTGTTTATTCGGGGTTTAAGCATTCTTTTTTCATGTTTTCTTAACAGTTTGTCAATGGTTAGACTATTGTAACCATTGGCAACCGCGATATATTTTATGACATTTAGCTAATCACGAAAGTCATTATCATCCAAAGGAATTGTCAATAATCTATGAATGAAACTATTATACGCTGCCATTTTATGTGAAAAAGGATGATGAGAATCTGCGTGCCCAACCGATTGTACGATACCGCCTTGAGTCTGCTCGCTGGGGCTACGATAATGTAGCAACCGCTCAGTGGCAGAATGAACTTGAACGGGTGCGCACCCAAATCCGCGTACGGTTCACATGCAAATTTTGACACTTTTTACTACTTAACGATCTCGCAAGTGTGATATTTTTATCTTTTTTTAATATCTGATGATGGAGCATAAGCTCTGAAACGCGTAATAGAAGAAGTTACAAGAAATCACACGGCGGATAATTTAAGGTAAATCATTTATTAATTCGTACAAGTGATTTGGTTACCATATTAAACATGAATATTAAAACAGTTTATAATCAACTCGTACAATAATTACAGTTAGATTTCTCCACACGCAATAATAATGTCGCCAATAAAGAATTCCGCGCTATAATCACTTTTCATTAATACACCATTGTGTAAACGCCCGCCAAAACACTGAACTCTAAGCGGCAGTTATGGACTATTTATAGTCTGCAGGGTTCCATAATATGCGATTTTACAAACTCG
The DNA here is from genome assembly GCA_034769895.1 of Magicicada septendecula. Classification (NCBI taxonomy): domain Eukaryota; kingdom Metazoa; phylum Arthropoda; class Insecta; order Hemiptera; family Cicadidae; genus Magicicada; species Magicicada septendecula. The sequence goes on along the minus strand of CM068373.1, from coordinate 21,993,722 downwards.
TGAAAATTCTAGACAATACTTCAGCGCGGCCATGGCACCGTTGGGCTAGTCAAGAAGTTTCTATAACGATACTATCGAACCCACGAGACGTTCCGCATTACGTAATACTGCCTCGCATGCCAAGCGTCACGTACGCATTACAGGTGCAGGAATAGAGTAGAACAACGTTCTCCAATGTACCAGACGTAATGGCGTAACGATTTTCCCGCATTACCTAACACTATCCTATTAGTGTAACACGGCGAAAATATATATGAAATTAAGGTTACCAAAATTACACTTACAGAGTTAATCAATAAAGTCGGTTGTTTATTTTAAAATAAGGATGTTTGCTGCAGCAATATACAAAACACCTTTATGCAGAATATCATTATTTTAATATGGAAGAACTAGTTTAATAAAAAGTAATCGAAAACAATACGTAAGCAGCGGTTGTGAGCGGTTGAATGTCATTATTTGTTAGATTTAAATGTCACTTTATTCACCATCTTTATTCAGTCACTGAATGACTTGCAAATTTTTTTTTTTTTACACGTAATCGCTTAAATATGATTTACCGCATTAAATTTATAAAGGTCAATTCAACACAACATTTAAGTTGTAAGTATTTAAGTATTATCATACATACTTTATTTTATAAATATATTAATATACTATATATAAAAAGTTTTTTACTTCAGTTGCGACACAAATTAAGTCGTTTTCCCGACAAGCGTATTTGTGATCAGTGTGCTGTCAGTAAAAAAGTAAAGAAATAAATAAATAAACAAAACAAAACAAAACAAGAACGTGACTTACCATTTCTGAATCGACCTGTTTTGTTTAGCTATGTTGTAGTGGTATGACACTTCTGAAAACAACCACATCAGTAAGATAAATAGCGAACATATAAAGTTATGTTGAATCGAAGTCCGATTGAAAGTCATTTATTTAGACAGTACCTATCGGGTCTTGTGCTGCATCTCAGCGCCTTTGTTGTTTTGAAACAATAGAAATTAAATACAAAATAATTTAGTGTGAGAAAGTTAGTTGTAAACGGTAGATGAAAACTTTGTCTTTATTTATCGAACACCCGGAGCGTTATCATTTGGAGCACATATTTTAAGCACAGGGAGTTATAGAAACGTTGAATTTTCATGTTAGAAGTGTTTGTATAAATAAAAGTACTTTTTTGAACAAGTTGTTAAAAATATCAGTGTCGATATAAGACTGGTTGTGATGATGAAAATTTTATGGAGAATTTTTATCAATGTTTTTGTTGCTTATGATTAGTTCTTTCACAGTCAATTTAACTTACCCTCTGCTTGAATTAATAAAATGTCTTCACCAGGACAGTAATCACAGGTATTCTTGGAAAGGGACCAGCCATTGGCTGACAAGGCCAAGATTACCATATAAATTATTTTAAAATTATTAGTATTTTGTGTCAGTTTGGTTTACTTTTGATACAAAGATATTTTATATAAACAGAAAGAATATATAAAAATCCTCATATTTATCACCTGTTTTATTTAATATATTGATGAATTGGTTTGATGAAAATATTTTAAATTTCATATATTGCACGCTAAAATATTGTCTTTGTGCGAAATAATGTTGTAAGATAGGAGAGCAACAATTTACATAAATCTTGATTACAGAGAAATTTTTGCAAATGGAGCATATCATTTTAAGTACCGATAATATACACAGAAGAGTCGAAAATCAGAAAATACTAGAATGTCACGTATTTGATGTCACTCATGAAACAGGAAGTTTTTAGAAATTACGAATAGATAAAGAGGGGCAAATAATTTATCACTTTTCTTTATGTGAACCAGAATTATATACCCAAAACAAAGCCAATTATTTAGGCTTAAGCATTGATGGTAGAAAGTGCTGTTAAACTGTTTTATTGGATTAATAAATTTACAATATATAAATTTAGGTAAAACAATTTTACAGTAACAATAAACTAAATCGTTGTATTGGTGAAGACTGTCTATGACTAACTATTTGGCTATCAAACAAAAAACAACATAAAAGATTTTTGTTCAAAGGCACAATAACTAATACATTTGTTCTTGTTGCACATTCAAGCATTTGCTGAATCGTGTTAGTTCACGATTATTTTTTGTTTACGCATCTCTCTTTCTGTGGACTGGTGTAAATCTGAACAATACAGTTACTGACGGTACAGATGTTCTGGGTTCCTCATAGGCCTAACACAATACTGTATTATGCGTCACTAAACACGATGACGAAATTTTATTTTGCAGACCTACTTTTGCTAATGCATAATTTTGCCCTTCCAAGGTTTTCTGACAGTTGCAGAAACATTTGATCAGGTAGTAATTAAAAGAAGTGTTGTCGTATTTCTAATAGTATATCACTTTCTCAGTCAGTATTACTATTTCTGAAAATTAGTTCAACACTTTTATTGATATAGACATGAAACATACGAAACACGAGGATCTAACTATCTGAACTGACACTGACTACGATTGTGAGATTGAACTGCATATTTTTTACAGTCCATGTCTGTTAAGTATTAATCTCTTAACAGATCTTGTGTCCACAGCAACCATTGTTGTACTACATTAAACGGTTTAATACTTGAATTTAATAAACACTTGTATAGTTCTACAGATAACTTTTATTTTCCTGACAAATGTTTCTCCAGTTATGGCAGCTTCACAGGTTGAATTTGAGCTGCCCCAACTGGTAAAACAACTCTCAGGAAAATAAAAATTATCTGTAGAACTACAGTATACCAAGGTGATTATCTATTAAATTAAAGCATCAATAAAATTTTCTAACAGTGCCGATCGTCCAATTCGATCTTCTTCTTCTTCTTCTTCTTTTTCTTCTTCTTCTTCTTCTTCTTCTTCTTCTTCTTCTTCTTCTTCTTCTTCTTCTTCCTGACTACATGGCTTGGGTTATAGCCAGTTCCGACTTCACAGATTCTCTTAGCATTTTTTCCAGGATTTTCCATAATCTCTCGTTTCCACTGGCCTATATTCAAACGCTTGTTTAGGAATGCGCGTGTCTACCATGCGTTCCACATAGGACTTACATGGGTCATACAATTTTGCGTGTATTCCTTTATTCTCTCAAGAAACGACTGTAACTTCAGGTCTTTCCTTTTGTCGTCGTTTCATAGACGATCTCTCAAAATACATCCTTTAACTGCTCTTAAAATTTTCACTTCCGAGGCCTGTATTTTTGAAATATTTTTTTGCAGGAGAGTCCATGTTTCACATCCATACATTAAAGTCGGCATGCATTAAAATCAGTGTAAGGTTTTAATTAAAATTACAATCATTGTTTAAATTTTCTCTCTACAGAACTACAAGGCAAAGTTGTGAACTCTTCAGTAAAAACTTGTACATAGTAAACGCTTTTTTACAAGTTTACACGCGTTACATGCGTTTAATTGTTGCATCTTTTAGCTTCGTGTTAACCTTAGCACAGGAAATAATTTTACAACCAAAAGAAAAATTTACTACGGTAGACAGATTTGCATTTTGCAGCGCAAACACGGTAACCAAAACAGACGCTCGGTCACTCACGCATGCTCGCACATTCTGACACATTTATAGGAACAAAAATAGTCCAAACTCAATTATATACCATAATTTTCAGCTTTGACTATCAGAAACTTATTTCACTTAGTTTCTAATTCAGTAAGTCAGTTACTTGTATAAACATAAAATACAAATTATGTTAACATGCTGACAACATTTACGAAAACTTCTTCTTCTTCTTCTTCTTCTTCTTCTTCTTCTTCTTCTTCTTCTTCTTCTTCTTCTTCTTCTTCTTCTTCTTCTTCTTCTTCTTCTTCTTCTTCTTCTTCTTCTTCTTCTTTTTTTCTTCTCATCTTCAAGCATTAGGTTATATAAACCTGTTCCGGCGCCCATCTCATCATCGTACGACCCAATGACAAATAACCAATGACTTTATAGTTCAGGGCCGCTTTCGGCAATCGATCCTCTGTCATCCTTTGCAGATGATCCCACCATTGTCTTCTGTAAATTAAAATAATTAAATTTATGTCCGTTACTTCGAGTTTTGCTCTGATATCTTCATTCCTTATTCTATTTTGCAACATATAATTTAAAATATTTCAAAGAAACTGCATTTCAGCACTGTGAATCTTGGCGCTTTCCGTTTTTGTCATGACCCAATTCTCATTCGCATAAATTAATAAAGTTATTGCAATTACCTTATAAAATGTAATCTTTGTGCTGTGTCTTGTTTGATTTCTGAGATTTCTATGATCGTACCAAAAATATTCCTAAATTTATTTATCTTCTGTCTTATATCATATTTAGATTCATACCTTACTACAAAACCGAGATATTTGAAACGACTGACAAAAATTCAGTAACGAAAACTCTGGAATTTATTTCATCTTAGAGTTTAAAAGTGTTAACATACTCTTTTGTTGTTTTTATGGGTAAAAAATTGACCACGGTGATACTCAATTATAAGGGTTATAATATTTTTACAGAACCAAGCGTGCATGAATGTAGAAAATTATCTAAGCTTTAATTTTTTTTCTTATTGCTGCCACATCATCATGTTTTAATAAAATACGATTGCGTCTATCCAGAAGAGACCCGTATCGTCTGTGTACAGTATTATGATTGTCGTGTAGTATTAGCTTTTAATTTACGCAAACAAAGCTGCAATATTAAAATTAGAAGATAGTAGCCTAAGCTTTTTGTGGTTTTTCTCTTCCTGTTTCCTTTAAAATGCACAATATTTATATTAAGTTGGTTAAATTTTCCGTTTTTTTGTCACTAATCTGACAAGGTAATCTGATCAATTGTGTTTGTAATACCAATGTGCCATTGTCTACTTTAGTGAACTGCATTACCTTATGAAGTACATAATTTCTATCAGGGTGTCGTTCTGCAGTTGTGTGCATGGAACAGCTGTTTACTGTAGCTTTGTTGCATGGAGGGAGACTTGTTTTGTGGATTTGCCATTGTCAATTCAAAACCCGTTTTGCGTAGTACATCAATCAACTACTTATTCACTCTGAAAGTGCAAATGTACGATACAAGACAACTACGATGGTAATAATAAAAGGCCAGACGTCTTCTGCAATCCGGTAATATAGCAAAATATACCAAAACACTTTAATTACTTTTAAGTAATAATGTGATAAGTATGTACTGTAAATAATTACATATCATTATTTGCAAGTAAGTGAAAGCTGCTTTAGTTTCTGTGATGTCTCTTTTATTACTTTCGCCTACTGCTACAGAAAGATGACAGTATCGTCAACAAAAGTAACTAAGCTATTATTTTTAACTTCCGGTAGGCCACAGGAGTAGTGCAGGTGTAATATGCAAAATGATAACTTCTAATAATTGCTTTTATTTTGTTGTAACGCCCGGGGCTGTGGTTTCAAAAGTAAAAGCTCCAGTCGTGCGGACAGGATAGCTGTGGAAATGGCTCGTTATTAAATAAGGCATTTACTTAGATTAATAATATTTCTTTAATTCATTAGGGTAACTATGTTTGTTAACAAGTTTTATCTTGATGAACAAATGACAATAATGACAACACAAATGAACAAAATAACAATAATTAAAATGACATACTCTCGTTACAATAACGATATTAAAATATTGAGTGTTTTCATTAAGACATAATATTATATAAACAGAAACATTCTTTATACTATTCTTATTAAAACATTATAAAAGCTTTACTATCTATATTTCTGAATTTGGTACGTTACCACTTTAAATTAGGCATGAATGATTAAGATGTCAATTATACATATTCCTTAACAAATTTAGAACACTACTGAGCACTTCTGAGTATAAATAATTCATTATCCAATATCGATTAATGCTTTAAGTTTGAACAAAGTAAAACAAAACAAAGTTGTAATTACGCTTTTGATGTGGTTCCATCGCTGACAGAAGATGTATGTATAGTGCGCAAGGACGCCAAAAGTGAACAAGTGACAAAGTGTAGGCCTACTTCCCAGTGCTCTCGTCAGTTTTTTACCCTGCGTGACGCAAAAAGTCTCTACGAGATAACACCCAAAATTTAGCCAATCAGAGCTGGACTCTGCACGTGTCTCGAAACTTATCAGGTCACACGAGAGGACAATTTGACATTGATTTTTGTGAACCAAATCGGAACTCGTTCACGAACACTGACAAGTAGACAATTCTTAGCTTCCCCGGGTTGATAACTCACTACACGTGCCACGATAAAAATGGGCAGCACACTTCCTCACAATCGCTCAGTTTGTTCCTTAAAATAATTCTTAAGGTAAAATAAAATAATACATTGAGTAGTTTGAGTATGAGTAGAATCCTCATTTACAATTATATGTATAGAATCATAACGTGGAGTGTGCTGGCCACAACAATTTTATGTGGTCGTTATGAGCGGCTTGCGTTTCAAATTATAAGTTTTAGATACAAAGGGAATTATTCTTTCTTAATAATAAAATAGAACTGGAAATTCCTTCTTTGTTACATTTGTTTCTGTAACTAGGATTTAATGAGACAGCCGGTGTCAGAGGGAAGAGTGATTTACTGTCTTTGAGTCAGCATTAGTAAGTTAAATTAAACAAACTTTAATCGTATTGTTACAACAATTTCGTTTATTAAATACAATAGTTTTTCTACTTCTAAAATAAAGTACATTTTCGTAATTAGGGAGACAATAAAAAAAATCTTTTAGATATATTTATCTGAATAATAATATTAAAAAAATTAATTACAAATTTTTACTGAATAATGTTATTAATTGATATGTTTGTAACTTATTTATTTCAAATACTTATGTTTTCTTCAAAAATAATATTATTCCAAATTATGACTGTATCTTGAGATATTAGCGTCATCTATCTTACAGTAAAGAACAGTGACACTTTATATTTGACTGGTACAGGAACACGTACCTTAATGATAATTGGTTCTGAAGGTACAGTAAATATATTTTTCTCAGTAAAGATAGTAGGCTGAAATACTATCTTTAATAAAATATTCAAATAGACTATAATAAAAAGATTGGAATATTTAATTCGTTGTCTCCCTCTATAAACCTAACTTCATCAAGAATTTTTTCTTCTTAGTCATAATCATTTTCATAATCATTGTCGTAATCAACATCACCTTCTTCATCTCCTTCATTTTCTTGTTATTATTACTGTTTTGATATCGTATTTTTTTAAAAGGACGTTGAAATTATGTATACGCAAGTGGGCTATATTGTCGGATTGGACATCATGCCAGATGATTCAGAAATTTAATCCAGTAATAGAAAATTCAGTGCCATAAAAATCATTCACTGTAAATTTTAAATACAGTTTTATTCTTGCAACTTACAACTTTACAACAACTAAAAATTATTTTATATTTGAGTTAGTAACTAGTCATGACAGTATAATAAAAAAGTCTTAATATTCGCTCAGTTTTACCAACAGTAAGACAGGTCGCATGCCGCCTCAAATTGTTTGAAGTAAATCTATTTTAAATTGATATTCAGTTATTACATATGAAGTTCAAATCAGCACCTAACATTTGTAATAACCTAAAATCTAAGTTTAAATGATGAACGTTTCTGTATGAACGAAAACAAACAACACACTGTCTCATGATATGTAATTCAAATTAATCATAGAACTATTTCGTTTGTAAATTCTGAAAGCATATTTGAATTGCTTAAAAAGTAATAAATTGGTGGACAATTTGTTTGCTATAATATTGATCCTGTAATTTTAAAATGACTTATGTACAAATAGATATTACAGTTTTCTAACTTTTCTTAAACATTTAAAATTTATATTACTATTTGTACAAAAGGCAGTTTAAAGAATATAGCGTTTTTGTAGTTCAAAACAATTCAATAAATATTGTCAAACAAATTATAGAATTGACAGACCAAGTATGGACATCCACGTTACAAAATACACATTAAGTTACATTGTCACAAACACCAATCTACAATGTTGTCAGGTATAATGTTGGTAGTGTCATGCACACAATAGCCACTAAATATGGGTAACAGGTGCTGTTCAAAACTTTCCACGGATGGGAAAGACAGATTGTTTATTACAACATAGGTTACCTACACGGTTGCCAACAGGGAAATACTGATTACGTTGTATCCCGAGTAAGCTCTTCATAGAATAAATAATATGTGTTCAATTAGGAATTTTTGTCCCCGTTTTTTTTTTTTACTAATTTAAAGTACATTATGATGGCATTTTTTTCTTTTAGTACTTAATGCGACACGTTGTTTTACCGCAACTAAATGTGCATTGTCACATTTTATAAACTTCATAACTATTGATTATTTTTAACATTCTTTCTTTGATTAATATCTTCTTTTTATATTATTATAAGTGATGGATTCATACTTTATCCATATCTAATTTGAAATCTCTTTATTTAAAAGTCGCCTCACGCAATACGGGACACGGGATGTGAATTGTGTGTATGGTTTATCGATCGAATGTACTGCGCAACTTAAAAATTTACTCATTACATCGTTAATAAAAAAAATCTAGAATTAGAGAACTTTGATTTTTGGAACTTTATAGTTTAAAATGTTACACTCACAATTGTCTCACAAATTGTAAATTGTTTCGACTATAAGCAAAGCTATAAAAATACAAAAAATAAATTAAAACTTTACAGAATGTACTGAACTCTAAAATAAAACAGCTAGTCGTATCTTCATGTATATCGACCGTTTTGTTGTGGATAATTTTGCGTTGTAAATGTTATATACATTATAACAAATAAATAGAGTGAGTGTAATTGTGTTGTAAAATGTCGGGCGTTACCTCCGCGCACTTTTTGTTACTTACTGTTGACTGGATCCTCTGCGGTGTAGTCCTGTAACACAACTTAATACTATGTTTTTTTGTGGGCGCCACTTGGAATCGTTTGTTCCAAGAAATAAATGTGATTATTAAAGTAATTAAAATTTTCAAATCTTACTTCTATGAAAAAGTATAAACAAGTCAGTTTAGCTTGAAAAAATCAGGTAAGTTTAATGATTCTTCAAAAACAAACAAATCGTCTGAAGGACTAACATTCATAAAAAAATTATACAGTTGCAGAGTTACAAAAAAAATTCACAAGTTATTATTATTATTATTATTGACAATTTTATATATATCCAATCAAGTATCGGCTAGTGTTTTCAATTTTTTACTCAGTTGAAAAGCATGAGTTTAATACGTGAAAAAATCTTTACTCTCAGGACGTGACTCCTTTGAACTACCAAGACATATCAATAAGACGCTTTACAAGAAAAATTAAGTGATTTGAAGGTGTGTGTGGCATGTGTAGTACAACTGTGTGATAAATATAACCAGTTAAAAAAATGACTTCAATTTTGGTAACTCACGTTCCAATGATTAATTAATCTCGCACTGGACACTCCTCTCGGGTAGTTTTTCAATCTCGCCTCTTCTTGTGTGCACTGAATCTATTTTAAGTCAAAATTGCGATCATTTACTATTTCCGCACTTTTTGTAAAAACGTTTGGCAGTAGATTATCGTTCAAACGCCGCCACTACGAATCATCTGTTTCGCGTTGATTCAGAAATTGGCCGCCGTAGCGCTGATTCCCATGTAGTCGAGAGAAAGGCTTGGTGTTTTGTTTGTTTACGTTAAGGGGATTATTGTCAAGTTAGTCAGTCTATGCGAACACAGCAGAATTCGTTCTCTATTTAAAATTTTGGTCCCTCCTGGGCCGTTGACGTTCTGGCTGCGTGATTTCTATTAAAATTTGCCGTGTCGCTGCTTATTTCAGCAACACGTTGGCGTAGATTCTTGTAGAGGTTATGTCAGTCTGTCAATGTACGGGAAAAGCCTTTCTTCGGGTCTTGTGTCGATTTCTCGCCTCTCGGTTTCGCCTTAGCTGCGTTGATCAGTGTCGTGGGTGATGCATCAGTTCTGGAGTTCAAGTTTCAAGTGTTTTTGGGTCGAATTTGGTCTCTCTTTTATACTAATTCAGGCTGATTGTTTTCGTCGACTTCCGGTATATTTGTGTAAAAATTCTTTCTAGATTGTTCGAGAATAAACGAAATGGAATGTCATGGAACAATTTTAACTTCCGTCGAAGCTTTTAGAACGAATTTCTTATTCTTCATACGAAGGATATTTCAAATATTACACTGGTATTTATCAAACAGTTTTACATTAGTACTCACCATTTGTATGCCATTATTACATTTAGATTCTCTGTTTTCAACTGAATCTAGTGATACTAATTATGATTGGTTTTTAATTAAATTAAGTCTAATAAGTAACACAATATACAACTCCCACCTTGGTTGTTGTCATTAAAATTCAATCTTTTTAGAACAAAAATTGTTGTGAAAGTATTATGTCTCTTCCACAATCTGAACATCCAACATTACTACCTTCCTATAACAAAACAAACAAATTTTAACATAGATAATACATAAATAATTACAATTTTACATGGCCTCTGCTCATGGCCTAGATTTTTTGTTAATGTTATTACACAATAATTAGTCTCTTTCTTTAACATATGTAGTATTTCACTAGTGTACACTCAGAGCTTATTATATTGTCTGTCTTTTGTGATACCTGGTTACTCTTTACATATATTATTTTTATCACAGGATGACATAGCATCATTGATTGGTCTTGAGATGTCCTTTTTCATGGTGTGACAAATCTCACTCTTATAAGTTAAATTCTTTTATAATTGACTTTATTTTCAACTGAGTTTGTTCGTTTTTAAGGTATACTGAAGTATTGTACCATTTTATTTTATTTTTGTTAGCATTTTGTAAATATTTAGCGAGATATGATTATTTTTGTACTGGTTGATTGGCTCCAGCCATACATGGTATAGGTAAATATTTTGCTAACTTGACTATTACAATGTTATAGTTAGTCAAATATATTAGTATGGTCGCTTTATATCATATTTCAACTTTCTAATGCAATTTGGTTGCATTTTGGCAACACTAAATCCATAAATTATACAATATTATGTGCCTACCACATGTTTTTAGTTAATACAGTTTTTAGCTATTTTGACTGCTTTTTATTCATTTGACAGCTTTCTTTATTTAAGATAAACTGTTCACTTTTGTCTGCTTGACAATTACATATAGTTTTTATTTCAATCTGATAATAATTAATTTTTTCCATGAAATCTGGGTGCTTGGTCTCAAATCCAACACATTAATATTTTTTGTCATAACAAATATATAATTTTTATTTTAACTTAAACTCTTTCTAATAATGTATTTAAGTCATTTAATACATTTATTTTATTTACATTACATAATATAATAATGGATCATGCCCATTCATTCACAAAAAATAGTTCTTAATACTCTATTCAGAGTTATAAAACTTAATAATTAATGACTTTATTTTGGTTGATTCTGACATTATTTCTCTCTCTTATAGTGTCTTATGGTTTTTTCACTGTTATTCACTTTAATAATATATATGTGGTTTGTGTCTTAGTCAAAGTCTGGTCGTTTTTCATGTTAGTAGAAATAATTATTAGACAAAATTACACAATTTTTTAGGACTACTTGGGTTCGATACTGTTCACCTCACTTTGCTCTTATGATAATTTGCTATGTAAATGGTTTCCTTTATGGAACGTTCTGTGACGTTACAACATTGATTTTAATTGTGTAAAGAGCACAGACGTAATTACGTATTTCATTGCTTATCTGACAGATTAAAACTATAAATTTGACATATAAGCTTTAATTACTTGAACATCTAATTAAAGTGTAGGCTTAAAACAGAGTAAGATAAAAACAACCAGTTTTTTAGTATTGTTACGTGCGATGTATTACGTGCAGTTCGAGTTATTATCGGGCGATATTACTGTGTGCGTACAAGTGGTTATTAGTGAAGTGTTGTGTTTTATAATAGGGCTGTATAATTGTAATACAATTGTGTTTTATATTAGTTGACATTTAATTGCGTGTGAACAATTTTTATTTGATTTGTTGTAAGAGACTGTCTTGTTAATTACGAACTGTTTAACTGTGAAAATTAAAGCTGGTGATTATTGACTTAATTGGTGTTTTGTATTTTGTTTTCCACTGTACCTACGACGATCAAGTAGACCGTCGTCACAGTAGCATTCTAAACAACAGTATGCTGGTTTTGATCAAAATATATAAATAAAAAATAGCAGTATTTTGAACTACGTGTTCGTTCTGCAAATAGTATACTAAAAGCCAAACTCAAAAGGACCAAGCAAAAGAACAAAACTGAACACTCTACTCTTCTAAGCTCTTTGCAACTAAACTATATTAATTATAGAATCTTTAGAAAATAACTCCTGATGATTCGTGACAAATGTAATTAATTAAGGCGACTATTCCTTTAACATCATTTCTGCTGCCTATTGAAGTTTTTTTTTTTTTTTTTTTTTTTTTTTTTTTGACCGTCATGGTCGGACTCGGGCTGTTTTGCAGGCGAGCTCCATTCAGCCGTGTGGGTATGGGAGTGTATTGCTTGTGGGGTATATTGTGTGTGCAAGTGTAGTTGGTAGCCATATGCGAACGGGAGAGAAGAGTTTAATATCCCCTATTTTAATTATAATAATTCTACAGGCGTTACTTATTATATACTACTCCATTCCATCACTAATCATCTTTAACTCACAGTTGAATATATAAGTTACCGCTGGCGTATATTCTTCCTCCCCTTGTAGGCCTACCATCAGAAGTTTAATTAAAAAAGTTGTGTTAGTGGTTATAATCACAAACAGAATTACAAATGTTGCACACCACTATAGAAAAATTATTCCGATTAGCGCTTTCAAGCTTCTCATCTCTTAGTGAGATCGGAAATCTTATATCATCATTAGTCGCAATTTAGAATTCGTAAACTTTTACTTAATATGAAACTTACTTTCCATTAAGTGATCAAGCGAAAAATGAGGAAGGGTGCTATGAACACGTCTGTATAAAATGCTATTAGTATATATTTTGTTTTCTCGACTGGTAGGACAATCTGTGCTCAATTCTGTCCAAAGCGAAGAAGACACCCAAACTCTATGCTAACTGTAAACGACGCTCGACGTGACCTTGGAAATGAATAACAGACAAAACTAAAGGAGCAAGTTTACTGTATCAGCTCTGACAACATTGTGTTGCGTCTATGTATGTACACATTCTAGTTTTCATTATTAAGTGTCTCATTTTAACCATGATCACAAGCAACACTCCTGCTCAAAGTCGTTGGGTTAAAGGCGTTATCTGGTAATTTTGCAGAGATAAAATGGAAGAATAACTATAATTCAACTGTCTACCTGCTCCATTTTTTATAATAACTTTTAACACACTATACTTACAATTGCGTATGTTGTAATGAGAAGTATTTTGCGTTGCTACTTTTCAAAAATAAACAAAGAAAAGTGTATAGGATTTTTCTAAAAATATTGTTACGACTGTCTACTGATCGTCGTATGGTACAGTGGAAAACAAAATACAAGACACCAATTACGTCACCAATCACTAGCTTTAGTTATCAGAATTAAACAGTTTGTAATCAACAAGAGAGTCTCTTACAATAAATCAAGTAAAAATTGTTGACACGCAATAAAAATGTCTACTAATATAAAACACAATTGTATTACAATTGTCCCGCACAATTATAAAACACATAACACTTCGCCACAATAGTACGAACCGCACTCCAATTATTCGCAACTCAAACTGACTCTGAGCGTTTCTGAGTACGTGTATTTATACCCCGCCGCAAATCCAGAAACATCCATACTACGCATCAACAACGCTACTAGAAAACGCCAGAACGTAATTGGTTGCGGCCTTCCACACAGCGCGCGCGGACCCGTGAGTCCGGAACACATAACATTCGAGAAACGCGTAGATTGTTCTGTGATGTAACAATATGAAAAAAAAATTGGTAAGAATTTTGTTTTTCATAAAAACCCTCATTTCTTAGTTTGATCAGGCTTTAATAACGGTCGATGCGACAAAATTTGAGTTCTAAAAATTCTAAAATGCAGTACAAAACGTTCAATATTTGGTATGAAAAAAAATGCCTGTACACAAAAAATAAGAATATAACATGGGTATCAATTAATTACTTAGATACTTGTTAGACAGGTTTAAAAGAATTGTTAGTTTAAAAAGTCCGTCGAAAAAATCATCCAGTCTCACGAACAGTATGCCTCTATTAAGTTAACTTCTTAATAGTTTCAAGTTTAAATTATTTTTTCATTTTTGCCAAAACAGTTGAATTAAGAAAATATAAGTTTGTAATAACTTTAACAGAAAAACAGGAAAACTTTAACATATTACAAAAACATTTATTTTGTTAAAAATAGTTTTTTGGTACAATGTGAGAAAAGCAGCTTGTTAATATTAATAAACGAATTTTTTCGTACTAACGCCTTTTCATAGAACCTTTTCTTGACACAGGCATGGCTGAAAGTTCGCTGAACTGGAAGAGATACGGTGCGAAGTAGACGCTGTATAGCTGTATAGTTGGATGTCATGCATAACAGACTGTTGCAATATCATTTCCTGTCAACTCTTACGGTTTATTCTGAAAGTAATTGTACTTGTTAAAACAAACAAAGGTTTATTTAATATCGGCCAACATATTCTCTCTAATTAACATATTCTAAGTTGGATATGAATAACTTATTTACTAAGAATTAGTTAAAAGAAAATTATTCGAAAAAATTGAAAATATTCTATCTTTTAAAAATTATTCAAATTTTGTGATATTCATAAGCATTGTTATGTACAGAATTGTTACGTTTAATTTGACACGTCTCTGTAGGTCTTCATTAAGATCTATGTCGTGCATAGTAAAAATATATTATATAGCCTACCTAGAAACATATATAAATGTAATATTTTGAAATAAATACAACTGCAAGTAGCTTTTCACCTGACGCACATTTCACAGAAATTATTCCATATCTTAGAGGATTTTTGAATTGTAATTGAATATTTCGTTTACCATGTAGTTAACGGATAATCGATTTTACTTCGGCTCTATTTTCGATTGTTGTAATGTTTACGTGGTCAGGTATTTATTTTAGTTTTTTATTTTTATTATTGCAATGAATGCATGATTTTAAATAAATCGTTTTGTTTCGTTTTTATTTGAATTTGTTCTTTAATCAGTACATTATTATTATTATTATTTCAAACTCTTTTTGCTACAGTCCGTTTCTTGATTTATATATTATATTTATTATTGATGTTGAAATTACCTCAAGATATTTTATTTTCCTTACTAGGAACATGATGAGAGCACAATAGCTCTCGAAACATGTTCCTAGTAAGGAAAATAAAATATCTTGAGATAATTTCAGTATAAATAATAAATACATTATTATTATTGTATTTGAAAATGTTAATATTTTCCCGTATATTCATTTCTTACTTTTTCTGTAGGCTTTTAATTAATTTAACCTTCTGAATGTCTGGAAATTTATGTTTATTATTTAAACGGTGTGTTTCTAAATTATATATGTACATAATAGGTTTTGAAAACGTATTGCAATGTTGAATGAATACAATCAGTTTTTCGTCTGGCCTACGTAAAATTTATTACAATCTAGAGATTCCATTTTGCAAACACCATTTTTATTGTAAACATATTACAAAACGTTTATTTTGTTAAACATATTATTTGGTACAATATGATGAAAGCAGCTTGTTAATATTAATAGACGAATTTTTTTCGTAGAAAACTTCTAACTGGTCGTCGTATGGTACAGTGAAAAAAAAAATACAAGACACTAATGAAATCACTGATAACCAGCTTTAATTATCACAATTAATAATTTGTAATCAACAAGATAGCCTATTACAACACATCAAGTAAAAAATTGTCCATACGCAATTATAATGTCAACTACAAAGTATTCCGCACTAATTAAAACACAACAACACTTCACTACCAACACTCGATCCGCGATAAAGAAATCGATTCTCGTTATATTCGTTATTATAGTTTTGAATAACTATAATTGAATCAAGCCACATTTGTTTTATCGTTATGTACCCTCTAATGTACAAGACATACTATATGATTTTTATTATATCTTACTTCTTTAATTTACTGTGAAGCACTGCAATAAATAGAAGAGTATATAAAACATAGCCTACTGCGCTTAAACATGTGGCTTAAACATATAACTGTAGCAATTAATACTAGGGACGTTTATTATAGTAAAATCAAAAATAGAATAGAATAAAATTGTTCAGTAAAATGTAATTTTTATACTAAAATATTAAGTGAAAAATAATACTCATCAAGAGAAGTTATCTGGTAAACAAATAATTGTAAATCGTACTGTTGACAGAAAATCGTTCAGGAGACTTTGTTTCCACGTGCCGTGTACTAAACTACTTGTTGATTAGGAGTATTAAGACTGTCTGTTGATAAACACGTGACAGACAAAACGTGTGGTAAATATAAATCTGCTTGTCCATAACCTTACTGAGATGTACATAACTTTTGTGTAAAATAAATAGTTACAGTATGTCCCATAACTTCGTTCTGATCACTGTATCAAAAGCTTTGATGAAAAATCGATAAAGACAATATGTGTTTCTAAATTCTTTTCCAGTCGCTTTTCTATCACTTTTTGTATGTTAGTCTATGCATGAGCGTCCTATCCTTAAACCATGTTGTTCTTCCTCTAAAACGGTTACTGCTATGTTTTGTAGTCTTGTTTTTGTAATAGGTGGGTATAATTTATAACATTAATTCAGGACACTACTAACAGAAAGGTATACCACAATACCTAGATCAGGTCATAAAGATTTTATATAGACACACCCCGATAATCATAGACGACGGAGAAGAATCTAGCCCGATTGAAAGGAACCAAGGCGTAATACAAATTTCTCTTCTGTCTGTCACCACTACTTTTTAACCTTTATCTAGATGACCTCCTCAAAAATGTTTACAACAATCCCCTGACGATATTAAAATTCACCGAAATAAAAGCTGGGAAACCATTCTCTTTGCAGATGACCAAGCTACATTTGTCAATTTAGGAGACGATCTCCAGCGAGCAATACACATCTTACATAAAATAGAAAAAGAATATAACTGTAACGTATTTGAATCAAAAACAAAAGTAATGTAGTTTAGGAGATTAACCGATTCGGACCAAAATATGCATAAAACAAGTAAGACATTTAACTATCTTGGACGTGACATTACTTATGATCAAGACAGAGATATAGAAAATAAAGTGACGAATTTCACAAGAATGTGCGGAACGATTTGGAGAACATTAAAAAGAAAATTTAGAAAAAAAAACAACAAATATTATTTTATAAAACAATGACAATACCTACACTACTGTACGGTTCTGAAACTTGGGACATAAAGAAAAAGATGAACAGAAGATGCAAACAGCAGAAATGAAATTTATGAGATCAGTTAAACGGTGTAATATACGACGAGATCATATAAGAAATGAACAGAAAAGAAGTGATTCATATGTTTGCACACATCCATAGAATGGAAGAAAGTAGAATACCAAAGATATCGTAAGTTTACAACCCTAGAGGCAGAAGAAAAGTTGGTAGACCGAAGAAAAGGAGGACTGTGGAATAGGAACAGGCCGCTAAAGCCTAACACCGTTACGAAGAAGAAGATGATGATGATAAATATTTACAGTATACTATAAAACGGAAACGTTCTTCAACATTCTAATTAATGGTTTTCTTGTTAATAAGTGAGAAAATTACTTTTTCCTATTGTAAAATAAGCCCTACGGTGTCATAGAAAAGAGAAACTTTAAAATAACTCTTAATTGAGTAGTGACCGTTGAACAACACATTTTAACGATGGACGTTTTAGCGAGGATCTGACAACAAGTAGGATTAGGCAAATTATATATATTTGCGTTACTTGTGTCCACGTTCCGTCAGTATTTATTGTCATCATCAGGACCTGTGTACAGACATAACGAATACATCAAAAACAACAAGATAAATTATTTGTGTGAATGTGTGTGTGTGTGTGTGTGTGTGTGTGTGTGTGTGTGTGTGTGTGTGTGTGTGTGTGTGTGTGTGTGTGTGTGTGTGTGTGTGTGTGTGTGTGTGTGTGTGTGTGTGTGTGTGTGTGTGAGGGAGTTAAAAGGGTGTGTTTTACATCATCATAATAATTAAATTCCTTACATATTGTTTTACCTAAATACATAAACAAATTTATAATACTCTATAATACTCAAAAACATATTTAATAAAGTATTACAATTTAAAATATTGATAAGTAATAATCTCTTAATTATATTTATAAATAATTTATTTAATATTTATAAATTCTTTACTTCAATATGTTTTACTCCCTTATTTGTTACATGTTTCGGGAAGCGTACTGTTTCCATCTTTAACCTTCCAGATTTTATATCTTGTCGAGTATTTGTGTTTTGGTTGGTTGTTGTTTGGTTTCCCGTTAGTTTTTGGTATTTTATTCTGGTGTTATTGTGTGTGACTGTGGTGTGTATAATAGCTTTTGGAATATTTTCGATGTTGAGTGCTTTAAAAATTGTGTTATGTTTTGTATTGATTTGTATTTGTTCAGGAATTACAGTAGTCTGTTTTGTGTTTGTATATTTGTAAATTTTCCCATATGTCCATTATGGTGTCTTTGTGTGGTATGTGTTTTTTTAGTGCCATGTTGGTTATGTTTGGGAATTCATGGACTGTGTTTATTGCATGTGTGGTCAAAGTAGAGTCATTTATTTATGTACATATTTCTGTTTATACAGTGGAACCTCGATAACACCAATCTCAAGGGGATTATAAAAAATTCGTGTTATTGAAGAATTCGTCAAAGCGAGGTTCGTGTTATCAAGGTTAAGATAACAAAAGGTCATGTTATCAAGGCCCTGCTTTATAACATTCGGCTTACTGAGCTCGCTGCCGTGGGGTATTTGTCTTATAGAGGTAAACTTTGTGCTACAGAAGTTCTGTTGAGTAAAAATTCGTGTTATAAAGGTAAATTAGTACAGAATTTTGATCACGATCAACAAAAATTCGGCTCACCAAGGTTTTCAACTGAGGAATTTTAGGTTATAGAGGTGTTTTTAACATCGAGTGTTATGGGACATTCAAGGGGATTAACAAAAATTTGTGTTATCAAGGAATTCGTGTTACTGAGGTTCGTGGCATCGAGGTGCCACTGTAATTTCACTACACATGGAATAAACACAGACACGCATGAATCCCCAGACATAACCAATATGACACTAATAAAACACATACCACACAAAGGCACCATAATGAACATATGGGAAAAATTTCAAATGCACAAACACAAAACAGACTAATTCCGGAACAAATACAAATCAAGACAAAATATGACACAATTGTCAAAGCACTCAACATCGAAAATACTGTAGAAACTAATATATGCACCACAGTCACACACAATAACACCAGTACAAAATACCAAAATATCGGTATGGAGAACCATACATGACTTCCATGTTCTAAGATTTATATTTAAAATCATTTACGAAATGAAATGTTTCCATAGAAACTATTTCTTTTCACTTATTGCTTCAGACTTAACCACAGTACTGTGGTCACTAACGTATACCACCTCACGTTATCGCACTCGATTTTCACTGATGATGGCAGTCGACGGCACTGCCGAAGCGTCTGGTTTTGCAGAAAACATTGGACTACGGCCAAATAGCCCGGGAAGGAATTTTAACAACACACTACTACTTTGTTGACGATAACGTAGTACACATATAAAAATTATCCCCTCCCCCTTCAACTATAATTTTCATTTATAGAAAATTACCCCCACCCCGTTCAACTAGCCTCTTCATTTATAGATATTTCATCTACGTTTCTACAGTGGATTATTAACATCTTCTTATCAGGATACTTTATTTATCATAATTAAGTACTTCACTCTTGTTACAAAAAAAAAAAGTTTCAGGTAAACTACCCTTTCCCCGTTACCGATCTTCACCAAAATCAATAGGCCTTGAGTCTTCTACAAGTCAGGCACATATTGTAAGTAAACGGAGTTTACTGTGTTTTAATAATAATAAACTTCGTATTGTTTAAGTGTTAAATAGATTGTGAATTACTATCGTAATAATGTTATTATTAACCGGGTTGAACTGACACTGCTTTTGTTTACACTAGTTGTTATCCCTCGTTGATCGATGTTACCGCGATTCAGGTTGTCGACTGTGCACTGAACAGAATTCGTAGGGTCACTATAGTACCTACTTTGGTCGGCGTCCAGTATGAGTATGAAATTATATTAGTACTCAATGTGAATACGGCACAATTCGAAATTGTGTCATTTACCGCTCACAGTCTTATTACTATGGTGTAGTTGTCGGTTTAACCTGAAATTGGCATAGTTTAATACAAACACAAATTTTGGTCAAGTCAGTTTGAAAGTTGATAATGCTATTTATTGTACAATCGATTTTTTAAAAGGTTAACTTCATGATAAGTTAGCTCGGTTATTTCCTTTTACAATTTTTTTTTATTAAACAAGGATGAGATTCTTTGGTTTCGCTCAGGGTTAACGAACTGATTTGTATCATTCACCATTAAAAAAAACCAGGTGTTTTCGCTATTTAAACTTATTACAATGTAGGTCCTTTTAGACTACAAGAAACATAAAAAACAAGAAGATATCTTGTACTATTAAAACTTCAAATAGCAGGAGAGTGCTTACATAAATGATTTAACCTTGGTTTATGAATATTAAAACTCGTCAACTGACGTCTACGATCAGACTAAGGTTATGTCTGGCAACAATAAATATAAAACATAATGGTTTAATGTTGCTAATTAACATTTAGCATTATAGGAAAACCCTTATAAATAAATTGAGGAATTCCCTTGTTAATTAATGACAAGACTACATCTATTAAAGCTGGGTTAACACAAAAAGGTAAACTATGAATTTTATTTTGTTTTTATATAGTATCCAAGTCACTTTTTCACAATAATTTAATTACCTTGTATCCGTCAGTGACTTCGTTCTAGCATTTTTTATATTGACGCATTTCGTGACATGTGTCACATCATCAGTAATCCTCGTCAAATGTTAAAATTCACATAAAACACATAAAAACACATTTGCACATATTTACTAAATCACAATAACGACACACACATAACACGATGTAACTTCGGCTTCGTTGGACCGGTCCGACCGCGCGTGTAGTTGCCGAGCCACTAATTATACTAGTAATTAAATTATTGTGAAAAAGTGACTTGGATACTATATAAAAACAAAATAAAATGGAAGCTAGTCAGGCATCGATAGTATTTAATAGTTTAATTAGTGCCTAGGCAACTACACGCGCGGTCGGACCGGTCCAACGAAGCCGAAGTTACATCGTGTTATGTGTGTGTCGTTATTGTGATTTAGTAAATATGTGCAAATGTGTTTTTATGTGAATTTTAACATTTGACGAGGATTACTGATGATGTGACACATGTCACGAAACGCGTCTATATATAAACGCTAGAACGAAGTCACTGACGGATACAAGGTAATTAAATTATTATGAATTTTACATTGACATAGCCATAAAATAAATCTTGTTTTAGCTAAAATTACAAAAATTAACATGACATAAATTCCTCATCATTGTTACACAATGTCTTTAGGTGTTTAGTTATTCATGGACTGACATTCCTATCATTTAATGTTCATTCACTTATAGAATTCTTCATCTTGGGCAATTCCCTTTAATTAAAATAGTTAATCCATTTAATTATCTTTAATTCATTTGGGATGCCTTGCATTGATTCCGTTGCAATGTCTATTTCTCAAGGCATAAAATTTAAACACAAAAATTATAATAGTTGTTTGACCAATTAAATTTACATCATAAAAGTCCTGTCTTTTTTAGCAAATCTCCTTATTTTCAAAATATTGGAATATTAATTTATAATAATTCGTACTTTAACATCATTAAAGTGATGTTAGGTTGGGACGGGACAATTCGCTATCAGGTTACATTAAAAAAGTTAGAAGTCACTTAATACTTGCGTTCGATTTCCTTAATTCCTTTTAAAATGCACTTTACACACACTATATTCGTTGCACTACACTGCCTATGCGCATGTACTCCGTAAAAGACCACTTAAAAATATACTTGTTGTCAACCGCATGTTTACATTGGCATAACATCACTTTGCAGGTTATGTTCGATCAGCTGGTTCCAAAAAATACTTTAATTCGCTCGGAAGATGTCGCAGCCTCCTCGTCAAAGTCAATCGAGCGAAAGTGTTGGCTCTCTAAGCCAAACTGTCCGGCAAAAAGTAATTAGGCTTTTTGATTGGTAAATTTTTTCTGTTTCGTTGTCCATCGGTATTCCTCGGTGATAAATGATGCGTTCGGGTTGAGATTTTTGGTAATTGTTGAGGTTCCACACGTACGCAAACGCACTATCTGTACTCAAAATGTTTATAATTGCCACAACTTTTTTTAATATCATCGGGATTTACATTTCAATATGCTTGTTGTTAAGGGCTTTCTATACCGCATATTTTGAGTCCAAACAAGATATGTTTTGCTTTCCTATTAACCGATTTCGGTTTCTAGCTTATGGCTAAGGCTTATTAAGGGGTTTTTAATAAAGTTTTTACAAATTATTTAACTTATAACTAATAAATGGTTCTCGCATTCGATTAATAGAATGCATACCAAGTCCTGTCTCACTTTCTTATGTAGTTTATTGTACCTAATTTTCAAGATTTACTTGAAAAATAAACAAATTAGGCTTAGGCATTACTAGTCGTATGAGAATCACATTTCTTTATGCTTATTGCATAATAATTATTGATTCCCAATAATACTTATTCTCTTATGATTATTACAAATGAACTACTTTAACTTATTCTCATAATATTATTATAAGTTAGACCTCTTTAGGCCTGTTTGGCTATGTTTTGCCATGGGCTATAAACGTTTTACTACTGTTTGTCATATAAATCATGGTCATTATTGTTACATAATTGTTTTTAGAGTACTTTTCCCCTTAAGAATTATGTTAGTCATTAGTATTGACACATAGCTACTAATTTGTTGTGTATAGGGATCTCTCCGTTGCTATTATTTACATGACTGCTTCTTACAGCTGGTATTGTATTACAACTTCATCTGATTATTATAATCAGGACTAAATGGGGTTATAATAATTGTTACTAGACGTAGTTTTATTGGTATTGCATACCCATTGTTACATAGATGCTATCATTTTTATATTTTACAACTTTTATACTGTGTTTTAACTAAAGATTACCTAGTCAATCTGCTTCTGTCTAGTTTTGAGTTACCTTGTTTGCTTTTAAAACAATCTAAATCTTATTTTGTGTAATTATTATTGGTATTTTTACAATCCTTATTATCTCTATTCGAGATTTATTCCAACAGTTTTCTGTTTATGATGAGCTGAGTTGGGTACTATTATGATCTAATTTGAATTGAAAATACATGCAGCTAGGTTATGTTATACCTACAACAATGCAATAATGTGTTGGCTTAAAATTCATGTTTCTTTACAATTTTTGTCTTATTTTGTGCTGTATTGATGTACTTAATCATCAACTAGACTCTATCTATTGGTTCTTTAAGAATTTACTATTAGTTTTCTATGCTTTTAGTGGTAGTCAACATTGTTGTTAGATAGCCTTATTTTTTCAAATTATTTGCCTTACTATTATACATAACATTGTGATAAGGCTGGTTTACAGTTTCTTATATTATTAACAGGTTCAAATTACTCACTCTCCTGGCTTATTAAGTGGATATTATGCCTTTATTAGATCAATGGTCAGAGTCAGGTCATGTAACTAAGTCAGTTAGTGGTTGTGAGGATTTGCAATAGTTTTTCCATACTTTAATTCACTGTTCACTGTTTGTTCATCTCACAGTGTTGTTTCATCTTCACTATTAGTGTCAATTATATGGTTACTCACGGTTTTATATTTAACATTATATAGTTGGCACTGTTTCAGTCTCTTCTTGGTCTATTTCTTGGTTTCTTACATTCTCACTGACCGGATCTATTGGGTTATGGGTATATCACTTTAAACTGGATCTTCTTTTTTGTTTAATCGTATTATTACCATTGCTTATTTGTTTCTTCATTAATAGCTTTATTCTTCGAAAATTATTTATTTATTTATTTTGTCAATACTTGGCACTTGGTTTGCATGGTTAGTGTTTCTTGTTTCATCAATTATGGTGATAAGTTGTTTTATTTAGCATGTCTAGAGGGTGGTGGTTATATGTATCGTTACAATATGTAAAAAATTATTTGATTCTGTTTGAATTTACGGCAGTTATCGTTCGTCATGAAAAAATTTCTTTTGTTACAACATAAAATGTTGCAGGTAGACTACCCCTTTCCCTTAACTGATCTTCACCAAAATCAACAGGCCTTGAGATTTTTAAAGTTTAGGGATACATTCGAAAACTTATTTGATTATGTTTGAATTTAAGGCAGTTATCGTTCGTCATAGAAAAAATTAACCTTCTTATCACATAAAACGTTGAAGTTAAACTACCCCTTTCACTTAACTGACCTTCACCAAAATGCATAGCTCTTTAGTACTCTACAATTCAGTGCTGTATGCAAAAAATTATTTGATTCTGTTTGAATTTGCGGCTCTTGTCGTTTGCCATAGAAAATACCCTTGTTAAAATATAAAACGTTGCCGGTAAACTACCCCTTTCCCCTAACCGATCTTCACCAAAAACCAACAAGCCATCATTCGTTTACAATTGAGGAACGTATGCAAAACAATACTTGATTCTGTTTGAATATGCAGCTGTTATCGTTTGCCATAGATAATACCCTTGTTAAAACAAAAAACGTTGCAGGTAAACTACCCCTTTCCCTTAACAGATCTACACCAAAATCAACAGGCCTTGAGAAATCTAGAATTCAGAGTTCAATACAGAAAATTATTTTATTATGTTTGAATTTGAGGCTGTTATCGTTTGCCAAAGAAATACCCTTGTTAAACCATAAAACGTTGCTGGTAAACTACCCCTTCCCCTTAACCGATCTTCACCAAAATTAGTAGGTCTTGAGAACTCTACACTTCAGGGCTGTATGCAAACTATTATTTTATTGTATTTGAATTTGCGGCTGTTATTGTTTGCCATAGAAACAAATTACCCTTGATTAAAAAAAAATATCGGTATGGAGAACCATACATAACTTCCATGTTCTAAGATTTATATTTAAAATCATTTTCGAAATGAAATATTTATATAAAAACTACTTCTTTTTACTTATTGCTTCAGCCTTAACCACAGTACTGTGGTCACTAATGTATAATGTCAGAGACAAAACATGACGTCCTCGTCTCACTCCACCGCCTAAAGGCAGCTCGCTCCATCGCTTCTAGGAACTGGGACGTCATGTTTTGTCTGTAACTTTACCACCTCATGTTATCGCACTCGATTTTCACTGATGATGGCAGTCGATGGCACTGCCGAAACGTCTGGTTTTGCAGAACATATTGGACTACTGCTAAACAGCCCGGGAAGGAATTTTAACAAAAAACTACTTCTATGTTACCGATAACGTAGTACACATATAAAAAATTCTCCCCTCCCTCTTCAACTATAATTTTCATTAACAGAAAATTACCCCCACCCCGTTCAACTAGCCTCTTCATTTATAGATATGTCATCTAAGTTTCTACAATGGATTATTATGAGCTTCTTATCAGGATACATTGTTTATCAAAATTAAGTACTTAACTCTTGTTAAAACATAAAGCGTTGCAAGTAAACTACCCCTTTCTCTTAACCGATCTTCTCCAAAATCAACAGACCTTCCGTCCTCTACAATTCAGCGAAGCATGCAAAAAAATATTTGATTCTGTTTGAATGTGCGGCAGTTATCGTTCGTCATTGAAACATTTCTCTTGTTACAACATAAAATGTTGCTGGTAAACTACCCCTTTCCCTTAACCGATCTTCACCAAATTCGACAGGCCTTGAGAACTCTACAATTCAGGGATGTATGCAAAATATTATTTGATTCTGTTTGCATTTGTGGCTGTTATCGTTTGCCATAGGAAATACCCTTGTTAAAACATAAAACGTTGCTGGTAAACTACCCCTTTCCCTTAACCGATCTTCACCAAAACCAACAGATCTTGAGAACTCCACAATTCAGGGCTGTATGCAAAACGTTATTTGATTCTGTTTGAATTTGCGGCTGTTATCGTTTGCCATAGAAACAAATTACCCTTGATAAAAAAACGTTGCAGGTAAACTAACCCTTTCCCTTAACCGATCTTCACCAAAACCAACAGGTCGTGAGAACTCTACTATTGCGGCTGTTATCGTTTGCTATAGAAAAAATCTACAGACACACAGACAGACACACACACAGACACACAGACACACACACAGACACTTTTCGAAAAATGACTTTTTTTCATGTTTTGATTGTAGTACAATCAGAATCTGCAATAATCTCCAACACGATTTTTTTTGCCATCACCATACTTCCATTCCCTTAAGGAAATGGAAGTAAAAGCAACAGGAAACCATGCCAACAAGCAACCAAAACACGAATACTCTACAAGATATAAAATCAGGGAGGCTGAGGATAGGAACACACGCTTCCCAAAACATTACCAAATAAGAAAATAAAACATCCTGAGGTAAGGAATTTATAAATATTAAATATGCATCAAGAAATAGACTGTAGTAAACAGTGTTTAAATTATAAATAATTATAGATCCATTAATCACCTGATGTATATTGGAATTGGTACCGATAGCAATACATGTCTACATAAAGCAGAGTAGAATATATTATATATGAATGCAAGTTGTAATAGTGTTCAATCGTGTAAAGTATTAAAAGTTATTGTTATTATTTTTCACTTTCTGTTTATATTGAAAACACTGTCCATACATTAGAGAATTATGTACAAAACGACAGTATAGAGTGCTAGAGAAATGCGATCGGACTATGATTCGGTTATTAAATTACAAGTTTTTTTGAATTTTCGGTACAATTTTTTAGTTTCTCGGTCAGCCGTTTAACATAAGTTGTAGAGAAATTCTGAGTTTTAGAGAAAAAGTAGAGATTTGTATTTTCACCAGAACACAGGTCTTTGGGAAGTACCACGGACAGATAATTCTATTTTTTAAAGAGACATATGTTAAACTTTGTCTTGTATGGGTGCGATTCATCTTAAAAGTATATCACACTTTCATTATTTTATGAAATATTGCAGAAATATATGCAAAAATAAAGACAAATTTCTAACAAGAATATCACTGGAAATTTGATGTGTCTAAGAATTTAATTAAATTACAGAACCATACAGTGGTTTAGGTATTGCCATTGTTTTATTAAATTTTATTTGGGTTTCTTTTCTACATTTATTTTCCAACGTTCTCCAAATCGTTCTACACATTCTTGTAAAATTCGTCACTTTACTTTCTATATCTCTATCTTGATTATAAGTAATGTCACGTCCAAGATAGTTGAAATGTCTTACTTGTTGTATGCCTGTGTTGTCTATGCACACAAATGCAGTACTGTTACCCTAAATATTCTCATTTTGACCGTTGCAACAAATAATGTCATTCAGATAAGATAGGAATTGAAAGCTGAAGAAGTAAATGGAGCCATCATTAAGTTTAGAGAAAGCTGGAAAGAACACATTAACAGACCGATTCTCTAAGGTCAACCGACAGGGAAGAGAAACCTGGAAGTCTCAAGAAGAGTTCGTACGACCAGTTTGGAGCCGGAACAGACTAAACAGTCGACGCCGTGATAAAAAAAAAAAGAACAACAAATGTAATCGCAATTCATGGTGTAAATTTTTCTAACAGTAATTACATATTATTAATTCTCTTCCAAATAAAAACCAAGTGGACCTAGTGGAATTTTATCCTATTATATTATTTGGTGTTCTGTCCTAAGACAGCTCTCCAAGCTGTCCTATCGCATGGTAGTCTTTTCGTTTCTCCGTAACATCCTCTGATTTTAATGTTATCTATTAACTTTTTTCTTCTACGCTCTCTTCTATTTTCTCCTTTTATGACACTCTCCATGGTGGTTGTAAGGAAGCTTAATCAATCTCTTCTTAATCAATGACCCAACCAATTCCTTTTCCTATATTCTATTACCTTCAGGATTCTTCTCTCTTCCCTATTCTCCCTAAAACTTTATCATTCCTTAATTTATCAAACCCACATTACTTTTTTAATTGCTTGGTAAACCCACATCTTAAATGCTTCTAATCTTTTCTCATCCTCCTTCCTCAGTGTCCATGTCTCTGCACCACATAAAGTAACCCTCCACACATACCATTTGGCAAACCTTTTCTTTAAATTCTTATTAATTTTGCCACATAGCAGTGTTTTATTCCCATTAAATGCCTCTTTCGGTATAGACACTCTTGGTATAATTTCGAGTGCAGGACATATCTTCACTTATCAAGCTTCCAAGCTATTAAAACAACCCCACCTGTTGTATTTTGTCTTGCCCTATCATTATGTTTGCCCTTTTCCTCCTCTGTTAATTACCATACACTTGGCTTTTCCTTATTAATCCTCATCCTTATTCCTCGTATACTAAATTCAAATCTCTTATCATTTCATTCGTTGCGTCGTCCATTTCTGCTAAAACCGCCATGTCATCAGCAAACCTTATACATTCAATCTTCCACCGACATTCACCCTTCGCCCCTCTTGTTTTGTCAAAGCACTTCCTAATCAAGTCATGAAGATAAATGTTAAATAAATTTGGTGACATACAGCAGCCTTGCTTACTCCTCTTCCAATCTTAATTCCTTCTGAACTCTTCTTTCCGATTTGCACACTCACTTTCTGTCCAAGGTACAGATAACGAATTAACCGTCTCTCCTTCCAATCCACCCCCTTGTCCCTCAAAATATCTAATAGTCTTCCCCACTGTACTCTCTCGCATGCTTTTTCAAGGTCTATATAGTCAATATATAGCTAGCTCTTTGTCTTTTTCTACGCATCTTTCTCTAATTGTTCTAAGCAGCCCTGTCGCATCCCTAGTCCCTTTACTTTTCCTGAAACCGAACTGTTCTTCCTCTAACGTGGTATCCAGTATCAAATATATTCTTCTATTCGTAATTAAATTTTTAAAATTTTACCTTAATCCGTCTATGTGACCGCTTGGTTTCTGTCTTCTTACGCGTTTCGGATTATTTTAATCCATCATCAGAGAGTAAAAATTCGTCGGTTATGGCTTCGTTAAAACACTTCTATTCAGCACTCTTAACAACACTTTGGCTGCATGCGATACCAAACTAATAGTTCTGAACTTTTCGCATACCTTTGCATTCTTCTTTTTCTCAATTGGTATCATTACATTTGCCGAAAAATCATTTTGCCATTGGCAATTTTGTTCTAAACAACAAAAAATATTTTCTTCGTGTTACAAAAATTGTTCTTGTTTGGTAAATAAACTTGTCAAATGTAAAATTGTGTTTTAGAATAAAGTATTTTTTTTTCAATCTATTTAAAACACGAATCTATTACTTTAAAAATGTACATTTTTCAAAAAATAAAACTTCATTTTAAAATGAAGCTAGCTTTTTTTCTATATTGCATTAAAAAAAATTGTCACCGGAACATCAAGTTCCATTAGAGGTTGTGTGTGAACAGCAACAGCTGGACTAGTATTGGCTTCGACGTAAGTGGAACGATCATTGTTTGTGGTACGACTTGAATGGTGGCGCGCAACGACAGTTTTGCAATACCCCGCCGCGCCGTAATGTAGGTCAGTGTTAATACAACCGCGCTGGCCGCAGAGATATTGTGTAACACGGAAATTGTGAACCCAGTACGCACAGTGACATATATTTGTGTGTACTGTAAATGGCATCTGTTTTACTTTGTAAACACGGAAACGGAGTAATTACACAGACGGAAGTTAGGTGCTTTCACAATTCACTTAATTTATTCTACTAAGAATAAATTATACGTTATTCTATTAGATGTAACAGATGTTATTCTATTAGATGTAACAGACGTTATTCTACTTAACGTCTGTTAAGTGTTTTAACAAAACTCTTGGAAATGGAAGTATTTAGAGCCCTGAGTAGTATAAATTGTGAAACAATCGTAGTGGGTTGCACATGATAGGTTGCTAACGGGAACAGCAAATACGTTTAACATTTATTTTACAACAGGTTAAAAATAAATATTTCTACAACAAATTTTATAACAGTTATTTCAATAAAGTAAAATAACCAACTGTGTGAATTTATCAACCTAACGAGTGGTTGCTGACGAATCATTTAGAATTACAATTACTGAATCCATCGTGTGAGACTGGATATTAACTCTTCCTTCGGATAATGCTGAACGATTTCATATACTGCCATATGGTGTAGGCTACGCCTACATTAATACACATTTTATTTAAATGTAATGGTATAACTGTACTAACAATAACTCAAAAAATTTCGCTAAAGAATTATACAATATTTAATATTGTATTACACATTCCACACAAGAATTCGATAAGCTAAATGCTTATTGATTGTCTTGCTTATGTAAGCTTCGTGTGCATAGTTTTCTATTTGTTTTTATTTCTGCTTGGTTGCATTTTTATACAAACACTGTTTTATATATGACAATGTATCGCATGTGTCTATAATTTGAAACCTTCTTCCCCCTGTCTCACCCCAAGCACGCCTCTACAAATTTTAAAGCATATAAAGTGCAAGGCTCTTTTTGTAATACAAAAACCAAATCAGTAACTTCCCCCAAAGCAAATTGTATAATTTATAAACTGGCTTTCCCCAAAAATTTAATATTTAATGTGTTCATTACATTCAATCGCTGATTGCAAAAACAACCTAAGTCCAATTTTTGGCCATTTTCACTTTTTACCATTTTGATAGCGAATAAATGTATACCAATGCAATGAGCGCGAAAACAACCTTCTAGCACTACTATAACATACACAAACCGACAGCTGTTATTACCAGTGAGTGTAAAAACAACCCACGTCCTGGACTAAGGTTGTTTTTGCACTAAATCATAGGTTGGCTAACCTGATGAAATCAGAAAAAATGTTATATTACAGCAGCTGACAGTATTCCACCTATTATTGTGTTGGTTATGTTGTACTTTTGTGTGTATAGGTTAGTTAGGTAAGTTTTAAAAGTTTTACAACTTCTACGAGTAAATTATACAAACATTTATCAAAAATGAGTTCAAAACTAGAAAATGCTGCACGTGAACCTAAAAAGCGAGGAAATAATTCTATTAACTATAAACGAAATGTAATAAAACGAGCTAAATTGAAAGGTATCGAACATTTGAATCATGTAGGTAAAGTAGTGCCTGCAAAAACAACTGGTGAGCCATGTTCCTGTAAATTGAAGTGTTTTAACTCTGTATCAGAAGATGATCGGGTAGAAATCGTAACACGTTTTTTAAATATTGCTAGTAAAGACCAACAAGACTTGTACTTACAAGGCTTAATTGACTGTAATGATGTACAAAGGCATCGTAAGAGAAAGAGTGACAGTAATAGTGCGCGTACCAAATCATTCACATACCATGTTATGGTTGGTGATTTAAGGACAATTGTTTGCTGGCAAGCATTCTTTAGTTTACATGCTGTTACTAATGAGAGGGTAAAAAGAATTAGGAAATTATTATGTGAAGGCAAAATTCCAGAAGATAAAAGGGGCAAACAGTCTAGTGCTAATGCAATTTCTGGTGAAGAGATCGTACTGGTCCATAACCATATTTCTTCATTTCCAGTAAAGCAGAGTCATTATTCTTGAAAAAATTATGTTTATCTAGATAGTGAACTATGTGCAAAAGGATGTATAATATGTATAAAATTTCTCATCCTGAATCCATCATTAAGTACGAATATTACAATAAAATTTTTCAAGAAAATTTTAATCTCTCTTTTGGCCGTCCCCAAGTGGACACCTGTTGTGAGTGTGAACAGTTGACAATAAAAATTAAATCAAAATCGCTGAATGATGCTGCAAAACGAGTGGCAATTGCAGAAAAACTTGTGCACACGAGAAAAGCAAAGAAGTTCTTTGGTTCTCTTGAAAATGCCAAAAGATCGTGTCAAGAGAATGCTGACACAGTTGCACTTTGTTTTGATAACATGCAAAACATTAGTATGCCAAAAATTCCTGCTCAGGATTTATTTTATCTAAGAAAACTAACAGTCTGTGTTTTTTGTGTTTATAATTTAAAAACAGAACAGCCTGTTTTGTTTATATATCATGAAGGAAACGCAAAGAAGGGACCGAACGAAGTATGTTCTTTTTTAATGAAATATATTGAACAATATATTGATCAGAGTTGCAAAAAATTACTGATTTTTTTGCGATATACTGCCCTGGACAAAACAAAAACCAGGTCATGGTACGATTGAACCTAGCTTTAATGGAAACTGGTAGATTTACTTCTATTGAGCACTTCTATAAGAGGCCACTCATTTTTACCCTGCAATAGGGTGTTCGGGGTCCTTAAAAGATATCTCCAAAAAATCGACTGCATATATACACCAAAGGACCTCATGGAGGCCATTGTCAATTGCAGTGGAAAAATGAATTTTATTATTCACTTAATTGAAGGGAAAGATATTATTGACTTCAAAAAATGGTGGCCTCTGTTTTATAAAAAGACGTGTTTCTCGTTGGAAACTTCCAAACGTAACATCCCTCGCGATATGCGAGTAAGTTTCAAAATATCAGAATTTCACTTTTTCCAGTACGACAGCCAATGGCCAGGAGCAGTTATTGCCAGGTATTATATTAATGGATTATAAAAACACACATTTCCAATGAAAATTAGAAACATCAACGTTACTTTACCATCAGATAGAGCATACATGGAAGAGCTAGTTCCAATAAATGAAAAAAAATTAGATGATATAAAAAAATGTATTGCTTATGTCACAGATGAGACAATATCGGTATGGAGAACCATACATGACTTCCATATTCTAAGATTTATATTTAAAATCATTTTCAGCCAAACAGCCAGGGAAGGAATTTTAACAAAAAAATACTTCTTTCTTGCCAATAACGTAGTACACATAAAAAAAATATTATCCCCTCCCCCTTCAACTATAATTTTGATTTATAGAAAATTACCCCCAGCCCGTTCAACTAGCCTCTTCATTTATAGATATTTCATCTACGTTTCTACAGTGGATTATTAAAATCTTATCAGGATACTTTATCAAAATTAAGTACTTTACTCATGTTACAACAAAAAATGTTTCAGGTAAACTGCCCTTTCCCCGTAACCGATCTTCACCAAAATCAACAGACATTGAGTTTTCTATAGCTCAGGTACATATGTAAAAAATTATTTGATTCTGTTTGAATTTACGGCAGTTATGGTTCGTTATATAAAAAATTACCCATGTTAAAACATAAAACATGAGATTTATAAAACATATCTAAGATTTATATTTAAAATCATTTTTGAAATAAAATATTTTCATAGAACCTACTAACGCTGGGGAAATCTGAGGAGCCAATCAGAGTTGGGCCTACCTGTCACTCTGCTGAATTTGGTGGAAAGCCCTGTCACTGTCGTCAAAGTATCAGCCTTGACAGGGTCCTCTTTTTCTGCAAAATGGGAGAGGAGGCTTGAGATGGAGTGAGTGACATGGTCCCCACCTCAATGAAGAACCCATTGTTTTATAAAAATATATTTAAATTTTGAAAACTGAAAATTCTTTTCTTGTTGTAAATATTTATATTTTATAATCAAAATGACTTTATCAAAAAACAAACATTATTTTTTTATAATAAGTATTTACATATGTTTCTTAATATGCTTACTTTTTCTTCAATGTTGATGATCATTTCCAAACATTCTGACAAAATTGTATCTACAGAACTGTAAACATTCCCCAGGTTTCCATTTCTGCTAATTTCTCATTACACCTTCCACTGACGTATTATTAACCATTTCATAAACTATCGTATAATCTTT
Organism: Magicicada septendecula; assembly: GCA_034769895.1. Taxonomy (NCBI): domain Eukaryota; kingdom Metazoa; phylum Arthropoda; class Insecta; order Hemiptera; family Cicadidae; genus Magicicada; species Magicicada septendecula. The sequence continues at coordinate 21,959,721 of CM068373.1, read as the reverse complement.
TCAGATTTTGTGGTACAAAATCTGAAATTTTCAGATTGCCTGGCAACAAAATTATTTTATTTTCAACAATTACCATTGTTTGAAAAAGTTTAAATGAATTTTCAAGTACTTTACTATTGTTAAAACGTAAAAGGTTGCAGGTAAACTACCCCTTCCCCTTAACTGATCTTCACCAAAATCTAAAGGCCTTGAGTCCTCTACAATTCACTGAAGTATGCAAAAAATTATTTGATTCTGTTTGAATTTGCGGCAGTTATCGTTTGCCATAGAAAATACTTGATAAAAAACGTGGCAGGTAAACTACCCCTTCCCCTCAACCGACCCTCACCAAAAACAATAGGTCTTGAGTACTCTAGAAATCAGGGCTGTGTGCAGAAAATTATTTGATTCTGTTTGAATTTGCGGCTATTATCGTTTGCCATAGAAAATACCCTAGTTAAAAAAACGTTGTAGGTAAACTATCCCTTTCCCTTAACCGATCTTCACCAAAAACAACAGGTCTTGAGAACACTACAATTTAGGGCTGTATGCAAATAATCTTTTGATTCTGTTTGAATTTGCGGCTGTTATCGTTTGCCATAAGAAATACCCTTGTTAAAACATAAAACGTTACAGGTAAACTACCCCTTTCCCTTAACCGATCTTCACCAAAAACAATAGATCTTGAGAACTCTACAATTCAGGGCAGTATGCGAAATATTATTTGATTCTGTTTGAATTTGCGGCTGTTATCGTTTGCCATATAAAATACCCTTGTTAAAAAAACGTTGCAGGTAAACTACCCCTTTCCCTCAACCGAACTTCACCAAAAACAACAGGTCTTGAGAACTCTACAATATAGGGCTGCATGCAAATAATCTTTTGATTCTGTTTGAATTTACGGCTGTTATCGTTTGCCATAGGAAATACCCTTGTTAAAACATAAAACGTTACAGGTAAACTACCCCTTTCCCTTAACCGATCTTCACCAAAATCAACAGATCTTGAGAACTATACAATTCAGGGCTGTGTGCGAAACATTATTTGATTCTGTTTGAATTTGCGGCTGTTATCGTTTGCCAAACAAACAAAATTACTCTTGCTAAAAAAAACCGTTGCAGGTAAACTACCCCTTTCCCTCAACCGATCTTCACCAAAAACAAAAGGTCGTGAGTACTCTGCAAATCAGGGCTGCATGCAAAAAATTATTTGATTCTGTTTGAATTTGCGGCAGTTATCGTTTGCCATAGAAAAAAAATCTACAGACACGGACAGACACACAGACAGACAGACACACACACAGACACTTTTCGGAAAACGACTTTTTTTCATGTTTTGAGTGTAGTACAATCAGAATCTGCAATAATCTCGAACACGATTTTTTTTGCCATCACCATACTTCCATTCCTTAAGGAATATGGAAGTAAAATGAAGAATTTTGGAATGAAATTTTACTATGGCCAAAAACTGCAGAAGTGTGATTACGGGTGCTAGTAACTTATCAACTTAATAGTCAAGACTTAAATTTTTAAAAATATAAAATGACACGAATTTTCTAAAATACATTACTTTTTTATTTAATTTGTGAAGTTCTTAGAAAATTTGTTTACAAGTTAAGTGATAGCTAATCCTAATAATCGAAGAGCAATGAAATAACAAGAAAGAACGAGACTCAAGTATAAAATATATCTTATGTGTCACTTTATGTTTTCAATATAAAGTTAATAAATTCATTTATTAGTTAAATATACACAACTATTTTATTGGAAATCATAAAAACATCATAAGTTGGTAAGTATCCCAGAAAAACATAGTAAGGATTATTTTAATACTATGCCAGTTTCTCGGTGGTTGCAAAAACAACCTAAGTCCACTAATTTTCATAATTTTTTTCATAATATTCAAAACATATAAGTCAGTTTTACTAATACTAACACATTACATATGCTATTTAATATATGTCCAAATTTTATTGTAACTCAAGCTTTGTCAATTTGAGAAATAAAAGGTTTATTTCAATTTCCCAACACTTGCACCAGCTGGACTTAGGTTGTTTTTGCAATCAGCGATTATTTTTATATATATATAATATTTAATATTTATAATGACTTTACCTCAAGATATATATATATATAAACTTTTAATAGTTTTTGTCAATCGACAAAATTTGTAATTAAGAAAGTTGTGTTATTATATAACAGAAGCAATGACAAAAAGAAAACTATTATTTTTTGGACATTTACATTGAATGGACAATAGGTTAACAAAGGAGATCTTAAAATATCTGTGGGGGAAGATGTCAACATCAAGTTTGATTAAATAAGTCCAAAAGGATTTAGAAAAACAATAATATCACGCTGAAAAAGCAAATTGAAAGAGACGTTTTTCGGGTAAAAGTGTTAAAAATGGATGGAGTCCAGGGTAGGAGAGAGAAAAACGCAAGTTCAAAGTTGACTGGAGACAGGAAGAAGAGACACAGTGAAAAGATGAAAGAATATTGGAGAAAAAGAAAAGAATAAAAATAATGAGTTGAAATTGGCATGTGGTCCTTAGATGGCCGATACAAAACAAAAGTCGTGTTAGTGGTTATAAACAGAATTAACACTGTTCCACACCAATACAGAAAAATTATTGCGATTAGCGCTTTTAAGCTTTACAGCTCATCATCAGATCATAAATAAATTATTTTTATGTTTTGGTCAATATGCAGTTTCTATGTTATTCTGACATATGAGTAAAACCGATTCGGTGGAAGTTCCACTAAATTGAGAGGGAGGTGATAAATTTTTAGAAACAGCACGAAAACCCAGCAATATCAGTAGAGAAAACACATCAGACGGGACCCAGCTGCGTGAATTTAGTCAACAGTTTTAATATATTGAATATACAATTACACAGTATTTTAAAAAACAGATAATTTCAGAAAAAAATTTTAACCTACAACGCAATTTAACTAGATCGCCGTGTCGCTCATGTCCCAAACCTGTATTAAATAAAATAACAGTCAAATTAATTACCTTACGTAGATAAAATAACATTTATTTTGTGTAAAACTGCTTAATGTACCTACAATAATACAATAAAGTGTTTGTAAATAAAAGAATGTTTCAACAAAGTGTTGTGTGTTTGGCGTCAGCAACAATTGTCCTGATGATGACAATAAACATTGTCGAAACGTCGACACAAATAAGTTAAAATTTGTGTTATATTTTTGACCGATCCTCACAACACCTTCACTGAAAATTCCATTGATTGACGGTTACTACGAATTTAAGGATGTAATTATTAGATTTATTAAATTATACTTTTCTGTAGTGCGTGAATGTGTCTGTGAGATTGATGGTTTCCTGCCTTAAAAGGCCAGAAATTTATTTGAATAGCTAATATTGATTGAGTGTTATTGTATACATTCCCATTCTATGAAAAATAGAATTTTTATTACATAAAACAGTTTACATTTGACATGACCATTCAAGGCGCACTTGACATTTCTTATTGCTTCTCAATTATAAAGTTGTGTAATACAGGCACGCCATCGTGTTTTATGGTTACCCGAGCTGAAAATTAGGGTAAGCTTCTCTTAAAACATTGAGCGATAAAGTCAAAATTTTAATGTAATATAATATTTTTTTTTTAATACGGCAATAAAAAGGCAGGTAAGACACAATTCACGTTATTTCTGGCCTCACTCATTTTAATTTCTTACGTTTGCACGCTTTTTAAATGGAAAGTGCCGAAACCCACACCAACATAACGCGTGAAAGCCGAAAAAATGGACATCAATTTGCTTACTGGCGAAGCTAGTAGTTAATGAATGGGTAGGCAAAAATCTTATCTTAAATTTTTTTAAGGAATCACTAAAAGGACGGTGGGTCAAATCGGACGCTGAGGTAGAGTTTGCTGTAACCGAATGGTTCCACAAACAGCCGTAAGAATTTTAGTAGCAGGGAATCTACAGGTTAGCGCAACAGTGGAACTCATGTCTTAATGTTATTGGAGACTTCTTTTAAAATCGTTGAATAAAAAATGCTTTACAGCTCTATACGTGTGTCTATTGAATAATCCTTGTATTAGTCATACACAATAATACAACTGATTGAACTTCAAATTTTTAAACTTGATTAGTTTCTATATATATGTTTAATGTTACAAATAATTCAAATAACAACCTTGATCATCTGTTAGTTCAGCGGAATAACAGTGACACTTTTAATAACCGCATAAAATAAACACTTAGAAACAACACAGGCGCTTTAACTTAACTGTTTGGACCACAGAAGTGAGGCATGCCTCAACGCTCTATGTGTACAGTGCGGGACAATCCCCCCTCCCTACACTTGCCTTTCACACCACTACATTGCTTACATACGATGTATACAAAAAACGCTGAGGCAAGTTCAGGTTGCCTCATTCGCTTTAAACGAACTATGCCGAATCTCACCTGTCACCATCTAGCGGTCGCTCAATAAAGCACGTTTCGGTTTAATAAATTTGACAGTCGCAGTAACAATGTATAATCTTTACGTTATGTAGTTCATACGTATTTATAATTTTTATTCTACAGAATTTTTTAGGGTAGGCATTGCCTCAATTGCCTCCATGTAACTTCGCCACTGATATATATGTGTACAACGTTATCGGCAACAAAGAAGTAGTTTTTGTTAAAATTCCTTCCCGGGATATTTTGCCGTAGTCCAATGTTTTCTACAAAACCAGACATTTCGGCAATGCCATCGACTTCCATCATCAGTGAAAATCGAGTGCGATAACGTGAGGTGGTATACGTTAGTGACCACAGTACTGTGGTTAAGGCTGAAGCAGTAAGTAGAAAGAAGTAGTTTCTATGGTAATATTTCATATCGAAAATGATTTTAAATATAAATCTTAGAATATGGAAGTCATGTATGGTTCTCCATACCGATATTTTTCGATGGTAAACGATAGCAGCCGAAAATTCAAACAGAATGAAATGATGTTTTGCACACAGCCCTGTATTGTAGAGTTCTCAGTACCTATTGGTGTTGGTGAAGATCGGTTAAGGGAAAGGGGTAGTTTACCGGCAACGTATTATGTTTTAAAAGGGTATTTTCTATGGCAAACGATAAGAGCCGCAAATTCAAACAGAATCAAATAAGTTTTTGCATACAGCCCTGTTTTGTTGAGTACTAAAGACCTATTGTTTTTGGTGAAGATCGGTTAATGGAATAGGGTAGTTTACCAGCAACGTTTTTGCTTCCATATTCCTTAAGGAATGGAAGTATGGTGATGGGAAAAAAAATCGTGTTCGAGATTATTGCAGATTCTGATTCTACTACACTCAAAACATGAAAAAAAGTCGTTTTCCGAAAAGTGTCTGTGTGTGTGTCTGTGTGTCTGTCTGTCTGTGTGTCTGTCTGTGTGTGTGTCTGTAGATTTTTTTCTATGGCAAACGATAACTGCCGCAAATTCAAACAGAATCAAATAATTTTTTGCATGCAGCTCTGATTTGCAGAGTACTCGCGACGTATTGTTTTTGGTGAAGATCGGTTGAGGGAAAGGGGTAGTTTACCAGCAACGGTTTTTTTTTAGCAAGGGTATTTTCTATGGCAAACGATAACAGCCGCAAATTCAAACAGAATCAAATAATTTTTTTCTTACGTCCCTGAATTGTAGAGGTCTCAATGACTTTCGATTTTGGTGAAGATCGGTTAAGGGGAAGGGGTAGTTTACCTGCACCCTTTTACGTTTTAACAATAGTAAAGTACTTGAAAATTTATTTAAACTTTTTGAAACAATGGTAATTGTTAAAAATAAAATAATTTTGTTTCCAGGCAATAAAATTATAATTTTTTCATTTTAATGTAATATAATATTTTTCATTTAATACAGCAATAAAAAGGCAGGTAACACACAGCCTGGCTGTTTGATTTTAAATATAAATCTTAGAATATGGAAGTCATGTATGGTTCTCCATACCGATATTTTGTTTTATCAAGGGTATTTTATATGGCAAAAATAACAGCCGAAAATTCAAACAGACTCACATAATATTTTGCATACAGCTCTGAAATGTAGATCTCACAAGACCTGTTGGTTTTGGTGAAGATCGGTTAAGGGAATAGGTAAACTACCCAGTTTACCTGCAACATTTTATGTTTTATCAAGGGTAATTTTTTTATGACGAACGGTAACTACCGTACATTAAAACAGAATCAACTACTCTTCTGATACCTTTTAGAATTATACAGATCTCAAGGTCTGTTGATTTTGTTGATGATCGGTTAAGGGAAAGGGGTAGTTTACCAGCAACGTTTTATGTTTTAACAAGGGTATTTTGTATGGCAAACGATAACAGCCGCAAATTCAAACAGAATAATATAATATTTTGCATACAGCCCTCAATTGTAGAGTGCTCAAGACCTATCGGTTTTGGTGAAGATCGGTTAAGGGAAAGGGGTAGTTTACCAGCAACGGTTTTTTATCAAGGGTAATTTTTTCTATGGTAAACGATAGCAGCCGCAAATTCAAACAGAATCAAATGATGTTTTGCATACAGCCGTGAATTGTAGAGTTCTCAATACCTATTGGTGTTGGTGAAGATCGGTTAAGGGAAAGGGGTAGTTTACCCGCAACGTATTATGTTTTAAAAGGGTATTTTCTATGGCAAACGATAAGAGCCGCAAATTCAAACAGAATCAAATAAGTTTTTGCATACAGCCCTGAAATGTAGAGTTCTCAAGACCTGTTGGTTTTGGTGAATATCGGTTAATGGAATAGGGTAGTTTACCCGCAACATTTTATGTTTTATGAAGGGTAATTTTTTTTATGACGAACGATAACTACCGTACATTAAAACAGAATCAACTACTCTTCTGCATACCTTTTTGAATTATACAGATCTCAAGGTCTGTTGATTTTGTTGAAGATCGGTTAAGGGAAAGGGGTAGTTTACCTGCAACGATCTATGTTTTAACAAGGGTAGTTTTTCTATGACGAACGATAACTGCCGTAAATTCAAAGAGAATCAAATAATGTTTTGCATACAGCCCTGAATTGTAGAGTTCTCAAGACCTATTGTTTTTGGTGAAGAACGGTTAATGGAATAGGGTAGTTTACCAGCAACGTTGTATGTTTTATCAAGGGTGTTTTTTAAGGCAAACGATAAGAGCCGCAAATTCAAACAGAATCAAATAATTGTTTGCATACACGCCTGAATTCTAGTGTACTCAAGACCTGTCGTTTTTGGTGAAGATCGGTTAAGTGAATGGGGTAGTTTACCCGCAACGGTTTTTTATCAAGGGTAATTTTGTCTATGGTAAACGATAACAGCCGCAAATTCAAACAGAATCAAATGATGTTTTGCATACAGCCCTGTATCGTAGAGTTCTCAATACCTATTTGTGTTGGTGAAGATCGGTTAAGGGAAAGGGGTAGTTTACCAGCAACATTTTATGTTTTAAGTAGGGTAATTTTTTATATGACGAACGATAACTGCCGTAAATTCAAACAGAATCAACTAGGTTTTTGCATACCTTTTTGAACTAAAGAGAACTCAAGGTCTGTCGATTTTGTTGAAGATCGGTTAAGGGAAGGGGTAGTTTATCAGCAACGTTTTATGTTTTAAAAAGGGTAATTTTGATATGACGAACGATAACTGCCGCACATTCAAACAGAATCAAATATTTTTTGCATGCATCCCTGAATTGTAGAGGACGGAAGGTCTATTGATTTTGGAGAAGATCGGTTAAGAGAAAGGGGTAGTTTACCTGAAACATTTTATGATGTAACAAGAGTAAAGTACTTAATTTTTATAAATAAAGTATCCTGATAAGAAGCTCATAGTAATCCACTGTAGAAACGTAGATGAAATATCTATAAATGAAGAGGTTAGGTGAACGGGGTGGGGGTAGTTTTCTATTATTAAAAATTATAGTTGAAGGTGGAGGGGAGAATTTTTTATATGTGTACTACGTTATCGGCTTCAAAGAAGTAGTTTTTTGTTAAAATTGCTTCCTGGGCTGTTTAGCCGTAGTCCAATGTTTTCTGCAAAACCAGACTTTTCGGCAGTGCCATCGACTGCCATCATCAGTGAAAATCGAGATTTTCTATGGAGCGAGACGTAGTTTCTATGGAGATATATTTCATTTCGAATATGATTTTAAATATAAATCTTAGAACATGGAAGTCATGTATGGTTCTCCATACCGATATTTTACAAGTTGTAATTAAAGTGAAATAATTTAAAATAATTTACTATTTAAAGCTTAGATATTAAAAGCATAAATACTATTTAAATTTATTATTAAAAGAAATCAAATAAAAACCCTATGTTTCAGGAATAACCCAGAAGAGGACAGGTATTATGAAGACTGGCGAAAGAGGGAGAGACTTTGATACAAAAATGTAGATATGTGAGAGGAGGAAGAGAGAGGTGAAGAAGTTGATCCAAACGTAGTTCACAGTGGCTCATACGAAAACAAAAAAATACGATTTAAACTAAAACAATAAAGTAAAATTCATAAAAGCTTTACCTATAATTTGTTGTAAAAAAATCATAATTGCCACCTCATTGTCTAGGAAAATAAATATTACAAACTAAACTACCTTAAGCAAATGTGTAAATCAGATACCGTGTAATTGTTAATAAAAAGGTAATCTACCCTTTCCAACCTTTTTAATCCGCCTTATGATTTGTTGATTTAGTTAATTCTAACGTATTTCAAAGCATATGCTTTATCATGAGACATTGAAAATATTCCTGGAACGAGATCGTCACTAGTTAAAATACTAATATCGCATTTTCACTATACACGTTAGTAGGTAGCCTACTTAGCTCTGCTCGAAAAAGACCAGAATGATTATTAATGTGTAGAAGACATAGTTAAATAATGAAGAGTATAATCAAAAATAATCTACCACCGTCTTGGTAGTCAAAAGCCGTTTCAACATTAAGTAGTGTCTCCTCTAAAGTTCAAATGAATTTACAAAAAAAAAAAGTGTTCCGAGAGCAATCAACATTTCGTTATTTTAAATCTTAGTAAACATTTCTTCTTGTCTTCGTATTTTACATAATTTTACATTCGTGTCTTTCTTTTCGTCTGTTTTTTTTTTCATTTACATGTCGGACGTCTCATTAAGTAACTAATAAAAGTAGTAAAAGTTATTATATTTAGGACTTGTAGAAATAACAGTAAAGAATAATTTCATTTTATTTAAGTAAAATTTTAGGACTTGTTGACTATGGCAGATTTTTGTAATAGAGTCAGATTGTATGTAAGTTATTTAGACGCAAACAATCAGAGGATGCACGGGGTCTTGCGCCCTAATTCGTGCGCGTTGTCCAGGCCTATGCCTGATGAACGCCAGGTGCAAACAGGTCGGCACGATCGTCTGCTTTGCACAAGGTGTTAGGGTGTGGTCCGCGAGTACATGATTATGCATGGACATCACGGGAGGAAGCTAAGGCTTTCTTCCTTCAGCCAATTGTCGCGCCGCGGTGCGAGGCACCATGGTCCCCCAGGGCATCGCCCGCAGGAACGTAGTGATGCGCTGGCGCTGTCGGGGACAAGAGGCTCGAACGCCCAAGGGCAGCAACAACGTGGCAGTCAGCAGTCGCAAGGAAACCGTTGCACAAACTCGCGGGAGCCCGTGTCCCGGGTCGCTGCCCTGCCGAGTCGGCAAAGCAGGTGGTGACAAGGGAAACACTGAATGTGAATAGCTTCAGCCGATTGTCACGCCTGGACGCAGCTCCGTGGCCCCCGATTGCATCGCTCACAGGAACGTAGAGACGCGCTGGCGAGGACAAGAGGCTCGTCCGCCCGAATGCTGTGTGTTGTGTACATTACATTACATATTTAGCATTTATTTAGTCATCGTTATCATCATCATCTTCACGGATTAAACCAAGGATGGTTTGTTCCTGTTTCAAATAGGCAAAAGTTAAAGCTGGTCACCCCAGCGCTTCCTCGGACGTCCCACACCGCTCCGTCCCCTCGGCTTATAATTACAGAGTTGCTTGGGATGCGGCAGTCATCTATTCGGCAAAGAGGTTCACACCATTTCAGGCGATACTGGGTGATCCTGTCGAGTATACTCATAATATTTAGTTCCTGTCGTATATAGGCTATTTACGAAGTCAGAAACCAAACATATCAATAGGTACAAGTTACGGGGTTATTTCTACAGTCGCAAACTCCTTTCAAACAACGTCCACCAAGGTGACTCTTCAGCACTAACCAAATGTACGCAAAAATTTACACTATAATTTTCGTCCACCTGCAAGATCCCTCCAACAACAAAAATTCACGAACCGCCACACCTTAGAATCGATTTCGTTGAACACTCGAATAAATACCTCGACGGGACTGTAGATAAGATAAAGGAAGACTGCGCAAATTCCAACACGGGAAAGAAAATTTTCCATAAGATCTTATACAGGAGCTGGGAAAGAACATACGTTATAAATTCATAAGTTCGCACAACTAAACTCTTCCACAGTTCATTACGCTTCCAGACAGGACTTTTACTCTTCTACGTATTATTGGTCCTCTTCTACGGTGTAGAATCTTGGACTTTGACTGAAGCCACAACTAAAAAAATTTAATCTTTCAAAGTGTGGCTCTACCATAGAATACTGAGCATTTCATGGGCAGCACATATAACTAATGTTGAAGTTCTTAGAAAGATGAAGAACGATAGGGAAGTTATTTACACAGTGAAGATAAGAAAACTTTAGTATCTGGGACATCTCATGAGACATGAACAGAGATTTCACTTATTGCAGTCCATACTACAGGGAAAAGTACTTGGTAAGAGAGGACTTGAGCGACCCAGAATAGCATGCCTGAGAAATTTAAGGACCTGGTTTGGCATGAATACAACTGACTTATTTCGTATAGCAGTGCAGAAAGATAAAATAGCCTGTATGATGTCCAACATCCGAAACGGATGGGAACTGTCAGAAGAAGACTACATTAGAAAAATACAAAAATGTGAACTTTCAACCTTGTGGTTACAGAGCACAATTTCTGGTTGTCACATACTACAGAGAAATAGTGCTAACCTTTCCAATTAAGTAAATGAATATCGGAAACAAAAATATATTGCAAATACTATACATTCACTTGGCGAAAACACATTAGTGTTAATCAAATATTTGCCTGCTAGAAGTAAACAAGAAACCAATATTAATATATATTATTGCCATTAGAACAGAGACTATTATTGCTTATTGATTTAGTGTTGTTTCGTAAATAAATTTCTGATATTAGGTGTTAGTAGTAGTTTGTAATATGCTTTATAGCGTCATCAGTAAATTTAAAAGAAACGTAAGAAATTTATACCTAATAAGATAACATACAAACCTAAATTATAAAAAACTAAATGTTCAATTGCAAGTGTATAAATAGTAATACATGTAGTTTTCTTTAGGAAGTCAAATATTTGAAGAAATATGCTACCATCATTAACGGCCGTCATGGTTTTCTGCATACTGTGTGGTTATTCGATGCCCGTTTTCCGACAAGGAAAATTACAAAAATACATAAAAATATATTGTTTAACAGTGACGCTGTTGCAGTGCGCAGTGTGGCTAACAATTGTCTTTACAAAACTGCACAATATGGTGTTCAGTACTACAAACATTTTGCTTATGACTCTGTCGATAATGTCACCATTAATTCTACTTCATTACCAGATTAAATTTCTTACGCGCCTAGAGACTAATCGTGATATTGTTGAAAATATTACTTACATAGACCGGTCGCTTGACTCTTTGCACGTCTTAGTTCCGCGTGCGAAAAATAATATTGAAAATAGTTTTTATTTAATAGCCTTTCTATTGTTCATGTTGTGTTGTTATGTGCTAATGATGAATGAGTGTGTTTTGTGTTGTTTTTTTAAGGAAGTGTTAGGTTTTATAAACATCTACGTGTACTTACACTTTTTTATTATTGATATCTCACATGTAACCTTGTTTCTGTACTGCAGCTATGTAACTAACATTCTGAAACAAAGGCTGCACCATATTCGATACGCGTTTGAAACGTTTGGAAAAAGAAACAACAGGATTGTCGCTTGGAGTAATATCGCAAACGTTGCAGTAGTCAGTCAAATAACAAACAACAACTTGTTTATAAGGCCTCGCGATACTTACAGAATCGTCGGTTGTTTAAATCGCATTACCTACGAAACGTTCATGAAAATAACTCAACTGTATTCACCTTACTTCTGCAACCACATATTGGCGCTTATTCTGTGGATTTCCATACAGATTATTTCTACATCTATACACGGAAATATTAAAAGTTTTATATTTTATATTTCAGTGTGGTTTTTAATAGATGTGCTGCATTTTTCCAACTATGAGTCTATATCCTCGGAATTAAAACACATAGAAACTTTGCTCGGCTGCTTTTATTACAAAAAAATCATTGAACAGATTAAGAAATGAAACACTGAGTTTATTCGATCAGTCGGCACATAGAGAGAGAAAAATTTCTTGTGGGTTTTTCGACGTAGACATTACTGTGTTTGCCCTTCTTAATGACTTTGTGCCATTATTTGTTTTTAGTATTTTAGAAAGTACTAATTAAACACACACACACACACACACACATACCAAAGAACATATACATAGGCCAACCAAAGAAGAAATGGAAGCAAAATAAACTACACACAGTTTATTGAAATCAATGGTAAACACTTTATTAAATGTTAATTTTTATCTTTTCTCAGGTAACCAAAGTCGTCCAGATTGCTCGTAAGGAGTGATTGATGAATATACAAATTCATTTATTCGGTTTTGAAGGTAGCTACTATGAGCGCAGGCACCGATAATATTAGCTTTTTCAACTGATAAAAAAACTAATGATTTACCTACTTCCGACCTACCTACGAACTGCAAATAATCAAAGATTAACATTTACACTCTATAAGCGTACATATGGAACATGAGAACAATTTGCATTTGTGAATTGTTTTGAACATAGGCTATATATTGTTTTACTGGTTTATTTGCATTACCCGCAGTAATGAATAATTTATTACAAATTTCAAAATTGTTTCTTTATTAACCGGTATTAAATAAGTTATATGAAAATAAATTTTTTCTTTTTACGCAAAGGACGCGTTAACTCTAGTTCCTAATTCAACATTAGGAACTAGAATTACTGGTTGTGTGTGTAACCAGTCAAGCTAATAAATATCCAGTAACCTTATTATAGTGGTAAATAAAATTATAAATAAAATTACACATTATAAATGTGATAAATAATATTATAACTATCAAAAGTTGAGTTACAAAAACTGTATATAAAACTTTATGTACGTCAGTTTTAAGACACAGCACATCATTAATAAAAGCATGTATAACTGATTTCCTAACGTTACGTAATAAAGATTAATGATAGCGCATTCACTCAAGTGTGTAGCAAGAAATATAATTCTCTATAAGCTAACTGTATATTTACTTATAATTACAGCAGTCATATTATTAAAATTAAATTATTAATTTATTTGTAAGTTAATATTGCAAATATAAGTCCGCACAAGTTAGTAAATAATATTAGCTAAACAGGCTTACAATATATTACAAATTTTATGTAAATTGCACCATTTTACTGAAAAATAATTAAAATAACTGTGGGTTTTGTTCTGTAATATATGCTGTGCAAACAATGTATAATAATAATGATAATGATAATGCGTACTGTTTCAAGAGAGCACATTTTAATTTTGCATTCTAATATAAATTCGAAATGGCAGTTTTTTATTGTTTGTTTTAATTATGTACTAATGTGTCTTATTTAGGTACTTGATTTTTGCATTAAATATGTTATCATACTAAACATATGGTACTTTTATTTTTTCCTGTTACATTAAATCAGTTTTGTATTTTCTTGCAACATTTATTTCTTATTGACTAAAAACAGATAACGAAGAAACTATTCACTAAGATTTATTTATTTTCTTGGATTTCGTTGTCCATGAGGTGTCCGTTACTTAACTAAATACAACTATTATATTAACGCCTCGGAACACAAAGTTTTTTATAAGTAAAAACATAAAGTTTTACCTTACAACCTGAACCGGTTTTCACCTTTAAAAGGCTTCTTCAGAGGCCGCCGCTGGTAGCGCTGTCCGTCCTGTTGTGGGCGACGGAATCGAATTTCGAAAGATCGATGCTGTGTGTGTGGGGTGAGATATGTTCGAATAATGCGTGCGATTTGAATTGTGTCTGTTCGTTTATGATGTCGTTTTTATTTGTTTTCTTGTGTTTGTATATTTCCAATTGTTCTAGAGTGTCCAGTATTCGGCCTTTTGTGTGTACGTGTAGAATGTTCATGTTATTGTCGATGTTTTTGTATGTGTGGTTTGCTCCAATGAGGTGGCTTGCAAAGGTGGATTATGTAGTGGAGTGGAGTGCCTTTGTGTGTTCAATGTATCTCTGTTTGAAGCTACGTCCTGTCTGGCCTATGTAGAATTTGTTCCAATTAGAGCAATTTAGCTTGTAAACACCGGGTAGATCGAATTTGTTTTGTGCTTTGTGTGTGTGTTTGATAGTATAATAGTAGGAGTATAAATAATATTTTATTATTTTGAATCCTTACAACCTCTTTCCTACTTTTTCGTTTTTCTGTTATTGTTTATTGGAGGAGGAAACCTTGAAGTCTAAGGCACTTAATTCTGACATAATATTATTCAAGCTTTAAGACAGCTTTCCCATCACTGACTCGCCCATTTACTGATATTATTAGTACTGAATAATTGGGGTAATCGTAGTACAGACTTTACCCTAAATTTTAATTAAATATTTATTCCAGAATTCTTAGACTTTCACGTAATAAGATGATGAAGCCTATTGAACTGGAAGTGACAAACAACTTTGTAGTTAGACGTAGTTAGGTGCAGTTACAAAGTACGCTTTGTAAACAGGCAACCTTCTAACAGATTTCAAACTCTTATGAAAAGGAATGATGAATAAGTGCAAACAATTAAATATTAGTGAAATATGTGCCATAAAATGTAGGTTCAAAATTATAAAAGAATTCTATATCTATTCCAAAAATGCATAGTAACCCACCATGCAAACATATGGAAATTCATAGAAAACGTGAAAAAGGACCAGAACGACAATATTATATTACTAAATCAGCTTATGACTGGTCACATGGCCATACGCCATCCTATAAAAAAGTTCTATGTTATAAAGTCACGACAAATCGAGGAAATGGTGCGAAATTACAATGCATACAGGGAAAACGGTGACATTGATAGATACCTAAGGGGTATACGTTATCGACTGAAGCTATATGCCGAAGAAGTACCTGGAGAAGAAGATAATAATGAAATAAATAATTAAAGTTTTTGTTTTCAAATAACCGAAAACTACAGTAAATGTATTATTTAAAATAACGAACTTATAATAAATCTTTCTTCTTGGTAAATTAACTTCTTTTTTGCCAATAATTCCATTTTGTCGACCTATACATTTCTGGACATACCACCACACGACAAAATAAGAGAAGACTTTATTTATATTATTAGTGGACATAACGAACTGGATATTAGAACTGTGGACCCAGAAAAAGTGGACAAAACAACAAAAGGACCTACAAAGTAATGGACTTTAAATCAGTGGACCTATAACTAAATGGACTTCAAGTTAGTGAACATAAAGGACTGGACATTACCACTGTGGACCAAGAAAAAGTGGACATTTTCTCTGTGGACTTAAAGAATTTGACATATCATTCGTCTATCTAAAAGCTATGTTGGCCTATACCTTCGATGCGAATACACAGTTGAAACATTAGCGTTCTGTAAGACGTTGCAAAAGAGATTAAATAGATTAAACTCTAATTATTGAATAGTTATTGGTGAGGATTTGAGAAAGCGAACTGGTAATATGCGAATACAAACAAAACGGACCTATCGATGGGGTAAAGAATAAATGGTTGACGCTGAACTTATAGAGACAGAGATACTCATAACTCTTTAAGTTTGCGAGGATAGAAAGTCCCCTTTGCAAGGTTGTAGAAGAAAAAAGAGTAGGTAGCAAACGTAAGGATTCGATTTAAAAGAAATTTGAAGCTGGAACACGCAAATTAATAATAGAATATAGAGGTAGGACCTGAAATTTAAACGTAACTGCTTTCGTTTCCTAAGCAGAAACACTGGTGTTTCAGGGTAGGAAGACATGCTTGTTCAGTAATCTTCATCAACTGACATATAAATTTAATTAAATATTAATTTGTTGATGAAATCAATTTTGTTTCTGAAACTAGTGCATGGTTTTTTGTTGCATTTTTGCCGTAGTTTTTGAAAATGCCATTATGTGAAAAAGCAAGGAATTTGTATCTGCTGTTTTCAAAGCACAAATATGATCCTGGCTTTGACAACAATCAAACAAAATAGAGATTTTAGCCAACTGCTTTTGAATCTCACAAATGCAGCATCAGTCCATTCAGTGGACTAATATATATGTTATATATGTTCGTGCCAAGGTGTTTGTTTGGTGTAATATTTTCCTTTATTTTAAGTATCATTGTCCTCTGTTACCAATAATTTTTCTTGCTTCCTCTATTGAATGGACAGAAGCATTAAAACTAATTTTAAATAATGGAGCATTACATTTAAAAAAATTATTATTTTCTCCTCCTTACCTATTCCTTTCCTATATACATCTGAATATATATATAACATTCCCTTTGTTAGCGCAATATATAGGTATATTTTTTACATTCAAGTATCAGCAATTATATTAGTAATATCACTTATATCATATTTTTATCGCATCAAGTAACTCTGACCTTGACTGGTTGTTATTCCCTCTTCAGTAAGATCGACAACCTCAGAAGGGGCTCTTCTTCTAAACACGTGTACGTTTATATACTAAACCCCCAATCATGTGACATTCTCAACACTAGCATTTATTTGATCCTGTGTTTGTTTAGAAGTAGAAAAATGTTAGCGGAAAAATACTTAACTACCCACATACATTTATTATAGATGCCTGTTGATCCGTCTTCCACTTGATTAGTCATTCAATTAGCGTACCATGATTTATCACACACACAGGCACTAATGTATCAAGGATTTACATATTCGTACATCTTGTTCACTGATTTATACACTGCTAAATATTGTAAAATAACTTGTGTATATATTGTAATGGTACATATCTTCACCTAACAAAAATGAAGAAAACATGACAAGATAAATTGTTTAATCATTAACACTAAAATAAAAAAAGGATGAATCAGAGATTAAAGGAATGGGTAACTCAAAATAATAACACGATCAGACATATCCAGGTAGTCAGAACAGTAACCTCTAATAATAAAGAAGTAACAAACAAACAAACCAAAATGTTAAATACAGTAATACATGGCGATTTAACCTGAGTAGCCCAATAGATGGTAAGTGAGAGAGTAGAACCAGCCCCATAAACCAAGAATAACATAAATAATGACAACTGTAAGTGAACTAGAAATAGCCACCACACTACCGCAAGAGTGTAGTAATAATAAGAGTAATAATGAACAAAGAATTAGCATGGAAGTGTGAAAGTATAGTCAGCCACAACACCAAGGAAGTGACGTGTAAACGATGGCAAAATAAAGTGAGCCCAGAAAGAATACAAAACTAATGTTAAACCAATGAAAAAGAATAATTAATGAAAATTGTATATGATAATAATAAATGTAAAGACAGACAAGTTAAAAATATTAATTGTTAAGGACTTGAGATGTAGAAGGGTACACTAACCCAAACAAATAGAGTAAACTAGGACAAATCACGTTAGCACGACACAAACATATCATCTATAGTCAAACCACACAGAGTGAGAGATTATAAATTGTAAGGAGGATGAACATTTTAAAATAAATGTAAGAAAGAGAGTTTGAATAAGCAATACACTAATCTTTACCCACCAGTAACGCTAAAACAGGATTGAGTGCAAAGTGTTAGTGTTAATACCCCGAAGTGAGAATAAACCCCATTAAAAAGTGATAAACACGGATAAAAACGTAATCAAAGTTTATAAGTGCATAAACTAATAGTGTTAAAATTAAGTTAGCTTTAGTGATAACTGATTATCATGGTTTTAAATGTGTGGCAATTAATGTAACAAGTGACTATTAAGATTATTAGGAAGGCAAGAAAGACAGACTATCAGTCTGTCAATTCACCATATAGAAAATGTCAGTAATATTAAGGGATAAAAACAATTAATAATCATGATAAGAGTTAATAAGACATAGTGACATGGTATTAGGTACCATTAGTTAATAAAACAGTGTCAGATAAGCTTAGTAATAAGGATTTTCTATAATAATCAAAATAATTAATTAAGGTTTATATGTTTGTTTTCTTTTAATGATACTATAAAATAATTATTACCCACTGAAGAGTATGAGTGGATAATAAAAGGTAAATAATTATGTTTTAATGAGTAAGATTTATGTTTCAAAAGAATTATGTTTTAATGAATAAAAATTATATCTATGGGAATTGTTAAAACCATAAGATGCTATGTTATATGATGCAAAAAACAAGAAACAAAATAAATACAGTCAGATACAACGACACTAAAAGGCATTTATGACAGTATACAAATTAACATATGAAACCAATAAAATCACACACAATTACTAGAACAGACAACAGACATAAACATTGAGCAAATAAACAGAATCATGTATTAAAACAATCAGGACCCATACAAGGGGAGAATAAAATGTAATCTCAGTAATTAAAGAAAAAATAGTCAATTGCTATCTAAGCCTAGGCAGATTCCCAACACTCAAACTACAAAAGACTTCAATTTTTAGAATTAAACACTGACATTAGTAAGACTAAGCCACATAAACTATGAAATAAAATTAGACTATCATGTTAAGGCAGAAATATTATGATAATAATGTAAATTAAGATAACAGTATAATTAAATAAAATCCACAAAACTGTCAAAATGTTGATACCTAAGTAAATACTGTAGTATTGGATGTCAAATTAATCCTTGAGCCAAAATATGAACAGTGGTAATAATATTTACTACTAAAAAGGGAGTACTGAAGATTAATTACAGTTAGAAGATCTGTGACCATTTTAAATAAAAATTCAAATATCTTAACAATGATCTCAAACCAATTTCAGCCAATCAAAAATTGTGAGTTACCATGACAACAACCGTGTATTGACTAATTTTCAGTTAGGAACAAATAACTGTAGTGACGCTAAACTGGAGAGAAGCCACGCCGAAAAGGGCACAAATTTTTAACTCTAAAACAGTATAAGTGCCCATAAGTCGATGAAGAAGGACCAGATTAACTGACGAGAGGACAGTCCAAACAAACTATACCAAGGACCAGCGCGGAATTAATCTAGATGACCAAAAAATATATGGAATCCGACCAGAAGAAGACGCCAACCATTCCCGAAGCCCAAGACTGAAGAAGGAAGAACCGACATCAACCCATTACACCACTTGGACGACTGACAATACATCTTTTATCTACTAACGTTGAGTATTGCTGAATTTATTGATTTATAAAAAAGACAAATTCTCTTTCACAAAATTATAACTAAAGGATAAAACTCTCACTATCACTGAAGGTATTTTCAAGGATTGATAAAATAAAAAAGTAACTTTCTAAACACTGAATGACCAATTGATAACCTATGTATACACCAACGACACTGTCACAATTCAACACCACAATATTTAATTTATAATAAACCTTGTTTAATTTTAATGATCACGTACTTTAAATGATATGTTCTAATTTTGTTATCTGGTTAGATAAACCTCTGATTCGTACTTAAAAGAACCCTATAGGCAGATTTATTTTGTAAAATAATAACCACACTGTCTTGCAGCTAATATAAACATTGTACTGCCAACCCAGCGATCCGCTGATTGAGCGAATATTGCCGTGGCTAAAATCATTGTATAAATTATTAATTTTATGAAGCGTTAACAAACACTAACCAGTCAAAAGCCTAATAAAAGAGTGTGTACCGATAACAACTGTCCATTATTTACTTGTAAAGAATATTATGCATGTTTTGTTTACTAGCAGTGGGTCAACATAACCAACGTTATCTCAAGTTGGCAACACGTTTTCCCCCACTCAGATGAGAATCAGTAACAAGCCAGACGGCGAGCGATTCGAATTTACAATAGTGCAATACCAAGCTATACAAATAAAAACTTTTAATTGTTTTCACGAGAAACAATTTGGCGCCTATCCGGAATTACGAAAGAGTGAGAAGGGACAGGTAAGGCACACAGGCTACCAGACGCTTCCGAACGACACCATTTGCGTTCGCAAAACACATTACAAAAACTTCCAACTATAAAACTAATAAAAACGACACACCGAGTTATCTACAAAGTGGCGCACCAACTAGTGAGGCTAGAGTTACGACAGAATATCTAGCGGCAGGTACGACAGTAGGTAAGAGGGCATCATCATTAAGGCGGACGAAGGAGGCCGAAAAAGAAATCAGAGCAGAAGAGAAGGAAGTGACTTCGGTCGAAGACGCCGAACAAATGTTACCTCCCGCGGAACCAGTCAAACCCGTACAGCCAGAGGATCAACCGGAGAAACCCGCACGACCAGAGGACGGGAGTTTACTGGAAATAATGAGGGCGATAACGTCATTGAGTAAGAAAATTGATGACGAAAAGGAAGAGTTCAAGGGAGAATTGAAAGATTTCAAAGGAGAATTAAATAAAACGAACAATAATATAACGTCATTAAAGGAAGATTTTAGGGGAGAATTTCAGAAAGAAAAGAGGAAATTAATGAAAAATTGGACCAGAACAGGGAAGAAACCAATGAAAATATAGCATCACTAAAAGGAGGCAACCAAAAACTCAGCCAGCAGATGAACGAAAATAGCAAGACCATGGAAGAGAAAATGGCAGTGAACATGGAGAACTTAAAGGAAGAGTTGAAACTGGACAACCAGAAAAACTTGGAGGAGTTGAAGGAAGAGTTGAGCAGGACTATTGAAAATAATAATGAGCGGATTAATAAGAAGATCGAGGAGGAAATGTCCGAGATACACGGGAAATGGGAAGATACGAACCGTGAAATACAACAAACGAAGGAAGGCTTCAGAGAACGGATGACCAACCTGGAAGAAGACAGCCAGATCCGAATAGAGTCGATAAAAACGGCAACCGACCAAAATACAAAACAGGTACGGACAGATTTTGGAGAGAAGTGCCGGGAGATCGACACGGCCGTAAGCGAGGTTCGTGGACAAGGCCAGCAAAACAAAAATAAAATTGAGGAAATCCAGCAACGGGAGATTGCTAAAATCAGGGAGGAGTTAGAAATAATTAATAACAGACAGCCAACAATGACGCAGTACCAACACATGGACAACCGGGAAGTGATCAACTTTAAACAATACCGGCGAAACCCAATGGAGTTTTTAGAAAGAGTAGACGAGCAGCTGGCCAAAACTCGGGAGAACAGGTGGACCATTACCTGAGGCTACTTAGACGAGTATTTTCGAGATATCAACGATAATTGGTGGACGGCCACAAGACACGACCTCACGAATTACGAACAATTCAAAGATGTATTCAAAAGGAAATACTGGTCGGAGGCAACACAGAACATCGTACGGGACAGTATATGTTTCGGCAGATACGACGCCACCAGAGGGACAACTTTTACTGCATATTTCTTCGGTAAAGTCTGCCTAGCAAGGAACCTGGAACCGAAGATCCCAGAAGAAAGTTTGGTGACGAAACTTGCCTTTCATTACGAGGAAGGTGTCTCTAGAGCGCGGCTGGGTAGCCAAATCAAAACTATACAATCCATGGCAGCCCTGCTGGAAGATTACGAGAGAGAACGTTATTATCGTAGGAGCCGACAGCGGGACGACAGGGGTGAAAACAAAATTTTTAACAACGGTTACCAGAATAATAACAACAATTACCGGTACAATTATAATAACCGTAACCAGGTGAATAACACACCTAACGAGCCGCAGAATAGACATAACAATAATCCGGCTAGCCAACAAAATAACATTTATAACAATAATAATAAGTTAGGCCAAACAACACAAACAATCAATACAACCGGCCAAATAATACGCATCAACCATATAGGCCAAATAACGCCAATTACAACAGGCCAAATTACAATAACAACCCGAGTGACAATAGAAATCGCAATAATAACGATCGTAACTATCGTCAAGTGCATTACGTGAGGGCCGAAAGTGACGGAAGAAATAGGTCGTACTATCAGGGACGACGAAGTGCCGACCGTAATGCATATGGACACCGGTACAGCGATCATAATTACGGACGTGATACCAGAACCAACACGGGCCGAAGTCGAAGCCAAGAAGTGTACAGGCGTGACCGGTACGAAGAGGATCACAACCAGCCTGAACCCCGGCCGTCAACGAGCGGAAGTCCGCCAACAAATCAACAAGATGATCGTTACAATCAGTCCGAGATGACGTTAAACTAGGAGCGGCAGTGAAAAAGCTACTTATACCCTCACTGAACCATTCTATTGGGTTAAATCGTAAAGTTATACAAACTAACGGCGAACGCACAATTACAATAGTGCGAAATAATTATTTGAAAAATATTGTAGTGGAATTGTTCGAAGAAGGTAACAACCAATCTGATAATAAACATAACGAAATTGCTTATATTTCAACGCAAGTCAACGGAGTACCAGCACAAATTATGATAGACACTGGATCTAATATTTCGTTAATCGACAGTATCGAACTTCAAAAAATCCAAGAAGCGAGTAAGAGAATTATACTTACGCTACCCATCAGCAACATTGTCCTTGTAGGAGCGACAGGACGGCAAAATAGAACCGTCCGAAAACAAGTGCAACTCGAACTGACAAGCAACGGACAAACCGTAACAATGACGTTTTTAGTAGCCAGTGGATTGCCATTCAGGATGCTAATTGGTTGCGACATGCTGCGCCAGTACTCAGCAATAACTGACCTGAGCAAATACAAACTTATTCTGAAGAAAGGTGACATACAGTGGATAACCGAACTGACCAATAGTGATGAAATACAGCCAAATAAAACCATGTACCATATTCAAAAATACAGAAATACTGGAGAGCATATACTGAATAATGGAATTTATGACGAAACCGACAATGAAGAACTATGGCAAGAAAAAATCGAAGAAATCCGAACTTTCCAGAGAGAGAAAACGACCGCACAATTGACAGTCGAACAAGCTGAACAACTGATAGAAGTGTATAACCGCTACAAGCACGTATTTTCAGATACACCTGGAAAGGTCAGAGATTATCAGTGCGAGATTCAATTCCGAGAGCCTGTCAGCTTGATAAAAACATCTTACCCGATCACAAATTTCGATGGAGGAGGCGGTGATAAGAACTTACTTCTCTAATTCAATTTCCAAATGGTGAAGAATATCAGTTCAATGACGTGCAATTTCATAATAAAATACTAGAAAAGACTGACAAAATCAGAGAAAAATATAAGCAAATGCAACCGAAACCCATACAATATCAGATTGGAGAGCAAATATTACTTAAAAACAGAGGATTACCAAGCACCATAGAAGGGATAGCCAAGAAGCTATTGTTACTGTACACAGGACCCTACATAGTAAGCAAAGACAACCGAAATAATACATATGAGATCGTAGACCCAAAGACACAAAGAATAAAGGGGACATTTAACCAAACCTCTATGAAAAAATATTATTAAAAACAAGAGAAAACCATCCTGAAACCAATTAATAAATAACTAGTGTTAAACAGTAAGAAAAATAAACAAAACAAATAATAAAAAGATCATGTATACCGTACCCACTAATAATATCGAATCACTAAGAGCTAGAGAGTGTGAATAAAAGGAAAAGAATATAATTTGAAATAATGTATTGTATAAACTAAATAATAATAATGTGGAGAATCCTACAAATGATATTTATTTTATAGTCGCACTAAGACTACTTGTATAATTTTATAATGATTGACTGTAGATAAGTCCAGCAATCAAATGTGTATTTTACGGCGGAGCAATGGAGTCAAAGTACCCCTCCGATCCGATTCAATATAATGATAGGGAAAATGTTAGGGAATTAGATATCAAAGGAATAAGAACATTAACCTAAAATACGATACAAAGATCAAGAACAATACTGACACTCAAAAATAATAAGAGTCTATTGCTCAAAAATAACCAGTGATTAAGAAAATAAAATGGAATAATGATTGATAATTCCAATCAAAAAACTGAACGATATTTGTTGAAATAATCAATTTTAGTGGCAGGACAATATGTAATGGTACATATCTTCACCTAACAAAAATGAAGAAAACATGACAGGGTAAATTGTTTAATCATTAACACTAAAATAAAAAAAGGATGAATCAGAGATTAAAGGAATGGGTAACTCAAAATAATAACACGATCAGACATATCCAGGTAGTCAGAACAGTAACCTCTAATAATAAAGAAGTAACAAACAAACAAACCAAAATATTAAATACAGTAATACATGGCGATTTAACCTGAGTAGCCCAATAGATGGTAAGTGAGAGAGTAGAACCAGCCCCATAAACCAAGAATAACATAAATAGTGACAACTGTAAGTGAACTAGAAATAGCCACCACACTACCACAAGAGTGTAGTAATAATAAGAGTAATAATGAACAAAGAATTAGCATGGAAGTGTGAAAGTATAGTCAGCCACAACACCAAGGAAGTGACGTGTAAACGATGGCAAAATAAAGTGAGCCCAGAAAGAATACAAAACTAATGTTAAACCAATGAAAAAGAATAATTAATGAAAATTGTATATGATAATAATAAATGTAAAGACAGACAAGTTAAAAATATTAATTGTTAAGGACTTGAGATGTAGAAGGGTACACTAACCCAAACAAATAGAGTAAACTAGGACAAATCACGTTAGCACGACACAAACATATCATCTATAGTCAAACCACACAGAGTGAGAGATTATAAATTGTAAGGAGGATGAACATTTTAAAATAAATGTAAGAAAGAGAGTTTGAATAAGCAATACACTAATCTTTACCCACCAGTAACCCTAAAACAAGATTGAGTGCAAAGTGTTAGTGTTAATACCCCGAAGTGAGAATAAACCCCATTAAAAAGTGATAAACACGGATAAAAACGTAATCAAAGTTTATAAGTGCATAAACTAATAGTGTTAAAATTAAGTTAGCTTTAGTGATAACTGATTATCATGGTTTTAAATGTGTGGCAATTAATGTAACAAGTGACTATTAAGATTATTAGGAAGGCAAGAAAGACAGACTATCAGTCTGTCAATTCACCATATAGAAAATGTCAGTAATATTAAGGGATAAAAACAATTAATAATCATGATAAGAGTTAATAAGACATAGTGACATGGTATTAGGTACCATTTGTTAATAAAACAGTGTCAGATAAGCTTAGTAATAAGGATTCTCTATAATAATCAAAATAATTAATTAAGGTTTATATGTTTGTTTTCTTTTAATGATACTATAAAATAATTAATACCCACTGAAGAGTATGAGTGGATAATAAAAGGTAAATAATTATGTTTTAATGAGTAAGATTTATGTTTCAAAAGAATTATGTTTTACTGAATAAAAATTATATCTATGGGAATTGTTAAAACCATAAGATGCTATGTTATATGATGCAAAAAACAAGAAACAAAATAAATACAGTCAGATACAATGACACTAAAAGGCATTTATGACAGTATACAAATTAACATATGAAACCAATAAAATCACACACAATTACTAGAACAGACATAAACATTGAGCAAATAAACAGAATCATGTATTAAAACAACCAGGACCCATATAAGGGGAGAATAAAATGTAATCTCAGTAATTAAAGAAAAAATAGTCAATTTTCTATCTAAGCCTAGGCAGATTCCCAACAGTCAAACTACAAAAGACTTCAAATTTTAGAATTAAACACTGACATTAGTAAGACTAAGCCACATAAACTATGAAATAAAATTAGACTATCATGTTAAGGCAGAAATATTATGATAATAATGTAAATTAAGAAAACAGTATAATTAAATAAAATCCACAAAACTGTCAAAATGTTGATACCTAAGTAAATACTGTAGTATTGGATGTGAAATTAATCCTTGAGCCAACATATGAACAGTGGTAATAATATTTACTACTAAAATGGGGGTACTGAAGATTAATTACAGTTAGAAGATCTGTGACCATTTTAAATAAAAATTCAAATATCTTAACAATGATCTCAAACCAATTTCAGCCAATCAAAAATTGTGAGTTACCATGACAACAACCGTGTATTGACTAATTTTCAGTTAGGAACAAATAACTGTAGTGACGCTAAACTGGAGAGAAGCCACGCCGAAAAGGGCACAAATTTTTAACTCTAAAACAGTATAAGTGCCCATAAGTCGATGAAGAAGGACCAGATTAACTGACGAGAGGACAGTCCAACCAAACTATACCAAGGACCAGCGCGGAATTAATCTAGATGACCAAAAAATATATGGAATCTGACCAGAAGAAGACGCCAACCATTCCCGAAGCCCAAGACTGAAGAAGGAAGAACCGACATCA
Organism: Magicicada septendecula; assembly: GCA_034769895.1. Classification (NCBI taxonomy): domain Eukaryota; kingdom Metazoa; phylum Arthropoda; class Insecta; order Hemiptera; family Cicadidae; genus Magicicada; species Magicicada septendecula. Next base: position 21,933,126 of record CM068373.1, on the reverse strand, counting down.
ACCCATTACACCACTTGGACGACTGACAATACATCTTTTATCTACTAACGTTGAGTATTGCTGAATTTATTGATTTATAAAAAAGACAAATTCTCTTTCACAAAATTATAACTAAAGGATAAAACTCTCACTATCACTGAAGGTATTTTCAAGGATTGATAAAATAGAAAAGTAACTTTCTAAACACTGAATGACCAATTGATAACCTATGTATACACCAACGGCACTGTCACAATTCAACACCACAATATTTAATTTATAGTAAACCTTGTTTAATTTTAATGATCACGTACTTTAAATGATATGTTCTAATTTTGTTATCTGGTTAGATAACCCTCTGATTCGTACTTAAAAGAACCCTATAGGCAGATTTATTTTGTAAAATAATAACCACACTGTCTTGCAGCTAATATAAACATTGTACTGCCAACCCAGCGATCCGCTGATTGAGCGAATATTGCCGAGGCTAAAATCATTGTATAAATTATTAATTTTATGAAGCGTTAACAAAAAATAACCAGTCAAAAGCCTAATAAAAGAGTGTGTACCGATAACAACTGTCCATTATTTACTTGTAAAGAATATTATGCTTGTTTTGTTTACTAGCAGTGGGTCAACATAACCAACGTTGTCTCAAGTTGGCAACACGTTTTCCCCCACTCAGATGAGAATCAGTAACAAGCCAGACGGCGAGCGATTCGAATTTACAATACTGCAATATCAAAGTATACAAATAAAAACTTTTATTTGTTTTCACGAGAAACAATTTGGCGCCTATCCGGAATTACGAAAGAGTGAGAAGGGACAGGTAAGGCACACAGGCTACCAGACGCTTCCGAACGACACCATTTGCGTTCGCAAAACACATTACGAAAACTTCCAACTATAAAACTAATAAAAACGACACACCGAGTTATCTACAATATATATATATATATGTGTGTGTGTGTGTGTGTGGGTGTGTGTGTCTGTGTGCGTGTTGTGTAATTTAATATTGATATTAGTTTTTAACAATTTGATCTATTGTTTTCCTTACTTGGAACATGTTTCGAACATTAGATAGTATGCCCATCCTCAGCCATCTTAGTTTTAAAACTAATTGAGCCATTTTAGTTTAGAGAATATTTGTGTCAAGATTGATTCTTACTGTGCTTTCCAATTGGCTTTTGGTAGTTTAAATTTTTGTTAGTGTGTGTGTTTGTGGTATATACTTTGGTTTCTAAGTGGTTCTAATGTTAAGTACTTTGAACATTGTGTCATGTTTTGCGTTGATTTGTATTTGTCCAGTTGGTAGTTCGTCTTAGTGTTTTTTGTTTTTATATTTGTAAATTTTCCCCTTTATTTTTGTATGGTATGTTGATGATGTCTGGGAAATCGGATCCTGTATTTATTGCATGTGTGGCCAAATTGGATTTATATATGTTTGTTTTTTGTATGCGTGAAGTGTTCAAAATAACTATTTTCGTTTATTCAATTACTTCTTTGTTTGGCTTAAGTAACATCTATTGCAGTTATGGCATTCAATTTTTTGTATATTCCATTGTACATTGTATTATCTTTGTTTTTTGATGTAATCAGATTTTGTGCATTATATTTGTTTGTTTTGTAGGCTATATTAATGTCTCTGTTTTTAAATCATTTTGTAATATTTATTGTCCTATTGTCAAGAGTTTAATAATTTATGTTATTGTAAAGTTGTTATATATGATGCGCGTAAACGTAATCATCTTTTATTTAGTAAGGTCTGATAAATACTGCTTATTTATTAATCGACTGACGATTAATACTGACAATAATCGACACTGGAAATAAACGAAGTTTGTTGGGATAAAAGATATTAAAAAATTCAACGCTGTAAATGTCGCAAATATTGATACCGTCAGTTTTAAACTTTGGTTTCAGGAGTGATAACATTCAAATTTAAGAGTAATTTTGTATTAATGGCTGACGTTATTCTTAAGTGTAATTGCAATTTTCATTTTCGGTTTAAACAGTCAGTTTATATTAAGAGGCATATATCACCCTGCCTGACTGCCTGATTTTGTTTATAATAGCGAACGTTAAAGCAAGAATTTATAGAAGGGAGCAAATAAATAATCAGGTTAAGGAAAGAGGAGAAGTGTAGAATCTAGAACAAACTTTTTGAGTTATTGTTACGACGATTATCGTATGGTACAGTGGACACCACTTAAGTCACTACAAACCAGCTTTAATTATCACAAATAACAGTTTATAACCAACTCGTACAATAATTTCATTTATATTCGTCCACACGCAATAATAGTGTCAAATATAAAGAATTCCGTGTTATAATCACTTTTCACAAATACACCACTTGCGACGCACTGTGTAAATCGCCCGACAATAACTGAACTCTAAGCGGAAGGTATGGGATATTTATAGTCTGCAGGGTTCCATAATATGCGATTTTACAAACTCGTGAAAATTCTAGACAATACTTCAGCGCGGCCATGGCACCGTTGGGCTAGTCAAGAAGTTTCTATAACGATACTATCGAACCCACGAGACGTTCCGCATTACGTAATACTGCCTCGCATGCCAAGCGTCACGTACGCATTACAGGTGCAGGAATAGAGTAGAACAACGTTCTCCAATGTACCAGACGTAATGGCGTAACGATTTTCCCGCATTACCTAACACTATCCTATTAGTGTAACACGGCGAAAATATATATGAAATTAAGGTTACCAAAATTACACTTACAGAGTTAATCAATAAAGTCGGTTGTTTATTTTAAAATAAGGATGTTTGCTGCAGCAATATACAAAACACCTTTTTGCAGAATATCATTATTTTAATATGGAAGAACTAGTGTAATAAAAAGTAATCGAAAACAATACGTAAGCAGCGCTTGTGAGCGGTTGAATGTCATTATTTGTTAGATTTAAATGTCACTTTATTCACCACCTTTATTCAATCACTGAATGACTTGCAATTTGTTTTTTTTTACACGTAATCGCGTAAATATGATTTACCGCATTAAATTTATAAAGGTCAATTCAACACAACATTTAAGTTATGATAAGTATTTAAGTATTATAATACATACTTTATTTTATAAATATATTAATATACTATATATAAAAAGTTTTTTACTTCAGTTGCGACACAAATTAAGTCGTTTTCCCGCCAACCGTATTTGTGATCAGTGTGCTGTCAGTCAAAAAATAAATAAATAAATAAATAAACAAAACAAAACAAAACCAGAACGTGACTTACCATTTGAATCGACCTGTTTTGTATAGCTATGTTGTAGTGGTATGACACTTCTGAAAACAACCACATCAGTAACATAAATAGCGAACATATAAAGTTATGTTGAATCGAAGTCCGATTGAAAGTTATTTATTTAGACAGTACCTATCGGGTCTTGTGCTGCATCTCAGCGCCTTTGTTGTTTTGAAACAATAGAAATTAAATACAAAATAATTTAGTGTGAGAAAGTTAGTTGTAAACGGTAGATGAAAACTTTGTCTTTATTTATCGAACACCCGGAGCGTTATCATTTGGAGCACATATTTTAAGCACAGGGAGTTATAGAAACGTTGAATTTTCATGTTAGAAGTGTTTGTATAAATAAAAGTACTTTTTTGAACAAGTTGTTAAAAATAACAGTGTGGATATAAGACTGGTTGTGATGATGAAAATTTTATGGAGAATTTTTATCAATGTTTTTGTTGCTTATGATTAGTTCTTTCACAGTCAATTTAACTTACCCTCTGCTTGAATTAATAAAATGTCTTCACCAGGACAGTAATCACAGGTATTCTTGGAAAGGGACCAGCCATTGGCTGACAAGGCCAAGATTACCATATAAATTATTTTAAAATTATTAGTATTTTGTGTCAGTTTGGTTTACTTTTGATACAAAGATATTTTATATAAACAGAAAGAATATATAAAAATCCTCATATTTATCACCTGTTTTATTTAATATATTGATGAATTGGTTTGATGAAAATATTTTAAATTTCATATATTGCACGCTAAAATATTGTCTTTGTGCGAAATAATGTTGTAAGATAGGAGAGCAACAATTTACATAAATCTTGATTACAGAGAAATTTTTGCAAATGGAGCATATCATTTTAAGTACCGATAATATACACAGAAGAGTCGAAAATCAGAAAATACTAGAATGTCACGTATTTGATGTCACTCATGAAACAGGAAGTTTTTAGAAATTACGAATAGATAAAGAGGGGCAAATAATTTATCACTTTTCTTTATGTGAACCAGAATTATATACCCAAAACAAAGCCAATTATTTAGGCTTAAGCATTGATGGTAGAAAGTGCTGTTAAACTGTTTTATTGGATTAATAAATTTACAATATATAAATTTAGGTAAAACAATTTTACAGTAACAATAAACTAAATCGTTGTATTGGTGAAGACTGTCTATGACTAACTATTTGGCTATCAAACAAAAAACAACATAAAAGATTTTTGTTCAAAGGCACAATAACTAATACATTTGTTCTTGTTGCACATTCAAGCATTTGCTGAATCGTGTTAGTTCACGATTATTTTTTGTTTACGCATCTCTCTTTCTGTGGACTGGTGTAAATCTGAACAATACAGTTACTGACGGTACAGATGTTCTGGGTTCCTCATAGGCCTAACACAATACTGTATTATGCGTCACTAAACACGATGACGAAATTTTATTTTGCAGACCTACTTTTGCTAATGCATAATTTTGCCCTTCCAAGGTTTTCTGACAGTTGCAGAAACATTTGATCAGGTAGTAATTAAAAGAAGTGTTGTCGTATTTCTAATAGTATATCACTTTCTCAGTCAGTATTACTATTTCTGAAAATTAGTTCAACACTTTTATTGATATAGACATGAAACATACGAAACACGAGAATCTAACTATCTGAACTGACACTGACTACGATTGTGAGATTGAACTGCATATTTTTTACAGTCCATGTCTGTTAAGTATTAATCTCTTAACAGATCTTGTGTCCACAGCAACCATTGTTGTACTACATTAAACGGTTTAATACTTGAATTTAATAAACACTTGTATAGTTCTACAGATAACTTTTATTTTCCTGACAAATGTTTCTCCAGTTATGGCAGCTTCACAGGTTGAATTTGAGCTGCCCCAACTGGTAAAACAACTCTCAGGAAAATAAAAATTATCTGTAGAACTACAGTATACCAAGGTGATTATCTATTAAATTAAAGCATCAATAAAATTTTCTAACAGTGCCGATCGTCCAATTCGATCTTCTTCTTCTTCTTCTTCTTTTTCTTCTTCTTCTTCTTCTTCTTCTTCTTCTTCTTCTTCTTCTTCTTCTTCTTCTTCTTCTTCTTCCTGACTACATGGCTTGGGTTATAGCCAGTTCCGACTTCACAGATTCTCTTAGCATTTTTTCCAGGATTTTCCATAATCTCTCGTTTCCACTGGCCTATATTCAAACGCTTGTTTAGGAATGCGCGTGTCTACCATGCGTTCCACATAGGACTTACATGGGTCATACAATTTTGTGTGTATTCCTTTATTCTCTCAAGAAACGACTGTAACTTCAGGTCTTTCCTTTTGTCGTCGTTTCATAGACGATCTCTCAAAATACATCCTTTAACTGCTCTTAAAATTTTCACTTCCGAGGCCTGTATTTTTGAAATATTTTTTTGCAGGAGAGTCCATGTTTCACATCCATACATTAAAGTCGGCATGCATTAAAATCAGTGTAAGGTTTTAATTAAAATTACAATCATTGTTTAAATTTTCTCTCTACAGAACTACAAGGCAAAGTTGTGAACTCTTCAGTAAAAACTTGTACATAGTAAACGCTTTTTTACAAGTTTACACGCGTTACATGCGTTTAATTGTTGCATCTTTTAGCTTCGTGTTAACCTTAGCACAGGAAATAATTTTACAACCAAAAGAAAAATTTACTACGGTAGACAGATTTGCATTTTGCAGCGCAAACACGGTAACCAAAACAGACGCTCGGTCACTCACGCATGCTCGCACATTCTGACACATTTATAGGAACAAAAATAGTCCAAACTCAATTATATACCATAATTTTCAGCTTTGACTATCAGAAACTTATTTCACTTAGTTTCTAATTCAGTAAGTCAGTTACTTGTATAAACATAAAATACAAATTATGTTAACATGCTGACAACATTTACGAAAACTTCTTCTTCTTCTTCTTCTTCTTCTTCTTCTTCTTCTTCTTCTTCTTCTTCTTCTTCTTCTTCTTCTTCTTCTTCTTCTTCTTCTTCTTCTTCTTCTTCTTCTTCTTCTTCTTCTTCTTCTTCTTCTTCTTCTTCTTCTTCTTCTTCTTCTTCCTTCTTCTTCTTCTTCTTCTTCTTCTTCTTTTTTTCTTCTCATCTTCAAGCATTAGGTTATATAAACCTGTTCCGGCGCCCATCTCATCATCGTACGACCCAATGACAAATAACCAATGACTTTATAGTTCAGGGCCGCTTTCGGCAATCGATCCTCTGTCATCCTTTGCAGATGATCCCACCATTGTCTTCTGTAAATTAAAATAATTAAATTTATGTCCGTTACTTCGAGTTTTGCTCTGATATCTTCATTCCTTATTCTATTTTGCAACATATAATTTAAAATATTTCAAAGAAACTGCATTTCAGCACTGTGAATCTTGGCGCTTTCCGTTTTTGTCATGACCCAATTCTCATTCGCATAAATTAATAAAGGTATTGCAATTACCTTATAAAATGTAATCTTTGTGCTGTGTCTTGTTTGATTTCTGAGATTTCTATGATCGTACCAAAAATATTCCTAAATTTATTTATCTTCTGTCTTATATCATATTTAGATTCATACCTTACTACAAAACCGAGATATTTGAAACGACTGACAAAAATTCAGTAACGAAAACTCTGGAATTTATTTCATCTTAGAGTCTAAAAGTGTTAACATACTCTTTTGTTGTTTTTATGGGTAGAAAATTGAACACGGTGATACTCAATTATAAGGGTTATAATATTTTTACAGAACCAAGCGTGCATGAATGTAGAAAATTATCTAAGCTTTAATTTTTTTTCTTATTGCTGCCACATCATCATGTTTTAATAAAATACGATTGCGTCTATCCAGAAGAGACCCGTATCGTCTGTGTACAGTATTATGATTGTCGTGTAGTGTTAGCTTTTAATTTACGCAAACAAAGCTGAAATATTAAAATTAGAAGATAGTCAGCTTTTTGTGGTTTTTTTCTTTATTTTCTTCCTGTTTGCTTTAAGATGCACAAGATTTGTAGTAAGTTGGTTAAATTTTTCCGTTTTTTGTCACTAATAGGTAATCTGGTCAATTGTGTTTGTAATACCAATGTGCCATTGTCTACTTTAGTGAACTGCATTACCTTATGAATTACACGATTTCTATCAGGGTGTCGTTCTGCAGTTGTGTGCATGGAACAGATGTTTGCTGTAGCTTTGTTGTACGGAGGGAGACTTGTTTTGTGGATTTGCCATTGTCAATTCAAAACCCGTTTTGCGTAGTACATCAATCAACTACATTATTCACTCTGAAAGTGCAAATGTACGATACAAGACAACTACGATGGTAATAATAAAAGGCCAGACGTCTTCTGCAATCCGGTAATATAGCAAAATATACCAAAACACTTTAATTACTTTTAAGTAATAATGTGATAAGTATGTACTGTAAATAATTACATATCATTATTTGCAAGTAAGTGAAAGCTGCTTTAGTTTCTGTGATGTCTCTTTTATTACTTTCGCCTACTGCTACAGAAAGATGACAGTATCGTCAACAAAAGTAACTAAGCTATTATTTTTAACTTCCGGTAGGCCACAGGAGTAGTGCAGGTGTAATATGCAAAATGATAACTTCTAATAATTGCTTTTATTTTGTTGTAACGCCCGGGGCTGTGGTTTCAAAAGTAAAAGCTCCAGTCGTGCGGACAGGATAGCTGTGGAAATGGCTCGTTATTAAATAAGGCATTTACTTAGATTAATAATATTTCTTTAATTCATTAGGGTAACTATGTTTGTTAACAAGTTTTATCTTGATGAACAAATGACAATAATGACAACACAAATGAACAAAATAACAATAATTAAAATGACATACTCTCGTTACAATAACGATATTAAAATATTGAGTGTTTTCATTAAGACATAATATTATATAAACAGAAACATTCTTTATACTATTCTTATTAAAACATTATAAAAGCTTTACTATCTATATTTCTGAATTTGGTACGTTACCACTTTAAATTAGGCATGAATGATTAAGATGTCAATTATACATATTCCTTAACAAATTTAGAACACTACTGAGCACTTCTGAGTATAAATAATTCATTATCCAATATCGATTAATGCTTTAAGTTTGAACAAAGTAAAACAAAACAAAGTTGTAATTACGCTTTTGATGTGGTTCCATCGCTGACAGAAGATGTATGTATAGTGCGCAAGGACGCCAAAAGTGAACAAGTGACAAAGTGTAGGCCTACTTCCCAGTGCTCTCGTCAGTTTTTTACCCTGCGTGACGCAAAAAGTCTCTACGAGATAACACCCAAAATTTAGCCAATCAGAGCTGGACTCTGCACGTGTCTCGAAACTTATCAGGTCACACGAGAGGACAATTTGACATTGATTTTTGTGAACCAAATCGGAACTCGTTCACGAACACTGACAAGTAGACAATTCTTAGCTTCCCCGGGTTGATAACTCACTACACGTGCCACGATAAAAATGGGCAGCACACTTCCTCACAATCGCTCAGTTTGTTCCTTAAAATAATTCTTAAGGTAAAATAAAATAATACATTGAGTAGTTTGAGTATGAGTAGAATCCTCATTTACAATTATATGTATAGAATCATAACGTGGAGTGTGCTGGCCACAACAATTTTATGTGGTCGTTATGAGCGGCTTGCGTTTCAAATTATAAGTTTTAGATACAAAGGGAATTATTCTTTCTTAATAATAAAATAGAACTGGAAATTCCTTCTTTGTTACATTTGTTTCTGTAACTAGGATTTAATGAGACAGCCGGTGTCAGAGGGAAGAGTGATTTACTGTCTTTGAGTCAGCATTAGTAAGTTAAATTAAACAAACTTTAATCGTATTGTTACAACAATTTCGTTTATTAAATACAATAGTTTTTCTACTTCTAAAATAAAGTACATTTTCGTAATTAGGGAGACAATAAAAAAAATCTTTTAGATATATTTATCTGAATAATAATATTAAAAAAATTAATTACAAATTTTTACTGAATAATGTTATTAATTGATATGTTTGTAACTTATTTATTTCAAATACTTATGTTTTCTTCAAAAATAATATTATTCCAAATTATGACTGTATCTTGAGATATTAGCGTCATCTATCTTACAGTAAAGAACAGTGACACTTTATATTTGACTGGTACAGGAACACGTACCTTAATGATAATTGGTTCTGAAGGTACAGTAAATATATTTTTCTCAGTAAAGATAGTAGGCTGAAATACTATCTTTAATAAAATATTCAAATAGACTATAATAAAAAGATTGGAATATTTAATTCGTTGTCTCCCTCTATAAACCTAACTTCATCAAGAATTTTTTCTTCTTAGTCATAATCATTTTCATAATCATTGTCGTAATCAACATCACCTTCTTCATCTCCTTCATTTTCTTGTTATTATTACTGTTTTGATATCGTATTTTTTTAAAAGGACGTTGAAATTATGTATACGCAAGTGGGCTATATTGTCGGATTGGACATCATGCCAGATGATTCAGAAATTTAATCCAGTAATAGAAAATTCAGTGCCATAAAAATCATTCACTGTAAATTTTAAATACAGTTTTATTCTTGCAACTTACAACTTTACAACAACTAAAAATTATTTTATATTTGAGTTAGTAACTAGTCATGACAGTATAATAAAAAAGTCTTAATATTCGCTCAGTTTTACCAACAGTAAGACAGGTCGCATGCCGCCTCAAATTGTTTGAAGTAAATCTATTTTAAATTGATATTCAGTTATTACATATGAAGTTCAAATCAGCACCTAACATTTGTAATAACCTAAAATCTAAGTTTAAATGATGAACGTTTCTGTATGAACGAAAACAAACAACACACTGTCTCATGATATGTAATTCAAATTAATCATAGAACTATTTCGTTTGTAAATTCTGAAAGCATATTTGAATTGCTTAAAAAGTAATAAATTGGTGGACAATTTGTTTGCTATAATATTGATCCTGTAATTTTAAAATGACTTATGTACAAATAGATATTACAGTTTTCTAACTTTTCTTAAACATTTAAAATTTATATTACTATTTGTACAAAAGGCAGTTTAAAGAATATAGCGTTTTTGTAGTTCAAAACAATTCAATAAATATTGTCAAACAAATTATAGAATTGACAGACCAAGTATGGACATCCACGTTACAAAATACACATTAAGTTACATTGTCACAAACACCAATCTACAATGTTGTCAGGTATAATGTTGGTAGTGTCATGCACACAATAGCCACTAAATATGGGTAACAGGTGCTGTTCAAAACTTTCCACGGATGGGAAAGACAGATTGTTTATTACAACATAGGTTACCTACACGGTTGCCAACAGGGAAATACTGATTACGCTGTATCCCGAGTAAGCTCTTCATAGAATAAATAATATGTGTTCAATTAGGAATTTTTGTCCCCGTTTTTTTTTTTTACTAATTTAAAGTACATTATGATGGCATTTTTTTCTTTTAGTACTTAATGCGACACGTTGTTTTACCGCAACTAAATGTGCATTGTCACATTTTATAAACTTCATAACTATTGATTATTTTTAACATTCTTTCTTTGATTAATATCTTCTTTTTATATTATTATAAGTGATGGATTCATACTTTATCCATATCTAATTTGAAATCTCTTTATTTAAAAGTCGCCTCACGCAATACGGGACACGGGATGTGAATTGTGTGTATGGTTTATCGATCGAATGTACTGCGCAACTTAAAAATTTACTCATTACATCGTTAATAAAAAAAATCTAGAATTAGAGAACTTTGATTTTTGGAACTTTATAGTTTAAAATGTTACACTCACAATTGTCTCACAAATTGTAAATTGTTTCGACTATAAGCAAAGCTATAAAAATACAAAAAATAAATTAAAACTTTACAGAATGTACTGAACTCTAAAATAAAACAGCTAGTCGTATCTTCATGTATATCGACCGTTTTGTTGTGGATAATTTTGCGTTGTAATTGTTATATACATTATAACAAATAAATAGAGTGAGTGTAATTGTGTTGTAAAATGTCGGGCGTTACCTCCGCGCACTTTTTGTTACTTACTGTTGACTGGATCCTCTGCGGTGTAGTCCTGTAACACAACTTAATACTATGTTTTTTTGTGGGCGCCACTTGGAATCGTTTGTTCCAAGAAATAAATGTGATTATTAAAGTAATTAAAATTTTCAAATCTTACTTCTATGAAAAAGTATAAACAAGTCAGTTTAGCTTGAAAAAATCAGGTAAGTTTAATGATTCTTCAAAAACAAACAAATCGTCTGAAGGACTAACATTCATAAAAAAATTATACAGTTGCAGAGTTACAAAAAAAATTCACAAGTTATTATTATTATTATTATTGACAATTTTATATATATCCAATCAAGTATCGGCTAGTGTTTTCAATTTTTTACTCAGTTGAAAAGCATGAGTTTAATACGTGAAAAAATCTTTACTCTCAGGACGTGACTCCTTTGAACTACCAAGACATATCAATAAGACGCTTTACAAGAAAAATTAAGTGATTTGAAGGTGTGTGTGGCATGTGTAGTACAACTGTGTGATAAATATAACCAGTTAAAAAAATGACTTCAATTTTGGTAACTCACGTTCCAATGATTAATTAATCTCGCACTGGACACTCCTCTCGGGTAGTTTTTCAATCTCGCCTCTTCTTGTGTGCACTGAATCTATTTTAAGTCAAAATTGCGATCATTTACTATTTCCGCACTTTTTGTAAAAACGTTTGGCAGTAGATTATCGTTCAAACGCCGCCACTACGAATCATCTGTTTCGCGTTGATTCAGAAATTGGCCGCCGTAGCGCTGATTCCCATGTAGTCGAGAGAAAGGCTTGGTGTTTTGTTTGTTTACGTTAAGGGGATTATTGTCAAGTTAGTCAGTCTATGCGAACACAGCAGAATTCGTTCTCTATTTAAAATTTTGGTCCCTCCTGGGCCGTTGACGTTCTGGCTGCGTGATTTCTATTAAAATTTGCCGTGTCGCTGCTCTATTTCAGCAACACGTTGGCGTAGATTCTTGTAGAGGTTATGTCAGTCTGTCAATGTACGGGAAAAGCCTTTCTTCGGGTCTTGTGTCGATTTCTCGCCTCTCGGTTTCGCCTTAGCTGCGTTGATCAGTGTCGTGGGTGATGCATCAGTTCTGGAGTTCAAGTTTCAAGTGTTTTTGGGTCGAATTTGGTCTCTCTTTTATACTAATTCAGGCTGATTGTTTTCGTCGACTTCCGGTATATTTGTGTAAAAATTCTTTCTAGATTGTTCGAGAATAAACGAAATGGAATGTCATGGAACAATTTTAACTTCCGTCGAAGCTTTTAGAACGAATTTCTTATTCTTCATACGAAGGATATTTCAAATATTACACTGGTATTTATCAAACAGTTTTACATTAGTACTCACCATTTGTATGCCATTATTACATTTAGATTCTCTGTTTTCAACTGAATCTAGTGATACTAATTATGATTGGTTTTTAATTAAATTAAGTCTAATAAGTAACACAATATACAACTCCCACCTTGGTTGTTGTCATTAAAATTCAATCTTTTTAGAACAAAAATTGTTGTGAAAGTATTATGTCTCTTCCACAATCTGAACATCCAACATTACTACCTTCCTATAACAAAACAAACAAATTTTAACATAGATAATACATAAATAATTACAATTTTACATGGCCTCTGCTCATGGCCTAGATTTTTTGTTAATGTTATTACACAATAATTAGTCTCTTTCTTTAACATATGTAGTATTTCACTAGTGTACACTCAGAGCTTATTATATTGTCTGTCTTTTGTGATACCTGGTTACTCTTTACATATATTACTTTTATCACAGGATGACATAGCATCATTGATTGGTCTTGAGATGTCCTTTTTCATGGTGTGACAAATCTCACTCTTATAAGTTAAATTCTTTTATAATTGACTTTATTTTCAACTGAGTTTGTTCGTTTTTAAGGTATACTGAAGTATTGTACCATTTTATTTTATTTTTGTTAGCATTTTGTAAATATTTAGCGAGATATGATTATTTTTGTACTGGTTGATTGGCTCCAGCCATACATGGTATAGGTAAATATTTTGCTAACTTGACTATTACAATGTTATAGTTAGTCAAATATATTAGTATGGTCGCTTTATATCATATTTCAACTTTCTAATGCAATTTGGTTGCATTTTGGCAACACTAAATCCATAAATTATACAATATTATGTGCCTACCACATGTTTTTAGTTAATACAGTTTTTGGCTATTTTGACTGCTTTTTATTCATTTGACAGCTTTCTTTATTTACGATAAACTGTTCACTTTTGTCTGCTTGACAATTACATATAGTTTTTATTTCAATCTGATAATAATTAATTTTTTCCATGAAATCTGGGTGCTTGGTCTCAAATCCAACACATTAATATTTTTTGTCATAACAAATATATAATTTTTATTTTAACTTAAACTCTTTCTAATAATGTATTTAAGTCATTTAATACATTTATTTTATTTACATTACATAATATAATAATGGATCATGCCCATTCATTCACAAAAAATAGTTCTTAATACTCTATTCAGAGTTATAAAACTTAATAATTAATGACTTTATTTTGGTTGATTCTGACATTATTTCTCTCTCTTATAGTGTCTTATGGTTTTTTCACTGTTATTCACTTTAATAATATATATGTGGTTTGTGTCTTAGTCAAAGTCTGGTCGTTTTTCATGTTAGTAGAAATAATTATTAGACAAAATTACACAATTTTTTAGGACTACTTGGGTTCGATACTGTTCACCTCACTTTGCTCTTATGATAATTTGCTATGTAAATGGTTTCCTTTATGGAACGTTCTGTGACGTTACAACATTGATTTTAATTGTGTAAAGAGCACAGACGTAATTACGTATTTCATTGCTTATCTGACAGATTAAAACTATAAATTTGACATATAAGCTTTAATTACTTGAACATCTAATTAAAGTGTAGGCTTAAAACAGAGTAAGATAAAAACAACCAGTTTTTTAGTATTGTTACGTGCGATGTATTACGTGCAGTTCGAGTTATTATCGGGCGATATTACTGTGTGCGTACAAGTGGTTATTAGTGAAGTGTTGTGTTTTATAATAGGGCTGTATAATTGTAATACAATTGTGTTTTATATTAGTTGACATTTAATTGCGTGTGAACAATTTTTATTTGATTTGTTGTAAGAGACTGTCTTGTTAATTACGAACTGTTTAACTGTGAAAATTAAAGCTGGTGATTATTGACTTAATTGGTGTTTTGTATTTTGTTTTCCACTGTACCTACGACGATCAAGTAGACCGTCGTCACAGTAGCATTCTAAACAACAGTATGCTGGTTTTGATCAAAATATATAAATAAAAAATAGCAGTATTTTGAACTACGTGTTCGTTCTGCAAATAGTATACTAAAAGCCAAACTCAAAAGGACCAAGCAAAAGAACAAAACTGAACACTCTACTCTTCTAAGCTCTTTGCAACTAAACTATATTAATTATAGAATCTTTAGAAAATAACTCCTGATGATTCGTGACAAATGTAATTAATTAAGGCGACTATTCCTTTAACATCATTTCTGCTGCCTATTGAAGTTTTTTTTTTTTTTTTTTTTTTTTTTTTTTTGACCGTCATGGTCGGACTCGGGCTGTTTTGCAGGCGAGCTCCATTCAGCCGTGTGGGTATGGGAGTGTATTGCTTGTGGGGTATATTGTGTGTGCAAGTGTAGTTGGTAGCCATATGCGAACGGGAGAGAAGAGTTTAATATCCCCTATTTTAATTATAATAATTCTACAGGCGTTACTTATTATATACTACTCCATTCCATCACTAATCATCTTTAACTCACAGTTGAATATATAAGTTACCGCTGGCGTATATTCTTCCTCCCCTTGTAGGCCTACCATCAGAAGTTTAATTAAAAAAGTTGTGTTAGTGGTTATAATCACAAACAGAATTACAAATGTTGCACACCACTATAGAAAAATTATTCCGATTAGCGCTTTCAAGCTTCTCATCTCTTAGTGAGATCGGAAATCTTATATCATCATTAGTCGCAATTTAGAATTCGTAAACTTTTACTTAATATGAAACTTACTTTCCATTAAGTGATCAAGCGAAAAATGAGGAAGGGTGCTATGAACACGTCTGTATAAAATGCTATTAGTATATATTTTGTTTTCTCGACTGGTAGGACAATCTGTGCTCAATTCTGTCCAAAGCGAAGAAGACACCCAAACTCTATGCTAACTGTAAACGACGCTCGACGTGACCTTGGAAATGAATAACAGACAAAACTAAAGGAGCAAGTTTACTGTATCAGCTCTGACAACATTGTGTTGCGTCTATGTATGTACACATTCTAGTTTTCATTATTAAGTGTCTCATTTTAACCATGATCACAAGCAACACTCCTGCTCAAAGTCGTTGGGTTAAAGGCGTTATCTGGTAATTTTGCAGAGATAAAATGGAGGAATAACTATAATTCAACTGTCTATCTGCTCCATTTTTTATAATAACTTTTAACACACTATACTTACAATTGCGTATGTTGTAATGAGAAGTATTTTGCGTTGCTACTTTTCAAAAATAAACAAAGAAAAGTGTATAGGATTTTTCTAAAAATATTGTTACGACTGTCTACTGATCGTCGTATGGTACAGTGGAAAACAAAATACAAGACACCAATTACGTCACCAATCACCAGCTTTAGTTATCACAATTAAACAGTTTGTAATCAACAAGAGAGTCTCTTACAATAAATCAAGTAAAAATTGTTGACACGCAATAAAAATGTCTACTAATATAAAACACAATTGTATTACAATTGTCCCGCACAATTATAAAACACATAACACTTCGCCACAATACTACGAACCGCACTCCAATTATTCGCAACTCAAACTGACTCTGAGCGTTTCTGAGTACGTGTATTTATACCCCGCCGCAAATCCAGAAACATCCATACTACGCATCAACAACGCTACTAGAAAACGCCAGAACGTAATTGGTTGCGGCCTTCCACACAGCGCGCGCGGACCCGTGAGTCCGGAACACATAACATTCGAGAAACGCGTAGATTGTTCTGTGATGTAACAATATGAAAAAAAAATTGGTAAGAATTTTGTTTTTCATAAAAACCCTCATTTCTTAGTTTGATCAGGCTTTAATAACGGTCGATGCGACAAAATTTGAGTTCTAAAAATTCTAAAATGCAGTACAAAACGTTCAATATTTGGTATGAAAAAAAATGCCTGTACACAAAAAATAAGAATATAACATGGGTATCAATTAATTACTTAGATACTTGTTAGACAGGTTTAAAAGAATTGTTAGTTTAAAAAGTCCGTCGAAAAAATCATCCAGTCTCAGGAACACTATGCCTCTATTAAGTTAACTTCTTAATAGTTTCAAGTTTAAATTATTTTTTCATTTTTGCCAAAACAGTTGAATTAAGAAAATATAAGTTTGTAATAACTTTAACAGAAAAACAGGAAAACTTTAACATATTACAAAAACATTTATTTTGTTAAAAATAGTTTTTTGGTACAATGTGAGAAAAGCAGCTTGTTAATATTAATAAACGAATTTTTTCGTACTAACGCCTTTTCATAGAACCTTTTCTTGACACAGGCATGGCTGAAAGTTCGCTGAACTGGAAGAGATACGGTGCGAAGTAGACGCTGTATAGCTGTATAGTTGGATGTCATGCATAACAGACTGTTGCAATATCATTTCCTGTCAACTCTTACGGTTTATTCTGAAAGTAATTGTACTTGTTAAAACAAACAAAGGTTTATTTAATATCGGCCAACATATTCTCTCTAATTAACATATTCTAAGTTGGATATGAATAACTTATTTACTAAGAATTAGTTAAAAGAAAATTATTCGAAAAAATTGAAAATATTCTATCTTTTAAAAATTATTCAAATTTTGTGATATTCATAAGCATTGTTATGTACAGAATTGTTACGTTTAATTTGACACGTCTCTGTAGGTCTTCATTAAGATCTATGTCGTGCATAGTAAAAATATATTATATAGCCTACCTAGAAACATATATAAATGTAATATTTTGAAATAAATACAACTGCAAGTAGCTTTTCACCTGACGCACATTTCACAGAAATTATTCCATATCTTACAGGATTTTTGAATTGTAATTGAATATTTCGTTTACCATGTAGTTAACGGATAATCGATTTTACTTCGGCTCTATTTTCGATTGTTGTAATGTTTACGTGGTCAGGTATTTATTTTAGTTTTTTATTTTTATTATTGCAATGAATGCATGATTTTAAATAAATCGTTTTGTTTCGTTTTTATTTGAATTTGTTCTTTAATCAGTACATTATTATTATTATTATTTCAAACTCTTTTTGCTACAGTCCGTTTCTTGATTTATATATTATATTTATTATTGATGTTGAAATTACCTCAAGATATTTTATTTTCCTTACTAGGAACATGATGAGAGCACAATAGCTCTCGAAACATGTTCCTAGTAAGGAAAATAAAATATCTTGAGATAATTTCAGTATAAATAATAAATACATTATTATTATTGTATTTGAAAATGTTAATATTTTCCCGTATATTCATTTCTTACTTTTTCTGTAGGCTTTTAATTAATTTAACCTTCTGAATGTCTGGAAATTTATGTTTATTATTTAAACGGTGTGTTTCTAAATTATATATGTAAATAATAGGTTTTGAAAACGTATTGCAATGTTGAATGAATACAATCAGTTTTTCGTCTGGCCTACGTAAAATTTATTACAATCTAGAGATTCCATTTTGCAAACACCATTTTTATTGTAAACATATTACAAAACGTTTATTTTGTTAAACATATTATTTGGTACAATATGATGAAAGCAGCTTGTTAATATTAATAGACGAATTTTTTTCGTAGAAAACTTCTAACTGGTCGTCGTATGGTACAGTGAAAAAAAAAATACAAGACACTAATGAAATCACTGATAACCAGCTTTAATTATCACAATTAATAATTTGTAATCAACAAGATAGCCTATTACAACACATCAAGTAAAAAATTGTCCATACGCAATTATAATGTCAACTACAAAGTATTCCGCACTAATTAAAACACAACAACACTTCACTACCAACACTCGATCCGCGATAAAGAAATCGATTCTCGTTATATTCGTTATTATAGTTTTGAATAACTATAATTGAATCAAGCCACATTTGTTTTATCGTTATGTACCCTCTAATGTACAAGACATACTATATGATTTTTATTATATCTTACTTCTTTAATTTACTGTGAAGCACTGCAATAAATAGAAGAGTATATAAAACATAGCCTACTGCGCTTAAACATGTGGCTTAAACATATAACTGTAGCAATTAATACTAGGGACGTTTATTATAGTAAAATCAAAAATAGAATAGAATAAAATTGTTCAGTAAAATGTAATTTTTATACTAAAATATTAAGTGAAAAATAATACTCATCAAGAGAAGTTATCTGGTAAACAAATAATTGTAAATAGTACTGTTGACAGAAAATCGTTCAGGAGACTTTGTTTCCACGTGCCGTGTACTAAACTACTTGTTGATTAGGAGTATTAAGACTGTCTGTTGATAAACACGTGACAGACAAAACGTGTGGTAAATATAAATCTGCTTGTCCATAACCTTACTGAGATGTACATAACTTTTGTGTAAAATAAATAGTTACAGTATGTCCCATAACTTCGTTCTGATCACTGTATCAAAAGCTTTGATGAAAAATCGATAAAGACAATATGTGTTTCTAAATTCTTTTCCAGTCGCTTTTCTATCACTTTTTGTATGTTAGTCTATGCATGAGCGTCCTATCCTTAAACCATGTTGTTCTTCCTCTAAAACGGTTACTGCTATGTTTTGTAGTCTTGTTTTTGTAATAGGTGGGTATAATTTATAACATTAATTCAGGACACTACTAACAGAAAGGTATACCACAATACCTAGATCAGGTCATAAAGATTTTATATAGACACACCCCGATAATCATAGACGACGGAGAAGAATCTAGCCCGATTGAAAGGAACCAAGGCGTAATACAAATTTCTCTTCTGTCTGTCACCACTACTTTTTAACCTTTATCTAGATGACCTCCTCAAAAATGTTTACAACAATCCCCTGACGATATTAAAATTCACCGAAATAAAAGCTGGGAAACCATTCTCTTTGCAGATGACCAAGCTACATTTGTCAATTTAGGAGACGATCTCCAGCGAGCAATACACATCTTACATAAAATAGAAAAAGAATATAACTGTAACGTATTTGAATCAAAAACAAAAGTAATGTAGTTTAGGAGATTAACCGATTCGGACCAAAATATGCATAAAACAAGTAAGACATTTAACTATCTTGGACGTGACATTACTTATGATCAAGACAGAGATATAGAAAATAAAGTGACGAATTTCACAAGAATGTGCGGAACGATTTGGAGAACATTAAAAAGAAAATGTAGAAAAAAAAACAACAAATATTATTTTATAAAACAATGACAATACCTACACTACTGTACGGTTCTGAAACTTGGGACATAAAGAAAAAGATGAACAGAAGATGCAAACAGCAGAAATGAAATTTATGAGATCAGTTAAACGGTGTAATATACGACGAGATCATATAAGAAATGAACAGAAAAGAAGTGATTCATATGTTTGCACACATCCATAGAATGGAAGAAAGTAGAATACCAAAGATATCGTAAGTTTACAACCCTAGAGGCAGAAGAAAAGTTGGTAGACCGAAGAAAAGGAGGACTGTGGAATAGGAACAGGCCGCT
Organism: Magicicada septendecula; assembly: GCA_034769895.1. Classification (NCBI taxonomy): domain Eukaryota; kingdom Metazoa; phylum Arthropoda; class Insecta; order Hemiptera; family Cicadidae; genus Magicicada; species Magicicada septendecula. The sequence continues at coordinate 21,912,992 of CM068373.1, read as the reverse complement.
AAAGCCTAACACCGTTACGAAGAAGAAGATGATGATGATAAATATTTACAGTATACTATAAAACGAAAACGTTCTTCAACATTCTAATTAATGGTTTTCTTGTTAATAAGTGAGAAAATTACTTTTTCCTATTGCAAAATAAGCCCTACGGTGTCATAGAAAAGAGAAACTTTAAAATAACTCTTAATTGAGTAGTGACCGTTGAACAACACATTTTAACGATGGACGTTTTAGCGAGGATCTGACAACAAGTAGGATTAGGCAAATTATATATATATATTTGCGTTACTTGTGTCCACGTTCCGTCAGTATTTATTGTCATCATCAGTACCTGTGTACAGACATAACGAATACATAAAAAACAACAAGATAAATTATTTGAGTGAATGTGTGTGTGTGTGTGTGTGTGTGTGTGTGTGTGTGTGTGTGTGTGTGTGTGTGTGTGTGTGTGTGTGTGTGTGTGTGTGTGTGTGTGTGTGTGTGTGTGTGTGTGTGTGTGTGTGTGTGTGTGTGTGTGTGTGTGTGTGTGTGTGTGTGTGTGTGTGTGTGTGTGTGTGTGTGTGTGTGTGTGTGTGTGTGTGTGTGTGTGTGTGTGTGTGTGTGTGTGTGTGTGTGTGTGTGTGTGTGTTAAAAGGGTGTGTTTTACATCATCATAATAATTAAATTCCTTACATATTGTTTTATACCTAAATACATAAACAAAATTATAATACTCTATAATACTCAAAAACATATTTAATAAAGTATTACAATTTAAAATATTGGTAAGTAATAATCCCTTAATTATATTTATAAGTAATTTATTTAATATTTATAAATTCTTTACCTCAAGATGTTTTACTCCCTTATTTGTTACATGTTTCGGGAAGCGTACTGTTTCCATCTTCAACCTTCCTGATTTTATATCTTGTCGAGTATTTGTGTTTTGGTTGTTTCCCGTTAGTTTTTTGTATTTTATTCTGGTGTCATTGTGTGTGACTGTGGTGTGTATAATAGCTTTTGGAGTATTTTCGATGTTGAGTGCTTTAAAAATTGTGTTATGTTTTGTATTGATTTGTATTTGTTCAGGAATTACAGTAGTCAGTTTTGTGTTTTGTGTTTGTATATTTGTAAATTTTCCCATATGTACATTATGGTGTCTTTGTGTGGTATGTGTTTTATTAGTGTCATATTGGTTATGTCTGGGAATTCATGGACTGTGTTTATTGCATGTGTGGTCAAATTAGATTCATATATTTGTGTGTATATTTCTGTTTATACAGTGGAACCTCGATAACACCAATCTCAAGGGGATTATAAAAAATTCGTGTTATTGAAGAATTCGTCAAAGCGAGGTTCGTGTTATCAAGGTTAAGATAACAAAAGGTCATGTTATCAAGGCCCTGCTTTATAACATTCGGCTTACTGAGCTCGCTGCCGTGGGGTATTTGTCTTATAGAGGTAAACTTTGTGCTACAGAAGTTCTGTTGAGTAAAAATTCGTGTTATGAAGGTAAATTAGTACAGAATTTTGATCACGATCAACAAAAATTCGGCTCACCAAGGTTTTCAACTAAGGAATTTTAGGTTATAGAGGTGTTTTTAACATCGAGGGTTATGGGACATTTAAGGGGATTAACAAAAATTTGTGTTATCAAGGAATTCGTGTTATTGAGGTTCGTGGCATCGATATGCCACTGTAATTTCACTACACATGGAATAAACACAGACACGCATGAATCCCCAGACATAACCAATATGACACTAATAAAACACATACCAAACAATGTCACCATAATGAACATATGGGAAAAATTTCAAATACACAAACACAAAACAGACTAATTCCGGAACAAATACAAATCAAGACAAAATATGACACAATTGTCAAAGCACTCAACATCGAAAATACTGTAGAAACTAATATATGCACCACAGTCACACACAATAACACCAGTATAAAATACCAAAATATCAGTATGGAGAACCATACATGACTTCCATGTTCTATGATTTATATTTAAAATCATTTACGAAATGAAATGTTTGCATAGAAACTACTTCTTTCCACTTATTGCTTCAGACTTAACCACAGTACTGTGGTCACTAACGTATACCACCACACGTTATCGCACTCGATTTTCACTGATGATGGCAGTCGACGGCACTGCCGAAACGTCTGGTTTTGCAGAAAACATTGGACTACGGCCAAACAGCCCGGTAAGGAATTTTAACAACAAAATACTTCTTTGTTGCCGATAACGTAGTACACATATAAAAAATTATCCCCTCCCCCTTCAACTATTATTTTCATTTATAGAAAATTACCCCCAACCCGTTCAACTAGCCTCTTCATTTATAGATATTTCATCTACGTTTCTACAGTGGATTATTAAGATCTTCTTATCAGGATACTTTATTTATCATAATTAAGTACTTTACTCTTGTTACAACAAAAAATGTTTCAGGTAAACTACCCTTTCCCCGTTACCGATCTTCACCAAAATCAACAGGCCTTGAGTCTTCTACAACTCAGGCACATATTGTAAGAAAACAGAGTTTACTGTGTTTTAATAATAATAAACTTCGTATTGTTTAAGTGTTAAATAGATTGTGAATTACTATCGTTATAATGTTATTATTAACCGGGTTGAACTGACACTGCTTTTGTTTGTATAGGGTGACCCATAAAGTACGCAAGATTTAATAATGTTGTAAAAACTTTTATTTATTGAAAAATATCAGAAGTTTTAATGTTAATACAAAGTACACTTACTGCGGTTAAATGTGGAACACAATATCAGACAAATGTCCCCCGTGACTCTGCTGGCACACTGTTGTCCGTCGATCGAAATTTTCGATGACCTTCTTGCACAATTCCGGCTCAATCTCACCAATAACTCGTTGAATCTGCTCCTTGAGTTGAAAAATTGTTCCTGGATTGCGGACATAAGCGCGTGGTTTCACATACCCCAAAAGGAAGGAGTCGCATGGTGTTAAATCACAAGACCTCGGTGGCCAGTTCTGATCGCCGTTGCGTGAAATAAGACGTGCAGGAAACTTTTCAGATAACAAAGCAATTGTTTCGCGGGCAGTATGACTGGTTGCGCCGCCCTGCTGAAACTACATATCTTCGAATTCTATACCTTCCAGTTGAGGCCACAAAAACTCCATTATCATGTTCCGGTAACGTTCGCCAGTCACTGTTACTGCATCTCCAGCCAAAACCCTCACCAAACAGTTGCTTTTTGTGTATGCAAAGGCTTCTCGTGAATGATACGAGGGTTCTCTGTACCCCAAAGCCGACTATTTTGTTTATTTACGTACCCGTTGAGGTGGAAGTGTGCCTCATCGCTAAAGATGATTTTAAGGGGAAAATCACCGTCCGTTTCACGTTTACCCAATATCCAACTGACGAATTCTCGGCGCTTCAAATGGTCACACGGTTTGAGTTCTTGTGTTGGTTGGATTTTGTAGGCATTCAGATGAAGATCGTTTTTTAGAATTCGCTTCATTGTGCTTCTTGGAATGGCAAGTTGTTGTGATCGACGGCAAATTGATTTCCCTGGACTCACATCGACATTATCTCTCACTACCGCGACGTTTTCAATAGAACGGGTAGCGCGAGGACGTCCAGACGATTTAACGTCTAATAACGAAGCTGTTTCTTCGAATTTCTTAATCAATCTCTGCACAGTTGACAGATTAGGTGCTTTTCGTCGTCCAAAAATTTCACGCAATTTACGAACGGTTTCTGCATAACATTCACCGTTCTTATAATGTGTTTTCACAATAACAACGCGCTGTTCTTTCGTGTAACGCTCCATGACGACTAATGCCGAGTAAACGGCAACAACAATACAACAGTTGCAATGCTACCAACCTAACAAGACGACAGTGGCGCGTAATTCAAATATTGCGTACTTTATGGGACACCCTTTACTAGTTGTTATCCCTCGTTGATCGATGTTACCGCGATTCAGGTTGTCGACTGTGCACTGAACAGAATTCGTAGGGTCACTATAGTACCTACTTTGGTCGGCGTCCAGTGTGAGTATGAAATTATATTAGTACTCAATGCGAATACGGCACAATTCGAAATTGTGTCATTTACCGCTCACAGTCTTATCACTATGGTGTAGTTGTCGGTTTAACCTGAAATTGGCACAATTTAATACAAACACAAATTTTGGTCAAGTCAGTTTGAAAGTTGATAATGCTATTTATTGTACAATCGATTTTTTAAAAGGTTAACTGCATGATAAGTTAGCTCGGTTATTTCCTTTTACAATTTTTTTTTTTTAAACAAGGATGAGACTCTTTGGTTTCGCTCAGGGTTAACGAACTGATTTGTATCATTCACCATTAAAAAAAACCAGGTGTTTTCGCTATTTAAACTTATTACAATGTAGGTCCTTTTAGACTACAAGAAACATAAAAAACAAGAAGATATCTTGTACTATTAAAACTTCAAATAGCAGGAGAGTGCTTACATAAATGTTTAACCTTGGTTTATGAATATTAAAACTCGTCAACTGACGTCTACGATCAGACTAAGGTTATGTCTGGCAACAATAAATATAAAACATAATGGTTTAATGTTGCTAATTAACATTTAGCATTATAGGAAAACCCTTATAAATAAATTGAGGAATTCCCTTGTTAATTAATGACAAGACTACATCTATTAAAGCTGGGTTAACACAAAAAGGTAAACTATGAATTTTATTTTGTTTTTATATAGTATCCAAGTCACTTTTTCACAATAATTTAATTACCTTGTATCCGTCAGTGACTTCGTTCTAGCGTTTTTTATATTGACGCGTTTCGTGACATGTGTCACATCATCAGTAATCCTCGTCAAATGTTGAAATTCACATAAAACACATAAAAACACATTTGCACATATTTACTAAATCACAATGACGACATACACATAACACGATGTAACTTCGGCTTCGTTGGACCGGTCCGACCGCGCGTGTAGTTGCCGAGCCACTAATTATACTAGTAATTAAATTATTGTGAAAAAGTGACTTGGATACTATATAAAAACAAAATAAAATGGAAGCTAGTCAGGCATCGATAGTATTTAATAGTTTAATTAGTGCCTAGGCAACTACACGCGCGGTCGGACCGGTCCAACGAAGCCGAAGTTACATCGTGTTATGTGTATGTCGTTATTGTGATTTAGTAAATATGTGTAAATGTGTTTTTATGTGTTTTATGTGAATTTTAGCATTTGACGAGGATTACTGATGATGTGACACATGTCACGAAACGCGTCTATATATAAACGCTAGAACGAAGTCACTGACGGATACAAGGTAATTAAATTATTATGAATTTTACATTGACATAGCCATAAAATAAATCTTGTTTTAGCTAAAATTACAAAAATTAACATAACATAAATTCCTCATCGTTGTTACACAATGTCTTTAGGTGTTTAGTTATTCATGGACTGAAATTCCTATCATATAATGTTCATTCACTTATAGAATTCTTCACATTGGGCAATTCCCTTTAATTAAAATAGTTAATTATCTTTAATTCATTTGGGATGCCTTGCATTGATTCCGTTGCAATGTCTATTTCTCAAGGCATAAAATTTAAACTCAAAAATTATAATAGTTATTTTAACCAATTAAATTTGCATCATAAAAGTCCTGTCTTTTTTAGCAAATCTCCTTATTTTCAAAATATAGGATTATTAATTTATAATAATTCGTACTTTAACATCATTGGTTATTAAAGTGATGTTAGGTTGGGACGGGACAATTCGCTATCAGGTTACATTAAAAAAGTTAGAAGTCACTTAATACTTGCGTTCGATTTCCTTAATTCCTTTTAAAATGCACTTTACACACACTATATTCGTTGCACTACACTGCCTGTGCGCATGTACTCCGTAAAAGACCACTTAAAAATATACTTGTTGTCAACCGTATGTTTACATTGGCATAACCTCACTTTCCAGGTTATGTTCGATCAGCTGGTTCCAAAAAATATTATAATTCGCTCGGAAGATGTCGCAGCCTCCTCGTCAAAGTCAATCGAGCGAAAGTGTCGGCTCTCTAAGCCAAACTGCCGGGCAAAAAGTAATTAAGCTTTTTGATTGGTAAATTTTTTCTGTTTCGTTGTCCATCGGTATTCCTCGGTGATAAATGATGCGTTCGGGTTGAGATTTTTGGTAATTGTTGAGGTTCCACACGTACGCGCACGCACTATCTGTACTCAAAATGTTTATAATTGCCATTACTTTTTTTAATATCATCGGGATTTACATTTCAATACGCTTGTTTTTAAGGGCTTTCTGTACCGCATATTTTAAGTCCAAACAAGATAAGTTTTGCTTTCCTATTAACCGATTTCGGTTTCTAGCTTATGGCTAAGGCAATCTTACGTTTTTTAATAAAGTTTTTACAAATTATTTAACTTATAACTAATAAATGGTTCTCGCATTCGATTAATAGAATGCATACCAAGTCCTGTCTCACTTTCTTATGTAGTTTATTGTACCTAATTTTCAAGATTTACTTGAAAAATAACCAAATTAGGCTTAGGCATTACTAGGCCTATGACAATCACATTTCTTTATGCTTATTGCATAATAATTATTGATTCCCAATAATACTTATTTTCTTATGATTATTACAAATGAACTACTTTAACTTATTCTCACAATATTATTATAAGTTAGACTTCTTTAGGCCTGTTTGGCTATGTTTTGCCATGGGCTATAAACGTTTTACTACTGTTTGTCATATAAATCATGGTCATTATTGTTACATAATTGTTTTTAGAGTCCTTTTCCCCTTAAGAATTATGTTAGTCATTAGTATTGACACATAGCTACTAATTTGTTGTATATAGGGATCTCTCCGTTGCTATTATTTACATGACTGCTTCTTACAGCTGGTATTGTATTACAACTTCATCTGATTATTATAATCAGGACTAAATGGGGTTATAATAATTGTTACTATACGTAGTTTTATTGGTATTGCATAACCATTGTTACATAGATGCTATCATTTTTATATTTTACAACTTTTATACTGTGTTTTAACTAAAGATTACCTAGTCAATCTGCTTCTGTCTAGTTTTGAGTTACCTTGTTTGCTTTTAAAACAATATAAATCTTATTTTGTGTAATTATTATTGGTATTTTTACAATCCTTATTATCTCTATTCTAGATTTATTCCAACAGTTTTCTGTTTATGATGAGTTGAATTAGGTACTATTATGATCTAATTTGAATTGAAAATACATGCAGTTAGGTTATGTTATACCTACAACAATGCAATAATGTGCTGGCTTAAAATTCATGTTTCTTTACAATTTTTGTCTTGTTTTGTGCTGTATTGATGTACTTAATCATCAACTAGACTCTATCTATTGGTTCTTTAAGAATTTACTATTAGTTTTCTATGCTTTTAGTGGTAGTCAACATTGTTGTTAGATAGCCTTATTTTTTCAAATTATTTGACTTACTATTATACATAACATTGTGATAAGGTGGTTTACAGTTTCTTATATTATTAACAGGTTCAAATTACTCACTCTCCTGGCTTATTAAGTGGATCTTATGCCTTTATTAGATTAGTGGTCAGAGGCAGGTCATGTAACTAGGTCAGTTAGTGGTTTTGGGGATTTGCTATAGTTTTTCCATACTGTAATTCACTGTTCACTGTTTGTTCATCTCACATTGTTGTTTCTTCTTAACTATTAGTGTCACTTATATGGTTACTCACGGTTTTATATTTAACATAATATAGTTGGCACTGTTTCAGTCCCTTCTTGGTCTGATTCTTGGTTTCTTACATTCTCACTGACCGGATCTATTGGGTTATGGGTATATCACTTTAAACTGGATCTTATTTTTGTTTAATCGTATTATTACCATTACTTATTTGTTTCTTCATTAATATCTTTATTCTTCGAGAATTATTTATTCATTTATTTTGTCAATAATTGGCACTTGGTTTGCATGGTTAGTGTTCCTTGTTTCATCAATTATGGTGATAAGTTGTTTTATTTAACATGTCTAGAGGGTGGTGGTTATATGTATCGTTACAATATGTAAAAAATTATTCGATTCTGTTTGAATTTACGGCAGTTATCGTTCGTCATGAAAACATTTCTCTTGTTACAATATAAAATGTTGCAGGTAGACTACCCCTTTCCCTTAACTGATCTTCACCAAAATCAACAGGCCTTGAGATTTTTACAATTTAGGGATATATGCGAAAACGCATTTGATTATGTTTCAATTTACGGCAGTTATCGTTCATCATAGAAAAAAATTAACCTTGATATCACATAAAACGTAGCAGGTAAACTACCCCTTTCTCTTAACTGATCTTCACCAAAATCAACAGGTCTTGAGTCCTCTATTATTCAGGGAAGCATGCAAAATATTATTTGATTCTGTGTAAATGTTCGCCAGTTATCGTTCGTCATAGAAACAATTACTCTTGTTAAAACATTAAAGGTGGCAGGTAAACTACCCCTTCCCTTAAGCGATCTTCACCAAAATCAACAGACATTGAGATCCCTGCAATTGAGGGCAGAATACAAATAATTATTTGATTCAGTTTGAATATGCGGCTGTTATCGTTTTCCATAGAAAATACCCTTGTTAAACCATAAAACGTTGCAGGTAAACTACACCTTTGCCTTAACCGATCTTCACCAAAACCAACAGATCTTGAGAACTCAACAATTCAGGACTGTATGCAAAACCTTATTTGATTCTGTTTGAATTTGCGGCTGTTATCGTTTGCCATATAAACAAATTACCCTTGATTTAAAAAAAATATCGGTATGGAGAACCATACATGACTTCCATGTTCTAAGATTTATATTTAAAATCATTTTCGAAATGAAATATTTATATAAAAACTACTTCTTTCTACTTATTGCTTCAGCCTTAACCGCAGTACTGTGGTCACTAATGTATAATGTCAGAGACAAAACATGACGTCCTCGCTTCACTCCACCGCCTAAAGACAGATCGTTCCATCGCTTCTAGGAACTGAGGACGTCATGTTTTGTCTGTAACTTTAATACCTCATGTTATCGCACTCGATTTTCACTGATGAAGGCAGTCGATGGGACTGCCGAAACGTCTGGTTTTGCAGAAAACATTGCACTACGGCTAAACAGCCCGGGAAGGACTTTTTACAAAAAACTACTTCTTTGTTACCGATAACGTAGTACACATATAAAAAAGTCTCCCCTCCCTCTTCAACTATAATTTTCATTAATAGAAAATTACCCCCACCCCGTTCAACTAGCCTCTTCTTTTATAGATACGTCATCTAAGTTTCTACAATGGATTATTATGAGCTTCTTATCAGGATACATTGTTTATCAAAATTAAGTACTTAACTCTTGTTAAAACATAAAGCGCTGCAGGTAAACTACCCCTTTCTCTTAACCGATCTTCACCAAAATCAACAGGCCTTCAGTCCCCTACAATTCAGGAATGCATGCAATAAAATTTTTGATTCTCTTTGAATGTGCGTCAGTTATCGTTCGTCATGGAAACATTTCTCTTGTTACAACATAAAATGTTGCTGGTAAACTACCCCTTTCTCTTAACCGATCTTCACCAAAATCAACAGGTCTTGAGAACTCTATAATTCAGGGCTGTATGCAAAACCTTATTTGATTCTGTTTGAATTTGCGGCTGTTATCGTTTGCCATAGAAACAAATTACCCTTGATTTAAAAAAAATATCGGTATGGAGAACCATACATGACTTCCATGTTCTAAGATTTATATTTAAAATCATTTTCGAAATGAAATATTTATATAAAAACTACTTCTTTCTACTTATTGCTTCAGCCTTAACCGCAGTACTGTGGTCACTAATGTATAATGTCAGAGACAAAACATGACGTCCTCGCTTCACTCCACCGCCTAAAGACAGATCGTTCCATCGCTTCTAGGAACTGAGGACGTCATGTTTTGTCTGTAACTTTAATACCTCATGTTATCGCACTCGATTTTCACTGATGAAGGCAGTCGATGGGACTGCCGAAACGTCTGGTTTTGCAGAAAACATTGCACTACGGCTAAACAGCCCGGGAAGGACTTTTTACAAAAAACTACTTCTTTGTTACCGATTACGTAGTACACATATAAAAAAGTCTCCCCTCCCTCTTCAACTATAATTTTCATTAATAGAAAATTACCCCCACCCCGTTCAACTAGCCTCTTCTTTTATAGATACGTCATCTAAGTTTCTACAATGGATTATTATGAGCTTCTTATCAGGATACATTGTTTATCAAAATTAAGTACTTAACTCTTGTTAAAACATAAAGCGCTGCAGGTAAACTACCCCTTTCTCTTAACCGATCTTCACCAAAATCAACAGGCCTTCAGTCCCCTACAATTCAGGAATGCATGCAATAAAATTTTTGATTCTCTTTGAATGTGCGTCAGTTATCGTTCGTCATGGAAACATTTCTCTTGTTACAACATAAAATGTTGCTGGTAAACTACCCCTTTCTCTTAACCGATCTTCACCAAAATCAACAGGTCTTGAGAACTCTATAATTCAGGGCTGTATGCAAAACATTATTTGATTCTGTTTGAAATTGTGGCTGTTATCGTTTGCCATAGATAATACCCTTGTTAAAACATAAAACGTTGCTGGTAAACTATCCCTTTCCCCTAACCGATCTTCACCAAAACCAACAGATTTTGAGAACTCCACAATTCAGGACTGTATGCAAACCATTATTTGATTCTGTTTGAATTTGCGGCTGTTATCGTTTGCCATAGAAACAAATTACCCTTGATAAAAAAACGTTGCCGGTAAACTAACCCTTTCCCTTAACCGATCTTCACCAAAAACAATATGTCTTGAGTGCTCTACAATTCAGGGCTGTATCCAAAAGTTATTTGATTCTGTTTGAATTTGCGGCAGTTATCGTTCGTCATAGAAAATATTAACCTTGTTATCACATAAAACGTTGCTGGTAAACTACCCCTTTCTCTTAACCGATCTTCACCAAAAACAATAGGTCTTGAGACCTCTATTATTCAGGGATGCATGCAAAAAAAGTATTTGATTCTGTTTGAATTTGCGGCTGTTATCGTTTGCCATAGAAAAAAATCTACAGACACACAGACAGACACACACACACAGACCCTTTTCGAAAAATGACTTTTTTTCATGTTTTGAGTGTAGTGCAATCAGAATCTGCAATAATCTCCAACACGATTTTTTGCCATCAGCATACTTCCATTTCCTTAAGGAACATGGAAGTAAAAGCAACAGGAAACCATACCAACAAGCAACCAAAACACGAATACTCTACAAGATATAAAATCAGAAAGGCTGAGGATAGGAACATATGCTTCCCAAAACATTACCAAATAAGAAAATAAAACATCCGGAGGTAAGGAATTTATAAATATTAAATATGCATCAAGAAATAGACTGTAGTAAAAAGTGTTTAAATTATAAATAATTATAGATGCATTAATCACCGGATGTATATTGGAATTGGTACCGATAGCAATACATGTCTACATAAAGCAGAGTAGAATATATTATATATGAATGCAAGTTGTAATAGTGTTCAATCGTGTAAAGTATTAAAAGTTATTGTTATTATTTTTCACTTTCTGTTTATATTGAAAGCACTGTCCATACATTAGAGAATTATGTACAAAACGACAGTATAGAGTGCTAGAGAAATGCGATCGGACTATGATTCGGTTATTAAATTACAAGGTTTTTTGAATTTTCGGTACAATTTTTTAGTTTTTCAGTCAGCCGTTTAACACAAGTTGTAGAGAAATTCTGAGTTGTAGAGAAAAAGTAGAGATTTGTATTTTCACCAGAACACAGGTCATTTGGGAAGTGCCACTGACATATAATTATATTTTTTAAAGAGACATATGTTAAGCTTTATATTGTATGGGAGCGATTCATCTTAAAAGTATATCACACTTTCATTGTTTTAGGAAAGAGTGCAGAAATATATGCAAAAATAAAGACAAATTTCAAACAAGTTTATCACTGGAAATTTGATGTGTCTAAGAATATAATTAAGTTACAGAACCATTCAGTGGTTTAGGTATTGCCATTGTTTTATTAAGTTTTATTTGGGTTTCTTTTCTACATTTATTTTCCAACGTTCTCCAAATCGTTCCAAACATTCTTGTAAAATTCGTCACTTTACTTTCTATATCTCTATCTTGATTGTAAGTATTGTCACGTCCAAGATACTTGAAATGTCTTACTTGTTGTATGCCTGTGTTGTCTATGCACATAAATGCAGTACTGTTATCCCAAATATTCTCATTTTGACCGTTGCAACAAATAATGTCATTCAGATAAGATAGGAATTGAAAGCTGAAGAAGTAAATGGAGCCATCATTAAGTTTAGAGAAAGCTGGAAAGAACACATTAACAGACCGATTCTGTAAGGTCAACCGACAGGGAAGAGAAACCTGGGAAGTCCCAAGAAGAGCTCGTACGACCAGTTTGGAGCCGGAACAGACTAAACAGTCGACGCCGTGATAAAAAAAAAAGAACAACAAATGTAATCGCAATTCATGGTGTAAATTTTTCTAACAGTAATTACATATTACTAATTCTCTTCCAAATAAAAACCAAGTGGACGTAGTGGAATTTTATCCTATTATATTATTTGGTGTTCTGTTCTAAGGCAGCTCTCCAAGCTGTCCTATCGCATGGCAGTCTTTTCGTTTCTCCGTAACACCCTCTGATTTTAATGTTATCTATTAACTTTTTTCTTCTACGCTCTCTTCTATTTTCTCCTTTTATGACACTCTCCACGGTGGTTGTAAGGAAGCTTAATCAATCTCTTCTTAATCAATGACCCAACCAATTCGTTTTCCTATATTCTATTACCTTCAGGATTCTTCTCTCTTCCCTATTCTCCCTAAAACTTCATCATTCCTTAATTTATCAAACCCACATTACTTTTTTAATTGCTTGGTAAACCCACATCTCAAATGCTTCTAATCTTTTCTCATCCTCCTTTCTCAGTGTCCATGTCTCTGCACCACATAAAGTAACCCTCCACACATACCATTTGGCAAACCTTTTCTTTAAATTCTTATTAATTTTGCCACATAGGAGTGTTTTCTTCCCATTAAATGCCTCTTTCGGTATAGACACTCTTGGTCTAATTTCACGAGTGCAGGACATATCTTCACTTATCAAGCTTCCAAGCTATTAAAACAAGCTATTACACATGTTGTATTTTGTCTTGCCCTATCATTATGTTTGCCCTTTTCCTCCTCTGATAATTACCATACACTTGGCTTTTCCTTATTAATCCTCATCCTGATTCCTCGTATACTAAATTCAAATCTCTTATGATTTCATTCGTTGAGTCGTCCATTTCTGCTAAAACCGCCATGTCATCAGCAAACCTTATACATTCAATCTTCCACCGACATTCACCCTTCACCCCTCTTGTTTTGTCAAAGCACTTCCCCTCTAATCAAGTCATCAAGATAAATGTTAAATAAATTTGGTGACATACAGCAGCCTTGCTTACTCCTCTTCCAATCTTAATTCCTTCTGAACTCTTCTTTCCAATTTGCACACTCACTTTCTGTCCAAGGTACAGATAACGAATTAACCACCTCTCCTTCCAATCCAACCCCTTGTCCCTCAAAATATCTAATAGTCTTCCCCACTGTACTCTCTCGCATGCTTTTTCAAGGTCTATATAAACAATATAAAGCTAGCTCTTTGTCTTTTTCTACGCATCTTTCTCTAATTGTTGTAAGCAGCCCTGTCGCATCCCTATTCCCTTTACTTTTCCTGAAACCGAACTGCTCTTCCTCTAACGTGGTATCCAGTTTCAAATATATTCTTCTATCCAGCACTCTTAACAACACTTTGGCTGCATGCGATACCAAACTAATAGTTCTGAACTTTTCGCATACCTTTGCATTCTTCTTTTTCTCAATTGGTATCATTACAGTTGCCGAAAAATCATTTGGCCATTTCCAATTTTGTCCTAAACAACAAAAAATATTTTCTTCGTGTTACAAAAATTGTTCTTGCTGGTAAATAAACTTGTCAAATGTAAAATTGTGTTTCAGAATAAAGTATATTTTTTCACTATAAAATAGGTTAATTACCTTCTGTCAACGTTTCTTAAAATCCTTTTAGGATAACTCGAGTTTCGACACCATTTGGTGTCATCATCAGATCGGATATGAATTAGGTCAAAACATTTCGATGTATATACATCTCGTCAGATATTAAAAAATTAAAAACAACACATAACATTACACAAATAATAAATAAACTATATCACAACAAAATAACATTACAACAATGAAATATAAAAACAACGCGGCCGCAAACGAGCAGTCTTACCGTGGGGGCGTTCTTGTACAGGTTCGTTTGCGGTCGCGTTGTTTTTATATTTCATTGTTGTAATGTTATTTTGTTGTGATATAGTTTATTTATTATTTGTGTAATGTTATGTGTTGTTTTTAATTTTTTAATATCTGACGAGATGTATATACATCGAAATGTTTTGACCTAATTCATATCCGATCTGATGATGACACCAAATGGTGTCGAAACTCGAGTTATCCTAAAAGGATTTTAAGAAACGTTGACAGAAGGTAATTAACCTATTTTATAGTCTTAATCGTTTCTGGAGGCAAGAAAAATGTTTAAATTAATATTTTTTCAGACTATTTAAAACACGAATCTAGTACTTTAAATATGTACATTTTTCAAAAATAAAACTTCATTTTAAAATGAAGCTAGCTTTTTTTCTATATTGCATTAAAAAAAATTGTCATCGGAACGTCAAGTTCCATTAGAGGTTGTGTGTGAACAGCAGCAGCTGGACTAGTATTGGCTTCGACGTAAGTGGAACGATCATTGTTTGTGGTACGACGTGAATGGCGGCGCGCAACGACAGTTTTGCAATACCTCGCCGCGCCTTATATGTAGGTCGGTGTTAATACAACCGCGCTGGCCGCAGAGATATTGTGTAACACGGAAATTGTGAACCCAGTACGACAGTGACATATATGTGTGTGTGTGTGTGTGTGTGTGTACTGTAAATGGCATCTGTTTTACTTTGTAAACACGGAAACGGAGTAATTACACAGACGGAAGTTAGGTGCTTTCACAATTCACTTAATTTATTCTACTAAGAATAAATTATACGTTATTCTATTAGATGTAACAGATGTTATTCTATTAGATGTAACAGACGTTATTCTACTTAACGTCTGTTAAGTGTTTTAACAAAACGCTTGGAAATGGAAGTATTTAGAGCCCTGAGTAGTATAAATTGTGAAACAATCGTAGTGGGTTGGCCATGATAGGTTGCTAACGGGCACAGCAAATATGTTTAACATTTATTTTACAACAGGTTAAAAATAAATATTTCTACAAAAATGTTAGAACAGTTATTTAAATAAAGTAAAATAACCAACTGTGTCAATTTATCAACCTAACGACTGGTTGCTGACGAATCATTTAGAATTACAATTACTGAATCCATCGTGTGAGACTGGATATTAACTCTTTCCCCGGATAATGCTGAACGATTTCATATATTGCCATATGGTGTAGACTACGCCTACATTAATACATATTTTATGTAAATGTAGTGGTATAACTGAACCAACAATAACTCAAATAATTTCACTAAAGAATTATACAATATTTAATATTGCATTACACATTCCACACAAGAATTCAATAAGCTAAATGCTTAGCGACTGCATGCTTATGTAAGCTTCGTGTGCATAGTTTTCTATTTGTTTTTATTTCTGCTTGGTTGCATTTTTATACAGACACTGTTTTATATATGACAATGTATCGCATGTGTCTATAATTTGAAATCTTCTTCCCCCTGTCTCACCCCAAGCAAGCCTCTACAAATTTAAAAGTATATATAAAGTGCAAGGCTCTTTTTGTAATACAAAAACCAAATGGATAACTTCCCCCAAAGCAAATTGTATAATTTATAAACCGGTTTTCCCTAAAAAGTTAATATTTAATGTTCATTATATATATATATACATATATATAATATTTAATATTTATAATGAATTTACCTCAAGATATATATATATATATAAACTTTTGATAGTTTTTGTCAATCGACAAAATTTGTAATTAATAATGTTGTGTTATTATATACCAGAACCAATATAAATATAACAGAAATAATGAGTAAAAGAAAACTATTATTTTTGGACATTTACATAGAGTGGACGATAGGTTAACAAAGGAGATCTTAAAATATCTGTGGGCGAAGATGTCAACTTCAAGTTGGATTAAATAAGTCCAAAAGGATTTAGAAAAACAATAATATCACGCTGAAAAAGCAATTGAAAGAGACGTTTTTCGGGTAAAAGTGTTAAAAATGGATGGAGTCCAGGGTAGGAGAGAGAAAAACGCAAGTTCAAAGTGGACTGGAGACAGGAAGAAGAGACACAGTGAAAAGATGAAAGAATATTGGAGAAAAAGAAAAGAATTTGAAATTGGCATGTGGTCCTTAGATGGGCGATACAAAACAAAAGTCGTGTTAGTGGTTATAAACAGAATTAACACTGTTCCACACCAATATATAAAAAACTTTTTGCGATTAGCGCTTTCAAGCTTTACAGCTCATCATCAGATCGTAAATAAATTATTTTAATGTTTTGGCCAATATGCAGTTTCTATGTTATTCTGACATATGAGTAAAACCGATTCGGTGGAAGTCCCAATAAATTGAGAGGGAGGTGCTAAATGTTTAGAAACAGCATGAAAACCCAGCAATATCAGTAGAGAAAACACATCAGACGGGACCCAGCTGCGTGAATTTAGTCAACAGTTTTAATATATTGAATATACAGTTACACAATATTTTTAAAAAACAGATAATTTCAGAAAAAAATTTTAACCTACAACGCAATTTAACTAGATCGCCGTGTCGCTCATGTCCCAAACCTGTATTAAATAAAATAACAGTCAAATTACAGTAATTACCTTACGTAGATAAAATAACATTTATTGTGTGTAAAACTGCTTAATGTACCTACAATAATACAATAAAGTGTTTGTAAATAAAAGAATGTTTCAACAAAGTGTTGTGTGTTTGGCGTCAGCAACAATTGTCCTGATGATGACAATAAACATTGTCGAAACGTCGACACAAATAAGTTAAAATTTGTGTTATATTTTTGACCGATCCTCACAACCCCTTCACTGAAAATTCCATTGATTGACGGTTACTACGAATTTAAGGATGTAATTATTAGATTTATTAAATTATACTTTTCTGTAGTGCGTGAATGTGTCTGTGAGATTGATGGTTTCCTGCCTTAAAAGGCCAGAAATTTATTTGAATAGCTAATATTGATTGAGTGTTATTGTATACATTCCCATTCTATGAAAAATAGAATTTTTATTACATAAAACAGTTTACATTTGACATGACCATTCAAGGCGCACTTGACATTTCTTATTGCTTCTCAATTATAAAGTTGTGTAATACAGGCACGCCATCGTGTTTTATGGTTACCCGAGCTGAAAATTAGGGTAAGCTTCTCTTAAAACATTGAGCGATAAAGTCAAAATACAAATAAATCTTCATGAATTATTAGGAAACACGATTTTTAGTTAACAAAATTAATTGCGACAAAATTCTTTGCAAAGAACTAACTGTGGCGTAATTCAATTAGTTACATGCAAAAACATGTTAACCGAAGCGGTAATGATAAATAAATAATATGACGGTAATGAAGCTACGAAGGAAGGTTTTCCAAATTTGAAAAATGCAACTTGATCTAAAGATATCTTTAATAGTGTTATCATTTTTCAAGTCACGTGTAGTGACGATTTCATTATTCCTGGCACGTACTATATCTCTCGCGGACTTTGCATGTATACAAGAGTTGATAGTAGATAAGTAAAACCAGAGCGTTTTATTAGCTTCATAAAATTAAAATTTTATTTTTGTACACACAAATATTACAATTCTTGTATCGCTCAATGTTTTAAGAGAAGCTTACCCTAATTTTCAGCTCGGGTAACCATAAAACACGATGGCGTGCCTGTATTACACAACTTTATAATTGAGAAGCAATAAGAAATGTCAAGTGCGCCTTGAATGGTCATGTCAAATGTAAAAAGTACTTGTAAAAAACTATTATCGGACATTCCCTTCCCGTTTCAGCCCAATATCTTTCATTACGTGTACGTGTAACACTAACAGCATGTTTACACAGGGAGTAAAGTAATTTAAAAAGCGGTTGATAATTAAACTAACATGTAGGGATAACGATAATTATGTAATTACGGAAAGAAATGTGGTAAAGCATGTAAGATAATCTAGAAAATTAACAAGGCGAGACTGTATGTCGCTAACTTGGTGGTGAGTCGATATCAAACAACCACGAAAATGGCAATTTGCAAATACGGGTACACTTGTAGTGCAGATCCGGACAATATGTATTCTACAGAGTAGTTAATGGAGGACAAAAAGGAAGGCAGACCACGTCAAAAATACTAATGTTTTTACCCATAAGAGGCATACTCAAGTGTCAAAATGCAATAGTAGAAATATCTCCTTTTAATAAGTTTTACACACACACACACACACAGCTACATACTCGTGCATACTCATACATGTGAAATACTAAAACACTGTATGTGTACATGTGATTTAGATACTTGATTATTTGATTTGAATATATTTTATATAGTGCCTATTATATTCTACACTCTGTGTTGACAAATTTGATACTTAACTAAAACTAATAAATGTGAAATAATCGGTTAAACTTATTACATTATTAACATACAGTATATACTAAATTAGTAAACTTACATTGGCTTGAAGTAGGTAAAAATTTCTATACTGAAACAATGAGTTACCTTATACTACATTAAGGCACAATAAAGTTGTTTTCCTTACTTTTGTCATGTTTTGCCTATCGAGCAGTACGCTCATTGTTCGTCATGCTGTATTACTGATTATGTGGATACTGTTTACTCTTCGAAACACGTCGCAATTAAATAAAAACATGTTGACTTTAAAATAGTACTATGTTATTTGGGCATCAAATAAGGAAGTATAACAAAGAGTGTTTACATTAATTACCAATTACTAATAGAGTGTTTGTACTAGGATTCTTCAATAGAAACACGTTTGGAAGCTGTAAAACATTTTTTTATTTAACGATTTTATAAAAAAGTCTCTATTAACATTAAAGCATGAGTTCCATTTTTGCACTAATCTGTAGTTTCCCTGCTGGTAAATTCTTGTGGCTGTTTGCGGAAACATTCGCTAACAGCAAACCCTACCTCAGCGTCTAATTTGAACCGCCGTCCTTTTACTCATTCCTTTAATGTGCTAAAAACATGATAATCGTACGGGGACAAGTCGGGACTGTAAGGTGGATGTTGCAAGACTTCTCACTTTATACAACCAAGCAGATCTTGGATTGTGTGGGCTACATGGGGTTGAAAATTATCATGCAGAAGAATGACACCATTTGTTAGCTTCCCGGGACCTTAATTCTTTATGGTGACCCGTAATCGTTTTAAGCTGTCTGCACATCCCTCAGCGTTAATGTTGACACCATATTCCTTAAAATCTAAGAGCAGCACACTCTGATATTAAAAAAAATACGGTCATTATTACTTTTCATGCCTAAGATTGAGATCGAAATTTTTTCGCCTTCGGAGATTGTGCATGCTTCGACTGTATACTCTGACGTTTGGATTCTGGTTCGTAGTGATAACACCAAGACTCACCACCGACAACAATTTGGTGTAGAATCTCATTACCTTCTTGTTGATAGCGCATCAAAGGCTGTAATGATAAAGCAGAATGCAAATTTGTCTGCTCATCAGTAAGCAATCCACTGAGCAGCAACTTTGTGATAGCCAAGACTATGAATGATGGAATGAACAGTTCCCACGCTCGTGCTCATCACTTGAGAAAGTTTGATGCGTCTGTTTGATGCGTAAACCAGTTTCCAGCTATCTCACATTTTCAACTGATGCAGCAACACGTCCAGGTCCGGGACACGCCAACTCTTTAGTGGATTCTCTTCCTTGTTAAAATTTATTACACCATTCAACCACTTCCGTATGAAAACAACTATAGTCACCATTCTTTGTAACCTTAGTAACCACAGTCTCCATATACATCTTTCATTCTCGTATAAACTCCCATTGGGTGACGCCCTTCAGGGGTCAAAAACTGAATAACGACACGCAGATTATCTTTGGATGGATTTTCTATCATAGATGCTATTTTTCACCGTGTGACCAAATAACTGCGTCAGGATATTAACTAAACGCTTGATTAAATTATCAAACTTACACATAAGCTGCAGTTTTACAGTATGTTGCACTTCTCGTTACACGTTGTTGGATTCCTTATCTTGTACAAACATTGACACCAAGTATGACAGGCATAATACGATAAGCACACTAGAGCAAGAGCTTGTACTTTCAGAAACGGAATATCTCCATCGCAAACTGTATGCCAGGAACAGAGAAAAATGGTTAAAATATATTTGTTTCATTAAGTTGAAATTTTAGCCTATAGTCCAAATACTTTAAGTTAATAATATATATAAAATTTTCACATATGAACTTACTATTCATTGTCACTTTCCCAAACGTTTCGAGGTGCTGTTCCTCTTCTTCAGTGGGAGTATACTGAATGTCGATTACAGAATAACCGTTACGGAATTAGGTGTGTGTGGTGGGGGTTGATGGTGGGAAGGGATTGGCGCTGAGGTTCGAATTGTGTGTATGGATCAGTGTATCGAATAGTGTATGTGATTTATAATGTAATTGTTCATTTAATATGTTTTTTGGTTGTAATGTGTGATATCTGTATATTTCAAATTGTTCAGCTGTGTTTAGTTTTATACTTTTAGGTAAGTAGTGTAATATTTCCATGTTGTGTTCTATGTTTGTGTAACTGTGGTTTTCGTTATGTAAATGTGTGGCAAATGTGGAATGTATGTAGTTTGTGGTGAGGGCTTTTAAATGTTCAGAAAATCTGGAAGAATAAGATCTTCCCGTCTGGCCGATGTAGAATTGGTGACAATCATTACAATTTAATTTATAAACCCCTGTTTTGCTGTATGTGTCATTGTCTTTGTTAGTATTATTTATGTGTTTCCTAATGGTGTTGTTGGTTCTGTAGGCTACTTTATAATTGTGTTTCCTAAATGTGTTTGCAATTTTGTGTGTATTGGAATTGTAGTATGTAAGTGTTATGTAATTGCTGGGTTGTGTGCTGTTGGTCTGATGTGTTTTACTTTTTGTGTTTAGGATTCGTTTGTGTAATCCTAACATAGTTCATATGTGAAAGTTTTATATATATTATTAAATAATAAGTGAACGAAGAGGATGAATCAGCAAGATAATTATACTTTAAGTTATACTGCATCATGCAACGTTCCTTACCAGACATTTAATCCCAGCAGTTTTGTGTATATGTGATTTTAATCCTCCTGTCTGAATACGTTTGTGTGTGTGTATGTGTGTGCATATACGTTTTCGTGCGTGGGCGCGTATAACCGTGTGAGTTTGCGTATGTACACGAACGTAACAAATATAAACAGTAGTTTACACAGGAGGAGAAACTATGGTCTATATATATATATATATATATATATATATATATATATATTACTATAATAACATCTTATATCTACCTTAATATTGTTCTAAGGCTTTCACGGCCGGTGTCAGTTGTATTAAAAGTATGTACCTCGCTGTTTGGCCGTGGTCCCAGGGTTTACAGACAAACCAAAAGATTCAGCAGCACTGAAGTGGCTGCAATCTTCAGTGGAATTCGAGTCTACCTGAACGCGGCGTATCAAACGTCAGGCTCACAGTACTGTGGTGAAGCCTGTTTGTTTGTAAATACTGCACCACGGCCATAGAGCCCAGTAAATACTTCTATTATATCCATCTTGTTTTAAAGATTATTTCTTAAAAAGCATTTACGGTTTAAAATCCTATGGTTTTTCTGAGCGAGCTTTGTGTTACCGTCGTTAATTGCTTCTATGGCTGATCTTGTGTGTCTACAGATTGTTCTATCTTTTACTTCTTGAGTTACTTAAAAATTTAAGTAAGATCTGAGTGCCTTCGTAATTTTGTAAAGTTTGTTGGTAAAGTTCAGTGGTAAAGTTACATTGCTGTGATAAAGGCAATGCAG
This sequence comes from Magicicada septendecula, assembly GCA_034769895.1. Lineage (NCBI taxonomy): Eukaryota > Metazoa > Arthropoda > Insecta > Hemiptera > Cicadidae > Magicicada > Magicicada septendecula. Next base: position 21,890,790 of record CM068373.1, on the reverse strand, counting down.
CTAGGGGTTGGTAATCTGATGAAACAACCCTGCAGACTGGATGCAGTGAGGTTGGCGGTCCTACCATATGCGGCGCTCGTAACGTGATCGGAGGCCAACCAGTTACTGAAACGTTCCAGTCAAATTGGCTGGTTGGGTTATTGGCGAAGCTATTGGTAGCGTTAAAATACAGTAGGCCTATACGAGGCTTGATAAAAAAGTTTGTGAAATTTTGCTTTTCTCACTGCTACAAATGTCCAATTAAAAAGCTGTTTATATGTGATGTTGTGACATGTTAGTGACAATCGTCTAAAATTTTAGCATTATTTGATGCATGGTTTATATTTAACACATAATTGACTAAGTCGTCATTAAGTGTATTAGGTGATGTTTTGTTACTTTACAATGAAAGACTAAAGAACATGGATTAAATTAAATATAACTATTGTTTGACGACACGGAACACTAAGTTTTTTACAAGTAAATTCGTAAAGATTTACCTTACAGCCTAAACTGGCTTTCACCTTTAGAAGGTTTCTAAATTTACGAATTTACTTGTAAAAATCTTAGTGTTCCGTGTCGTCAAACAATAGTGATATTTAGTTGAGTAACGGACACGTCATGGACAACAAAATCCAAGAATGGATTAAATTTTGTGTAAACTTTGAGATAAATTCCTCTGTGCTGGTAAACGTTGTTCAGAAGGCATCTGGCGAGACTGTCCAGGAACAAGCAGCTTACAAACTTCGAAGACTGTCGTAAATGAGCTGAACATTGTAGTTGGCAGATAAAGATTAGGTTTTTGTGTCCAACGGAATTCAATAGCTAGGAGCAGTGGTAAATAAAGAGTACTATTCGGATATTTTACGGTATTTGTATGAAGCTATTCGTAGAAAACGTCCAGACTTACGGAAGAATAATTTTGAACATTCCAGCCCGATAATGCGACTGGACGCACGTCACTGCTTGTTAAGAATTGTACCACGCTCGGCAAAGTAAAACGTCATAATGATGACACAGTAACTGCCGTATTCACCAGATATGTCCCAACGCGATCTTTTCTCTTCCAAATAGTGATCATTTCTACTAAAGGGCAACGTTTCGCGACCGTCGAAAACGTAAAACGGAAATCACTAAGCGAGCTGTACCAAGCCTGTACAAAAAAGTGCATGCTTGAAATTTTTTTAAAAATTGCAAACGGCTGGCGTAATCGTGTTACATTCGACTGAGACTACTTTGAAGGGGAGCAGTATAAGTGTCATTGAATGAAGGCATAACTTTTAAAATACAATTTTTGCATGAACGTTTTGATCAAACCTCGTATGTTTGTAAACACATTTGTAAGCATCCGTGCATGTGTATGTGTACATTTGTTTATATATTGTTACGACGGTATACTTGATCGTCGTACGGTACAGTGGAAACGAAATACAAGACACCAATTAAGTCACTAATCACCAGCTTTAATTTTCACAGTTAAACAGTTTGTAATTAACAAGACTCTCTTACAACAAATCAAGTAAAAATTGTTCACACGCAATAAAATGTCCACTAAAATTAAACACAATTGTATTACAATTATCCCGCCCGATTATTAAAGACTTCACTAATAACCACTTGAACGCACACAGTAATATAACTTGTAGTCGCCCGACAATAAACTCGGACCGCACTGTAAATATCGCAACTAATACTCATAACTAAGGCCGCTGCCACCATGTATACCAGGCCGCTGCCGCTACCTCCGCTCACAGACCAGAACGTTCCAAACTACGTGTTAGCGCCAGTGTCAACTACGTAATTAATTGCGGCCTTGACACAGTCCGCGCGGCTGGCGGCTTTGAAAAAAGGCTCGCGAATGCGTCAAGCGTCACGTACACCACCGCATTAGAGCGAGATTCTTCTGGCACATTCGACAAACACTTAGACTGTTCTGAAATGTCGTAACAATATGCATTTACTACTACGTGGTTTTGAAACATTTCCTTGACTTTAATTTTCAAGGGAAAAGTCTGACTGGCTTGATCTTATCAGTTTTGCCGTACTGCTATTTAACGCTTTGTCCATAGGGACTAATAACAGGTTTCCACACTTATCAGGATTAAGTCTTATTGTCTGAGATTTTTTTGGAAGAAGAAATTACTTTTATCTTGGAATGTCACGCTCAATGTAAATTGGATTAATAACCCAAGGATGATGGGTTTATACACGAATGTATAAAACATTTACAGTATAAACTAATAGTTGTCTTGTTTGTTCATCTTCTTTCACAGCACTACACTTAATATAATATTGAAACTTTCTCTTGTGAAAACTTACTTGTCTTTTTCGTTGAACGCGTTTCGGCGTCGTATTCGCCTTCGTCAGCTTATAAACAGACTACCAGTACTTAGTAACGCTTGTTGCTTGGAAGGTATAGTGGGGGTGGTGTGTAGAGGAAGGGGATTGGCGCGGGGATCCAAATTATTGTTTGTTATAAACTAATGTATAACTAAAAAATGTATTCCATTAGTTGTGCCTTACAACATCTAAATACAAACATCAAAATTTTGTTTTCTAATTCCTTTACTCTGGTTCCACTTAACATCTTATTTCTGATATGTTGTTTATTTTATTGGTGGCGTATGAATATTTTAAAATAAATGATATGCTACACTTTCAGTAGATAATATTTTTACATTTTTCAATTTTTTTGGCAAAAACACTGGAAACAACTAAGTATGGTAAAGCAGGATTTAACTATGAATGTTTCATAACTCACATATAAGAGTATGAACAATGCATGCAAAGTTTTTGTTAATATTTTTGGTATTATTACTACATATTATGTATTGTATATTTAAAGTGTGAATATTAATTACTTAAGCTGTTTAGAGGATAGATTTTAAATTATACAATAAACAGATCAATAACTTGCAAACATTTCTTAAAAATATACAAATAATTTTTTTTTACGTGCAAAATTATTGAAATATACAATAGATAATAGTCAGCAATTTTAAAGACAGAATAGGCGTTTCAATAGCAGTTTTATAATCTCCTACTTATAACAAGAAGCCGTCTGAAGAAATTTATATTGATTTCTGAATAACCATTGAACGCTTTAGAATAAAATACAATGACTCTTCCTGAACCCTGAGGCAAATTGGCTGAAAGCAAATTAAGAGTCAAACAGGAAGTTATGTTTCATGGTGAAGGCAAATTTGATTCTTGCAACAGCATTAATTTCTTGCTACATGTACACATTAAAATGCTGCTATGCAAACAGGTCATAAAGCTCACGAGGACATGTTTTCCTTTATAAGCGTCGAGTTCAAATGATTTTACATTTTTCAAATTTTGACTTGCTAAATTTCTATCAGCTTTACTTGTAACGCCATATAAATATTTTTTATATTCTCTTAAATTTTTAAACTAAAATCGTTACTAAATTACACATTTTTACTTGTACGTATACGTAATAAGAAAATTACAATAATTGTTTGTAATGATGATTATGACGATGGCAACAACAGGAAAACGACAATTTAATCAATCATGGAAAAGTTGTAAAACACGTGTAACTTTTTCTTGTTATAAAGCTTTTAGAAACGTAAAATGAGGTTATCTATACATGCAAGTCTTAACAAATCTTTTAATTCTATTTAAAAATAATAGTTAAAAACAACATATATTTGTGTTTAAAATAATACGTTTATTAAAATAAATGATAATAAAGACTTTTAAATAATAACAGGTGGATTTAATTTTAAGAATTATTAGTTTTATACAATTTATAAGTGTTCCACTTTTACAAGGGTACACCAATACACAGTAGCAACTACAGAACAGTCGCAACATCAGCCGAGTCAATGAAGTGATGTTTCAGTGTAATTAATAATAAACTGTAATCGTTTGTATTTACTGAAATATATGAGGAACAAACGAATTGCATGTTTGGTAAAGAAACTCCCGAGCAAAAATTGAGCATTTAGAAAAATCACACAACAAGCATGCGAAATCAATGCGAAACCTACTCGTCTTTTGTAGGTTACATAAAAAAGAGTTTTGATTTTGTAGATAACAAATTATTTTAATTTGCACTTAAAATTATAAAAATCCGTCTTCACCTTCTACGAATGAATAAAAGAACTCTTTGAAATTAGTTGTACAAAAGTGAAAATCGAAAAAACAATACCTGTATCTTTTATTATGGATGCTGGTGGGAGGTAAAGATACATTATTTCTCTGTACATACAAATGCACGCATGCTTACAAATGTGTTTACAAACATACGAGGTTTGACCCAAAAAAATAGTCTAATTCTTGTTTATTTTAAAAATTATACCTTCATTCATAAAAACTTATGCTGCCCCTCCAAAGTAGTCTCAGTCGAATGTAAGACGATTAAGTACAAACTTTAAAGTACTTCAAGCATGCAATTTTTGGTACAGCCTTGGAGCTTGCTTAGCGATTTTTGTTTTACGTTATCAACGGTCGCGAAACGTTGACCTTTAGTGGAAATGATCACCATTGGAGAGAGGAAAGACCGCGTTGGGATACATCTGGTGAATACGATAGTTGCTGTGTCATAATTATGACGTTATCTTTTGCCGAGCGTGTCAAAATTATTAACAAGCAATGACATGCGTCCAGGCGCATTATCGGACTGCAATAGCCATAAATTATTCTTTCGTGAGTCTGGATGTTTCTACGAATAGCTTCATACAAATGGTGTTAAATGTCTAATTGACATAGAATTCTTTGTAAGACATGTACTGAGCATTTGGAGTGGAAGTATTATGATAGTAATTTGTCATCCAACGATACCAAGCTCCAGAACATCATGGAAAACACAAGACAAAAATTAAGAATGATGGTTAACAAAGGTAACACTAAAGTAGTGATAACTGATCGTGTCCTACAGAGGTCAGGAAAGTAACAGATGTATAAATAATCAATGGATTACTGGAAGGTAACTAAGTGACTAGTACCTGGAAGAACACATCACAATTTCAGGACACCAACTAAAATTCAATAAGTACAATGATATTTCCATAACCCACGTACGCCACTGAAGCAAGTACATTGCAAAAAATTGATACCGTGAAATGCCGTGAAATGTGTTTTTCCAACGCATACTAATAATTTCATAGATTTGACATTACCAAATGTATGTTACGTGAACTGAAGGTGTCTACACGTTTATCCATAAAAATAAAGCAGTCGTACTTAAGATATTTTGCACACATATCACACTGAAGTTTGGAGAAATTAATTATGAATTGATGGTAAACGCCACACATGAGGGAGGGAGATGTCCAGCTTCCTGTGTGGATTAGGTGGAATCACTTAATGGTCATCGTGCTGATGAAACCATCTATTCAGCACAAGGTTAAGAAAAAGATAGTCATCGCAGGACTCCAGTCTTATGGATTTTATATGGTACCATTGAGTGTATTCAAAGCATCCAGTGGAAATAGCAAAATCAAATTTGCAAATCAAATAATAATACATTTCTGGTACGATTCATAAAAATCTTAGAAATAAATCAAGACAAAACAAAAGGATTAAATTTTTATAAGACAATACCAATATCCACATTGAATTATGCAAGTGTTGCGGGGGTAAAGACAAAAAAGGAAAGTGGCAAGATTCAGAATGGTGAAACGCAGTTTCCTCAAAATACTTCAAATTATGTATTGCAAGATAGAATATGAAATAAAGATATCAGAGCAGAACTTGAAGTAAATGACATAAATGAAGTTATTTCAATTCATGGAAGACAATGGTGGGATCGTTTGCAAAGGATGACAGAGGATCGATTGGCGAAAGCGGCAATGAACTATAAAGCCATTGGTAGAAGTGACGTGGGACGAACCGAGGGTAAGATTCGTGCTGGAACTGGTTTATATAACCTAATCCTTGAATACAAAATAAGAAACATAAGAAGAACTAATTAATAAAATTACACGCGCGCACGTAATTCTGTGAAACTAAATGTTAGGTTATGGTAGTTCAATCCACCGTGCTAATTTTCTGGTTATCGAAAGAGGTTTTGCAATGACTCTTTTTGGTCATACTCAGGGTGAAGGGAGATGGAGGGCACAGATTTTTATTTGCGTAGCATAAAATCTACGATAATTGACTGGCCTGTTGAACACGGCTGCAGAGACGAACCGGCAAAAGCGTTTTGAAACCACTTTGAGAGCACACAACGTCCACGCAGTTTCAATCACAGAAGAAAATATATTATGTATAAAATATTATATACAGTATCCAAAGTAGCGCTAAAAACCTTTTAAGCTTCTTCTGTTTTTTCTCCTCTTCAAGGATTAGGTTATATAAACCTGTTTCGGGACCCGTCTCATTGTCGTACAACCCACGCCACTTGTACCAATGGCTTTAAAGTTCAGTGCCGTTTTCGGCAATCGATCCTCTGTCATCCTTTGTAGACAATCCCACCATTGTCTTCTATCAATTGAAATAATTTCATTTATGTTCTTTATTTCGCGTTCTGCTTTGATATTCTCTTTCCTTATTATATCTTGCAATGTAAAATATAAAGTATTTCGAAGAAAAGGATTTCAGTACTCTGAATATTGCCGCTTTCCTTTTTTGTCATGACCCACACCTCACTCGCATAAATCAATATGGATATTACAATTGTCTTTAATCATATTACGAGGAATTATAATTCTATAATAATTCTTCACAGAGGAAAATCATGGCATCCGTCTTTTGGGACCGGAACGGGATCTTGTTGGTCGATTTCATGCCCAAAGGGACCACCATCAATGCTGCTGCATATTGTGAGACCCTAAAGAAGTTGAAAAAAAAAATCAAAGACAAAAGGAGGGGAATGCTGACTCGTGGTGTGTCACTCCTTCATGACAACGCCAGACCCCATACCGCCCGGCTCACTCAGGACCTGCTCGTGTCGTTTGGATGGGACATTGTGACTCACCCACCCTACTCCCCGGACCTGGCACCCTCGGATTACCATCTTTTCACCAAATTGAAGGAGTTCTTGGGTGGACTGTGATTTTCGAACGATGAGGAGGTCATGTAGACTGTGAAAAAGTGGCTTAAGGAGGTGGAGCGGAAGGTATACGACGAGGGTATACGAAAGCTGGTGCCCAGGCTTCAAAAGTGCATTGACCTTAACGGCGATTATGTGGAGAAATGATAACATATTTTGGCACATACCCTGTAAATTTCATTAAAATATATTCATTTTTCGATTTTTAACAAGTGTTGTATTCTTACTTTCTGGACATCCCTCGTACAATTATATAATTACAAATTATACAATCTATAATTATTACAAATTCACAGTTTACTGCACAACCGAGATATATGAAAGAACTCACTAGTTCTAAACAGTGGCGGATTAACCATTAGGCTGACTAGGCTGTAGCCTAGGGCGCGGCACTTTAGGGGGCGCAAAATTTTAGCTAAAAAATAATAAAATTTTACAGGTGAACGTAAAATTAGTAATAAATTACAAGGATAAAAATTTGAGTTCATTTTGAACACAGGCTCTTGTTTGCGAGAAATTGTGGTAAAACTGTACATAAATAATAGAAGTGCTTTCCAAAGTGTTGTCTCCGGTCATGCGGCTGGCGCTCATAGAACTATGCCTTATAAAAGCCATGCAAACTACAGATGGTCGAAGGTGTAACTCTAAAACAATCTCTGAAAAATAGCCTCAGTTTTCAATTCTTGAGACTATTTCCAAAAACAGAAAGATATTTGAAATATTCCTAACTAAGAAATATATTGTAGGGTGTTTAAAGCTTCATTCAGCCCTTTGGAAATAAACGTAAGGTTAGTCTATGGGTGGTGAGAGCATCATTAAAATAAAGATACCTTAATCCGGCCCAGGTTCTAAAGTATGGTTGTTTATAATGATGTCAGTTCTCACTGGATATTTACCTTTAAATACGTTTTGGTTTTGATCTTTATGTTTTAAGCTTTATTTGGTATTAATTATACATTATTTACTCAGTAATCTGTTACATGTTAATGACACTAAGACAATACAGCAGATTAGTAAGTTGTGACCAAATTAGTTCTCAGACTTGGGTATCGTGTTGATCGCGCTTCAACATAATATAGTTTTGAAGTTGCGTATAGCCTACGTGTGCGACAGTTTGAAGGCGAGCAGCTAATACAGTCGAAGAGAGTCTGTAGATTACTAGAATGTAATTATAGGAGCACTAGCGTTACACTGTAGCGAGTGCGTGCGCGTGCGGACTATAGTACAAATATGGTTTACACAATACAGTTTAACGTACCCGACTGTGTGTGGTTAGTTACAAGTCTACAATATAGAAACGCGTTTACTCTGATACCCTTGGTGTGAAATTAACTGAAACAAAAGGACAATGTGTGGTTGCTAGATTACATTGGCAGCACAAGTACAGTATGTTCAGAGCAACTGTGATGTTGTTAATAATATACTGAATTAATTTGTGATTATAATAATTTACCTTACACTTTATTTTACTTTCTGCAAGGGTGCATTGGACCTCAACAGTTTATTTGAATGAAAGCTCTAAAAACTCACCTAAACATGAAAGTACCCTATTGGTTGGAGTCAACGCATTATAGTATAAGGCTGGTATCAAACTCTACGTGTGGACTTTTGGATTCATGAATAAAAATATGTTAAGATTTACTTTCAAAGAATTGAAGTCTGAATAGTTGAGTGGTCGAATATGACCAGTTGCTATACGCTGAGTTCTTAAGGTTATAATAAAAAATGTGTAATAAGTAATAATATCAAAGTTTCAAAAAATATAATAAAATACAACATGGACTCTGTACAAATTTTATAAAATATTATTTTTATACATTTTTATATTATAGTTATATTATTTTTATATTTATTACATTTTTTGTTTAATAATATTTGATGAATTCTATTATTGTTATATATAATATTTTATATAACCTAACAAATATATTTTATTTTTATATAATTATTTTTATTAAACGGTTTACGGTAGGCCTAATGTACTAGAATATTAGAATAATACTGTCAGCCTATTTCTAAAAAAATCTGTAACAAAATAGTCTACTTAATTATATTGACAATCAATTACATATGAAACTGAAAAAGTATGTGTTAAAAGGCTGTGTAGAAGTCACAATTATGGAATTTTAGTGAAATCACAAGACATTTATAGAGATATATGCAGTATGATTAGAAGTTTAGATTGCACACTTGTCCGACAGAAAATTTGTATGTTCTTCTCTTTCTGCTTTGGTAGTATTATAAAATATTTTATCCAAACCTGACACCTAAGAATGTAATATTATTGTTGAAGTCAAATTGAAGTGCAGATACATCTTTAGACATATGCACAGTCACATTTTCTGTATTGCGCACTTATATTAATAATTAGGTATAGATTAAAACTTGGTGGTACATCAGCATTCATTTGGGAACAGTAAGAGATGTCTCAGGAAATGGACCTTGTAGCTAATAATGTAATGATACTTGTGCTTCTTAAGTTAATGTCATTCGGAAGGAAGTAAAAAGGTAGACGTTAGGTTACCATTCAGTAATCGTCTAGGAAGAAATTGATTTTCGATACACGCATTGAGAAGGACAGGTTTAATATAAATACGCCTATATCCAAAATTTTAAAATAATGTACATTAATGATAAACGTTTTATTATGTTAAAATTTCTTTACATGAAAAATACCCAGTAGAATTTTGTAAAAATTCGTTTTCGTTTTGGACAAGTTAAATTTCTATTATGAAGTAATTGCTCACAAATATTTTTGTCACCAACTTTGTCACAATTTATTGCAAAATTGCTAGTCGCTTCGTTCTCGACGACACCTTTTGGTGTTTTCACCATCTTCAAGACTTAAGCTAGTTGCAGTTGTATGGTCGTTTATGATTTGAAGATGGTGGAAATAGCGAAAGACCTCGTCGTGAGCAAAGCGAACAGCAGTTTGCAATACGTGATGATAAAGTTGATAATAAAACTTATGTGTCTGGAAATATTTTTTTGTTAATATAAGCGACACTAAGACAAGTTGGTGATGCCTATGTTTGATGTCGTATGACTATAACATTTATTATATTAATTGTCTTGAAAGTGAAATTAAAAATGACGTTTCCTCTAATTAGCATTTTTAAAAGTTCAAACCAGTTATGTACGAGGGTTATTAAGAAAGTAATTTCAGTTTTTACATATTGCCGCGGAATCAATCCCGTCACACTGTTTGTAAACAACTGTGCACTGAGTAAGCTTTGTTCGACGGGTTTAAATGTCGAAGAAATTCGAGACCCCCCGCCGCGTGTGAAAGTAGGTACGTGATTCGGTTCTTGAATGCAAAAGCTACTAAAACAATTAAAATTCACCGTCAGCTTTCAATATTTATGAAGAAGAAGCAGTAAGCGATTCAGTGGTACCAAGATGGATACGACTTTGTTGCTTAGTACTATCCAGAGTAAGCGACGTAGGATGCTAACCCGGGACATTACGATGAATCATGGCTCTACACATACACGGCCGCTGCAACAACGCAACATCTCCTCACAAGTTTGGCTGGCAACAATTTGATCATCCGCCTTACTACCCAGAGCTTACACTAAGCGAATATGACCCGTTTAAGGATGAGAAATCCTTCCTTAGGCCACAATGTCAAACAAGCTGTTAATGCGTGGTTCAAATCAGAGGCGGGAAATTTCTACTACGAAGATATGCAACGCCTGGTGCCTCGCTATGAAAAGTGTTTCAAAAGTGACAAAAACTCTATAGAAACGTAGTTCAAAGTGTGTACTTCTAATAGCGATAAACGTTTTTGTAAATATATTCTTAGTTCCTATTAATACCCTATCGGAACTTAGTTTCTGAATAAGCCTCGTAGTTGCAAATTACACGCTGACTTGCTAGAAGATAAGCACATTAATTACCTTCAGAAAAAAATAACAAACACAAAGGTAGAAAACATGAAAGTTAATATATCAGGTTTTACAATGTATGTGTTATGGTATAAATTGTTATATATAATATAAACTTTCACTATGAACTTACTTTGGTTATTATTTCCCAAACGTTTCAACGTGGTGTACGTCTTCTTCAGTGGGAGTAAATACTGAATGTCTTCACAGAGTAACAGTTATGGACTATAGGTGTGTGTGGTGGGGGTTGATGGTGGGAGGGAATTGGGGCTGGGGTTCAAATTGTGTGTTTGGATCAGTGTATCGAAAAGTATGTGTGACCTATAATGTAATTGTTCATTTAATATGTTGTTTGGTTTAATATGTTCAGAACATTTAAAAGCCCTCACCACAGACTACATACATTCCACATTTGCCAGACATTTACAAAACGAGAACCACAGTTACACAAACATAGAGCACAACATGGAAATATTACACTACTTACCTAAAAGTAGAAAACTAAACACAGCAGAACAATTCGAAATATACAGATATCACGCACTACAACCAAAGGCAAGCGTCGAGTGTGGAGACGACGGTTGTCCAAGGTCAAATTCACCAAAAGCAATATTCAATATTCACAGAACACCAATAATCAGTTACAAAGAGACCATGTAAGTTTTCTTTCAAAAATAAGAAATCGCCAACAATCAAATTAACAACAAACACCCACATAAGGAAAAAAGGCGTCCAATAACTAAGTAGGGCCAACAAGAAAATATAACGACTTAATTCTATCACACGTTAACATCAATAATACAACCGAACACATACTGCAATAAATACCAAACAAACAACAAGGCATAAACAATTCTTCATTGGGCGTACCTCGGATAGGCACTTCGTAAATGGGTATCCCGTAAACGGGCATTTCGTGAATGGGTGTCTTGTCAATGGGTGTCCCGCGCGCGCGGGGAAATGGTTGTGAGACACTTAACTAAGTCGACTTTGATAACTAGACAGCTTTCGAACATTAAACTGAGAGGTTTCTAGTCACTCAATACGGCATTTGCCGCTACCTATGGGCAATTCCGAGAGCCGCCTTCAGTCACCTTAGAAACGCTGCCTGCGCACAGCAACGCTTCGACACCGGAAGCGAACGACTAGGGGGTGGTCAATCCCCCGGTCGCTCACCCAGCAAGGTGAGTGAAAGCGGTATAGGGAACTAGTATTTCTATGTACAAGGGAAAATTGTTCCTACGCCGGTACGGCGGTGTCCGGTGCATGGGAGCTATCTTCATGAAACGCGGGTTTCAAGAAACTGACATGACTTTTCTTGACGTGTGACAGGGTCTCCGGGTGTCCTAAATTCACTGCCACCGGGGTTAGAAAATCGACAATGCGAAAAGGATCTGACCATCATTTTTGCAGTAAGCTTGTTCACTCCCGAACTAAGAGGATGGGTCTTACACCACACCAAATCACCTATTTTTAAATGACAAGCCTGACGATCCTTATTGTACGAGCTTGCAGCACGGCGGTGGGCTTTCGTTAAGTGGGACTTCACCGACTGCCACACTACCTGAGTATCTTCCGCTGCCTCGGGTAAAAGGCTCTGAATGTCCCATCACAAATTCAGTATATACACAAAACCGACTACAACTGACACACTAATACACAACTCCTCCAGTCACCCAATACAACACAAACTAGCTGCCTTCAGAACCATGATACTTAACAACATCCCCCTAGATGAAAATTACTACAAAGACGAACTAAACACGATAAAATATCTAGCAGAATCTAACGGATATGACAGAACAATAGTTAATAAACTCCTACACAAAACACAAAACAAACAACAGACAAAGACAGAAAACAACAAATTCATAACACTAACATACATCAACAAACACACTGAAAAAATAGCCCTCAAATTCAAAAAAGCAGGGTACAGAATCGCTTACAAAACTGCTAACAAAACAGAACAAACACTATCAAAACACACACACACAAAGCACAAAACAAATTCGACCTACCCGGTGTTTACAAACTAAATTGCTCAAATTGCAACAAATTGTACATAGGCCAGACAGGACGTAGCTTCAAAAAGAGATACATTGAACACACAAAGGCACTCCACTCCACTACAGAATCCACCTTTGCAAACCATCTCATTGAAGCAAACCACACCTACAAAAACATCGACAATAACATGAACATTCTACACGTACACACAAAAGCCGAAAACTAGACACTCTAGAACAATTGGAAATATACAAACACACGAAAACAAATAAAAACGACATCCTAAACGAACAGACACAATTCAAATCGCACGCATTATTCGAACATATCTCACCCCACACACACAACATCGATCTTTCGAAATTCGATTCCGTCACCCACAACAGGACGGACAGCGCACCAGCGGCATCCTCTGAAGAAGCCTTTTAAAGGTGAAAACCGGTTCAGGTTGTAAGGTAAAACTTTATGTTTTTACTTATAAAAAATTTGTGTTCCGAGTCGTTAATGTAATAGTTGTATTTAATATTTAATGTTTTAATTTTATTATTTCAATAAGTGTGTGATTGTAAATAAATACTCTTGTTTCGTTTATATTTGAATTTGTTCTTTAATTAGTAGGTTAATATTATTGTGTTTGTCAATATTACAATTTTCCCAGATATTGATTTTTTCTTTCTTTGTTTTTTCTTGTTCATTTAATGAGATTCTATACATACGGTATATTAATGAATTGAATCCTAAAAATGTTATCAAAAAGTAGCAATAGACAATGGATACAAAATAGAAACTATGAATAAATTAAAACGTAAATTATAAAATAAAACGCAAACTCACTAAGCAAATGTGACGATTTCATTAATAATAAAAATATAATAAATAAAAAAAATAAGAAGAGGAGAAAATTTAGATTTAAATAAAATCGCACATTTAAAACAACTTTAAATCCCTAAAATAACGCAGAAATAAGATTTAATAAAGAGACTTAAAAACCGAAAGGAATGCGAGTATAAAAGTAAGGAAACACCCTAAATAATTAACCATGCATTGACATGCGGTAACCGGCATCAACACGCATATTAACCCATAAACAAAACTAATAATATGAGTAAAGTGCAACGCAATAAAAATAAACAAGGAAAAAACAGTTGTATACAATAATCATTTCTGAAGTAAAGGATATCTTTGGATAATAAATGTGTCAAAGATTAAAACGGTAAATATCGATTAAAAGGCGGAACTATTTTTCTGGTAAAGCGTAAACTCCGCGAAGTTACTTTACCTCTCCCAATAAACGTACAGTACTAGTGATGGCGCGCTCACGCAGTAAACTGGTCGCATCCGAACGGTGCCACAAAAACAAAACCATATTTTGTTTCTTTTAAGTTCAACTAAGAACAGTGTGCAACGTAATGTAGCGGTAAATAGTGAGTCCTATATAAATATGTAATATAAAAGAAAAAAGAATGACTAAGTGTGCGCGATGATATCTCTGCATACTAATTTGTAAGAGAACAATGTATTTAAAATAAAATAGGTACTAGCTATCTAAGGTGAAAACCCCTTATCAATAATTATGTAAAGTGCATATCTGTGGAACAAACATTAACATGAGTTATACTACTAACGAGGTTTTCTACCAGACATCCGAGGAGAGAGTACCAGCCTCAGAATCACCGAACTCACTTCAGGAACTTCAACGTCAACGGAAACTACAATAACGACAGACCATCAGTAGACACCCCAAGGACCGAGGAGCCTAATCTGAATCAACATCAGGATACCATAAGGTGATTCGGAAGCCAGTCTTCCGTGATTAAGTAATATTCAAATAAAAATGTACCAAAGACAAGTTAAATAACACTTCAAGACTTTTGAGAGTAGTCACTAATTGTAAACAGTAGTATGTAATATGCTTAAAAATTGTGTGTAGAAAGTAACGCTTAAATTATAGAGCGTGTCTGTTTCTAAAGTTTAAATAAAGTCCATTCTTCAAATGGCAAAAAGCTAAATAAAGTCCATTCTTCAAATGGCTTAAGTTGAAAGATAGTATATGAGTAAATGAGCATTATTAACAAACAAGTTTTAAATCCCGGATCCGTGGAGAATTCAAACACATAAACTTCCTTATTTAAAAGGGCCCTTCTGAAATATATGTTGTAAACTGTAGTCTGTAAATTAAGAATCAGCTATGTTGAAAACCTTATGTAGAGATTTTAAGGTTATAGAATAATAAAGAGATGTCATTATATACAAAACTTAGTGAGTACACCAATAGGAACCCATGTCCATTTTCCTTCAATTATAGAGATATCTCAAAATTATATGTGTTCAATTAGAAGTTGGTTAAGTCTATGGCAGCCTGTGTAATTGACCAGAGCCAATGAAGCACAGGTTCCCGGTATTATAACGTAGGTACGTTATACAAACACCATACAAACTTCAAAGGAAAAGTTTGTCTACTAATAATAATATAAAATATATCAGCTTTACTTATTTCGGAAACAAAACTCGGAAACTTAGCAAACTATTTGAAGATACAAAGTTACAAATATCTTATAACAAGATAATATTCCTTTGAATAAAATAAAATCTAAAACTAAATTCAACATTCACAATAAAAATGGAGTTTACAAAATAGAATGTGCTGACTGCAATAAATTTTACGTAGATCAGACGAAGAAAAACTGTCCGAGAGATTTATTAGACATTGCAATGCGATTTTGAAACCAAATGTTTAAAAGATTAATTTAGCCACAAACTGTTGAAATAATAAACATAAATTTCCAGACATTCAAATTTAATTTAAACGAACGAAAAGGTAACAAAATAAATATCTGGGAAAATCTTAATATTTACAAACACAATATTAATGATCTGTTAATTACTGAACAAATTCAAATAAAAACAAAACAAGACGATTTATTTAAAATCATATATTCATTAAAATAAAAACAAAACCTTAAATAAATAATAAATAACTGACTACGTAAACGTTACAACAATCGAAAATAAAATCGAAGTAAAATCGATTATCCGTTAACTATATTGTAAGCGAAACATTCAATTACACATTAATTCAAAAAAACTTTAAAAATACACAATAATTGAGGGAAACGTGCGTCAGGTGTAAATAAACTCACTTTAAGAAGTATTTATTATTTGAAGATATTACATTGGGAAACAGCAGGAAACTCAACGAGTTACTTGTAAAGGAGTAGTATTTCTCAACATACGAGTACATTAAAATTTCAAGTACAAATATAATCTTCTAAATAGTGACTGGTACATTTTATTATGTAATTGACCAGAACGTCTTTATATCCTTCCACAAATTAGTAACAAGCAAGCGACAGTTAGTGACAATTATTTCATAAAATTTTGGTACCATCATGCGAATATAATTTAGTAGGCTGTGAAGGAAGCATTCGGTTGCGACTGGACAAGTAATAATTTATTAATTCATGCTACACCGCTTTTACTTCCATGTTCCATAAGGAAATGGAAGTATGGTCATGGCGAAAAAAATCGTGTCCGAGATAATGTCAGAGTCTGATTGTACTACCCTCAAGATATGAAAAAGTCATTTTTCGAAAAGTGTCTGTGTGTCTATGTGTAGAATGTTTTTATGTTAAACGATAACTGCCGCAAATTCAAACAGAATCAAATATTTTTTTGCATTCTGCCCCGAATTGCAGAGGACTCGACGCCTATTGATTTTGGTGAAGATCGGTTAAGGGGAAGGGGTAGTTTACTTGCAACGTTTTACGTTTTAACAAGAGTAAAGTGCTTAATTTTGATGAATAAAGTATCCTTAAAAGAAGGTCATAATAATCCATTGTAGAAAGGTAGATGAAATATCTAATTAATGGAAAGGGTAGCTGAAGGGGAAGGGGGTAATTTTCTATAAATTAAAGTGGTAGTTGATGATGGAGAAAGTAAATTTTATAAGTTTTATATGTGTAACACGTTATTGACAACAAAGAAGTAGTTTCTATGGAAACATTTCATTTCACTTTAACAAAATTTTATATTTTTTCATTTTAATATAAATCATGTATTAGAGAAAATATATCGTTCGTGGCAGGCAAGCATATCTCAATTATGTAATCTTTACCTTTTCATTTTATTATTATGATTACCGCAACAAAAAGGCAGGCAAGACACACACACACACACACACACACACACACACACAATTCGCGTTATTTCTGGCCTCACTCATGTTTATTTT
Source organism: Magicicada septendecula (assembly GCA_034769895.1). Lineage (NCBI taxonomy): Eukaryota > Metazoa > Arthropoda > Insecta > Hemiptera > Cicadidae > Magicicada > Magicicada septendecula. The sequence continues at coordinate 21,873,662 of CM068373.1, read as the reverse complement.
CCTACATTTGCACGCTTTTGTTATTGATTTGCTTCCTGTGGATCGCTGGGCAGTGTAACTGCACGTGTTTACAGAGGAACGGTTCATAGACAGACTTTTAGTCTTTAGGGAATGAACGCTCTGCAAGATCTCAGGGTCCACGAGTGACTTCGGATCGCTTCGGAGGAGGGATGATTATATGCGTAGTTCGGTTTCTTTATAAGAATAAAGTAAGCCTACCTAATTTTTATGGATACAGTGACTGAAAATAACATTATGTGCCGTCGTAATTAAATTGAATTACTCGGCGAGCGTTAACTTCAGTAGTGCCGTCCGTATTTCGTGCCAGCTGTCGGCTGGTAGAGATATGCCTACTGAATGTTCGTCGCGCGGGAGCTGAGAGCAGTGTGCGGCTGTATAATTGTTCGCTGCTGACGTGATCGAGTCAGTGCTGCACAGCTGTTTCGCGTGTCTCCTCGTGGTTGCGAGCGGAGGTTTTTTCGCATTTGCCCATCAGGACGCTTCTCTTTCGCATCTCCGCCGGCGGCGACCTCATTGTTTGATTGGCAAGGTTGTACCCTACTATGAATCAGTAATTCAGTAGAGCTTCTCTGGTAAGCTTATTTATATATTTTGATTGCTTGTTAATAATTGTATGTGTGTCAATATGTAATTATTCACTGATGCAAGCTGATTACGGAATGTGCGTGTGACCATTTTCTCGTTGCTGCCTGAATCCAACCCACGTGGTAATTTTTGATTAAGAAGGTTAAATAGTGGAATTACTAATTAAATATGTATAAAAAGAATTGTAGTAAGAAGATGTACGCTTAAAGTCAGTAAAAGTATCAATTTGTTAACCTAATGCAAGCCACGTGGCCACTTATATTAATTGTATTGGTTGTATAAATTCACACAGATTCGAATAGCACTCAAGAGAGTATAATAGCACTACAGCAAATAAAATAGTATAAATAGAATGTAGCAACATTATGGTATTTTTCAATACTACTAACTTTTACTGTTCAAGCTTGTGTAGCGTAGGGTTATTGTATATCAAGTATAGTGAGTTCATAAATTGGATTGTGTGTGTGTGTGTGGGGGCAGAGTTGAGTCAAGGGAGTTTATGCTATTATTGTGTGACGGCATACTACAGACAAAAACTGTTTTAGGGTTTCCCGAAACGCCAGGAGTCGGGATGGAACTACTGGCGATACCGTCATCCTTCGCCAGCAGCCAAGGCTTGCTGAGAATAGCCTCCCATCGCCGTCGGAAGGAGGCCCAGTCAGAAATTTATCAATTGCTAATATCCTGGACTCCAGCACCATCATTGGTAGACACCCAACAACAGATGAAACATATCCATTTATTGTTTTTAACTTGAGCTACACAAACAGCATTTTTGCGCCATAAACATTTCCCTTAGTCATGATAATAATTGAAAGTGTTGTTTTTAACAAGTTCAGGATCAGATCTGTACATGCACTTGCATGATGTCAGACATTCTAAGTATCTAAGTTCTATTGGTGTTTCAATAATTTTTCTTTAAATCATTAAGACTGTTTGTAAAGGAAGAAACATTCATACATAAATTGTATTCTTTAATAATAACAATAGTAATTGAAAGTTTGTTTTCTAACAAGTTCAGGATCAGATTTGCATTTGCATGATGTCACGAAGTTTAAGCATATAGTGCTACTGCTGTTTTAATTATTTTCTTAACATCACTATGGCCGTTTTGTAAGGGAGACAATATTCATGCATAGATTGTGTTTTTCTTGAATAATTATAATAATTGAAAGTTGCGTTTTGAAAGTTGGTTATGATCATATCGGTCCTGGCACGTTCATGATGCCTGACGTTTAAGGAATCTAGTGCCCTTACTGTTTAAATACATTTCTTATTTGCTACATTAATCAGGGATTTAGAAAAGAAAGTATGTATTTTGGATAAATTGGATAAACTAATAATTTTCTACTTATAATATCGAAAATTGCCTTGATCATATTATGAAGCACTTGACCATTCATAATTCCGGCTTTCAAACATTTTATTGTCATGTCTTGGATTATTTTTTTCTAGTTTTAAAAATTTGTTATTATAATTATTTGTCTGAGTCGAAATGTATTTACATATATATGTGTTGACTCTAATAAAAATTGTTACGTTGAATGCAGTCTCTCATTGCCAGTCCTGTCACAATAGGCTCAATGCATTTTATGTTTCTACCTAGACCACGCGTCTAGTTTTCAATAAATAAGTTACGCCACCGCCCCCCCCCAAAAAAAAAAAAAAAAAAGTTTTCTTAAAAAAAAAATTTCCAAAACTTCGGGGTGACGTTTCAATTATAATAAACGACTACCCCATAATAACAAAAATATCTGTAAATAGTGAAATTAGTTTGAGGGTGAAGGATATATTTTTAGAAATTACCGAACCGAATTCAAGTAAATTATTTTAAACATAAATCTTACAACATGGAAGTCATGTATAGTTCTCCATACCGATATTAGAACATGGAAGTCATGTATAGTTCTCCATATCTTACAACATGGAAGTCATGTATAGTTCTCCATACCGATACAACATGGAAGTCATGTATAGTTCTCCATATCTTACAACACGGAAGTCATGTATAGTTCTCCATATCTTACAACATGGAAGTCATGTATAGTTCTCCATTCCTATACTAGAACACGGAAGTCATGTATAGTTCTCCACATATTACAACATGGAAGTCATGTATGGTTCTCCATACCGATATTAGAACACGAAATTCATGTATAGTTCTCCATACAGATATAACATGGACGTCATGTATAGTTCTCCATACCGATATTAGAACACGGAAGACATGTATAGTGCTCCATATCTTACAACATGGAAGTCATGTATGGTTCTCCATACCGATATTAGAACACGGAAGTCATTAATAGTTCTCCATACCGATACAACACGGAAGTCATGTATAGTTCTCCATATCTTACAACAAGGAAGTCATGTATAGTCCTCCATATCTTACAACATGGAAGTCATGTATAGTTCTCCATACCGATACAACATGGAAGTCATGTATAGTTCTCCATACCGATACAACATGGAAGTCATGTATAGTTCTCCATACCGATACAACATGGAAGTCATGTATAGTTCTCCATACCTTACAACATGGAAGTCATGTTTAGTTCTCCATACCTTACAACATGGAAGTCATGTATAGTTCTCCATACCGATATTACAACATGGAAGTCATGTTTAGTTCTCCACCTATTTTTAATGTATCGTTACGACGGTCTCACTGGATAAAGACATTTCTTATTCTCCTATGACAAATATTTTTGTAGACATCGATTCTTCAACACTCGTGACAGATTTTTCTAATTCAGCGATTTTTAATCTCATTGATTCTTGTACCATCGATATTTTAGTTACTTGTTTATTAAGCTCACTTCGAAGGAGACCCAACTCTGCAGCGGTTTGTTCTTGCGTCTGCTTTTGCTCCTGTATTGACTCTTTGATATCTTCTGTTTCACGCTTCCGTTCCTCTGTCTGTCGTCCTTCTGACTCGAACATCAGCACTTTACGTCTTTCTTCTGGTTCCAGCAGGAGGGTTTTCTGTTTCTCTTCCGCTTTCTCATCTTGTCGTTTTTCTGCTTCTTCTCTTTTTCGTTTTCGTTCTTCATTTTGTCGTCTTTCTGCTCCTTCTGCCTCTTTTTGTCGTTCTAATTTTTGTTGTTCCTGTGTCTGCCCCAGCAGCGTTCGGAAAGCTTCCATGACGTTCATCTGACTGGCATCCATATTTACCGATTAATTACTAATTACACTAGTCTTGCACAAAGTGTCCAATGTTTCCACTGTTAACTTCTGTATCCCACTTTTGACACTACTGTATCTGATCGTTGTATGGTACAGTGGAAAGCAAAATAACTACACCAATTATGTCGTTGATGACCAATTTTAATCAATCACAATTAACAGTTTAAAATCAACAAGTTATTCAACAAGATTATACTCGTGCAATTATTCAGTCAAATTTGTCCACACGCAATAATAATGTCAACTAATTCAGGCTCGCACAATTATAACACAATAAGGATTCGCCACAATACTTTGAACCTCACGTGAATAAATCCGCCACTTGAACTCACTGTGTAATCGCCCGGCGTAAACTTAACTGACCGTCGCTCAATGCTTATATTTATACTTCGCTGAGATGCCAGAATAATCTGTCACTTTTGCATGACGTGTTAAACAATTCCCTTTTACGAGCGCTTTCGAATCCATTAGAAACAGTGTCGTGTCTGGCCTTGAACCCAGTGAGTGAACCGCTGCTGTCTGGAACAGCCTCGATTGTTGACGCATGACAAGTGTCACGTAATTGTCTTCCTTCTCAATTTAGCAGTATGACGCACACACAAATTACAGCTGGACTCTGCTGGAATAGCCGAGAATTACTTAGAATGACATACTCTATTATTCAAAAATGTCTTTTTACGTAACAGTATTATAAAAATATGTTTCTATTACTTCGTTGGGTTAATTGGTACAACTCTAATTACAGCGGTGAAAATTTCGAGTTTATTGATCATAATATTACATTTCCAATATACAGATGTGTAATTGAAATTCGTCCAAACAGACAATCAATCGAATTAATATAACCACAAACAATGCATTTACGTAAACTGTTACTAGCTAAACGTTCAAAATTAGACGTTTAATTAAAATATATTTACAAACTATTATTATTATTATTATTATTATTACAAACGGTCATTTTGCATTCTGGTGTTATTTTGGTGTGAATTTGGTATATAATAATATATTCTGTATAGACATTTTATTAACTCAACCGAACAATTTCAAGTTGTTTCTAATACACGATCTTTGTTCTATTTACATAGTATACATGATATTGCGTTGATCACATGACCAGGGCCAGTGTGAGTTTTTAAATTTATTCCAGTTACTAAAATTAACATACAAAATACTGTAACCCATTAGCAATGCAAAAAGCCAATGGTTTTCAGATTGTCTATTTTGCCTTTTGTAATTCTACTTTTTACCGTTACTAACATTTTAACTTTGTCAAATTTTGTTGCTTCCCTGCTATATACACTTTTTCCTCGAACGAGGCCTTTCGGTTTCGCAACCATTATCAAGTTCTTCCTACATCTAGGTTGTAAGAAAAACTTGATAATGGTTGCGAAACCGAAAGGCCTCGTTCGAGGAAAAAGTGTATATAGCAGGGAAGCAACAAAATTTGACAAAGTTGTGATAAAGACTGCTAACATAGAGAAAATAATTGATAATAACATTTTAGATCATAAACAACTGTTTCAGGCCCCTTAATAAGTGACGAACAACATTTATTTTATTAAATACTTACAAAATGATTAATTATGTCAATCTAGTGTTGATTTGTAAATTCTTAAAAGTTGTAAATAGCTTCATCTTTAGCGTATTTGTCGACTGCAGAAGAAAATCTGCAGACGGCAAAAAACATTTGCAGTCGCATTTTTATAAACGATACCTCATCGTTAGCGCTTACTGTATTCAGCATGCACAGTACCCATGTGACGTTGGTCACGTGAGTGACTGTCATGTAGACTTCTGTGCCTTCGAGACGGCGCCGATTAATCTACGGACAACTGGATAGTAAGGTACAAGCAACATTACACTAGTACCCCTTCTAGACCAGAACTAGACCATAAATAGACCAGAACTAGTCCAGAATATTTACACACAAAAAAACCTTAGTTCAATTCTGCGAATCCAATCACTTGCATATACTGTTAAAGAATGATGCCATCTTACTCTTATTCCTTTGATCGTACATGTCCATGTGGTAATTTGATGAAGCGAATAAATTTCCACCGATGCTCCAGGTGGTCCAGTGGCTAGCACGCGCAATCCACGTTAGTGCATCATCCTTTGTGCATCTGTCGGTTACAGAAGAACAGACAACTGAACAGACAATTTGAAGAACAATCAGCTGTTCGATACAAATGAGTTAAACGTGCAACTCTGCAGACGACATAAAAATATTTCGAAATATACTGTTACAACCAATACGCCATCGCTATCTCCTACGATATCCAGCATGCACAGTAGCCTTGTGACGCTAGCCACGTAGCTTCATGTAGACTGCTGGATGTAAATTGTGGTACCTTATACGCCTTCCGGTTAATCTACGGATAAATGGAACAACATTGCTCCATACGAATACTCCTACCGGCCATAAATAAACCAGAACTAGGTCAGTTCTGTGAATCCAATCAATCACACATACTGTTTAAGGTTAATGTCATTCTTACTCTCATTAGTTTGGTCGTACATGACCATGTAGTAATTTAATGTAGCTAATAAATTACCTCTGAGCCTCCAGGTGGCCTAGTGGCTGGCACGCGCGATTCATGTGCGCGTGCTACCATTTTCAAGTCCCGACGGACGATCAGTACCACGTGCACTCAGCGCCGTGAGGCAAAGTTGAGCAGCCGCCTGAGATAAGAGCAGCCCTTGCTGGCTGCCGATACCGCACCTAGCGGCTGGCGGCGCATTGTACTAGCCTTGCAACAGTCCACAAGACACAAAAGCCGTGCAGTATGCCTTGGTCCTTTACTGACTATTGAGCAGAGGTTTATTTTATTCTTTTAATAATTTTCCTTCTCTTCACTCGATTTTGCTTGCTGTCAATACTAGACGGACATATTGGATTTGATAAACTGTACCCAGTTATTACACCACTTTACATCCTCAATTTTATTTGCCACGGACTCGCAGTTCCTACTCTTAGTTACTAATTTTGTAGAGACTCAAATACATTGTTTATTGGAACGTCTTATTAATACATTTAATCTAAGTCCTATTTTTGGCAGCTCTTTGTTAAGTAATGTTTTACTGTTCTTATTTCTCAGCATAGTTCGCTTTATTTAAACAAAAACTCAGTAGAAAACACTTAATATAAGCATACGAAATCAATCTATACGAATACGTTAAATAGTGCGTATTTTTCCATATGATACCAATGATAAATGGATTTCTGTGGCAAATGACCGGTCACCAATACAATAAATAGAAGAAAAAGAAGTAGCCCTGAAGGTAGCATGAAAGAAGAAAACGGAGAAAACAATACGACATACAGGACTCACGGTTCGGGAGTGCTTGGATAAACAAAGGTCGACCTTAAGACAACTATCTCTCAAGTACAGCAGACCGTAAAATCTTGATACGTAATATATAAATACCTACAACCTCAATTACTAACACTTACAGATGAACAATGTTTTCTTCGTATCGCCCATCTAAGGACCACATGTCAATTTCAACTATTTATTCTTTGTTCTTTTCTTTTTCTCCAATATTATTTCATCTTTTCACTATGTCTCTTCCTCCTGTCTTCAGTCCACTTTGAACCTGAGTTTTTCTCTCTCCTACCCTGGACTCCTTCCATTTTTAACACTTTTGCCCGAAAAAATTCTCTATCAATTGCTTCTTCTGCGGCCATATTATTTTTTTTCTAAATCCTTTTGGACTTCTTAATCCAACTTGATGTTGACTTCTTCCCCCACAGATATTTTAAGATCTGTTTTGTTAACCTATAGTCGTCCATTCTATATAAATGTCCAACAAATAATAGTTTTCTTTTTCCCATTGTTTCTGTTATATTTTCTATAGTTTGATATATTACTTCTTAATCTCCAACCTTCTGAAATTTTTCGTGGGCCTAATATTTTCCTAACAATTCGTAATTATAATATTTATAGTTTGTCTACATTATAATTCAGTGCTAGACATTCACTTGCATATAGACATTCCGGCTTCACTGCTGTACTGTAATAACTTATTTTCCCATTTTTAGATATGGACTTTTTATTGTAAATATCTTTAGTTATACCATATGCCCTTTCCATATTATGAATCTTTTCTCCTATAGCAGATTTTTCTTAACCATTGTCTTGAATTATTTCACCGATTTACTTAAATTTTCTAACCCTCTCTATTCGACCAATATCTGTTACCAGGAATTTTGGCGCACTTTTACTGTTATGTACAATTTTATTTATTTTATCGTATTATTTATTATATCAGAATCGTATTATATATCAGAATTAATTACCGTATGCGATTAGTATAAAAATATTTTTCAATTATATTTAGTTGACAAAATGAACTATATAAATTGGCAAATGACCAATATTACTGTAGTAAATTGATTTACTTGAAGTCTCAGAATTGTCAATAAAGATTTGTACTAAACGCAAATTGCATATCTCGTACTTACAGTGACCCAGATATTTGGATGCTACACAAGTATCAGAAACACATCATCATACTCTGACACACTCTATTTGTGTCGTCGCATCCAATACAAGTTCTGCTGTTCCTGTTTATCAGTATTGTCAAACACAATATACTGAATGTGTGAAAAATGATCAATGATATTACTGCGCAATCCATATATCAGGGGGCGATATTACTGACGCAAAGCTACATTGACTTTATACTCATACAAACGTACATGTGCATACATAAAAAATAATTACGTTATCGTTTGTTACTTTGATTGATATAGTTGATGATTTCGTTAAATCCTAAATTTGCTATAAATATTTAGTTCGTACTGACAATTTTAGTTATTGTCATGTACCTTGTCACGGGACAAAAGGATTGTTACATGACAAATGGCGCCAAACGTACAACTCTTTGTTATTTTGGTGGCCCTAAAAAGGGCCGTTTGGGAAAAACGCTGTGATGTTTGTTCCGCCCGACCCGCGCTGAGATGTTCGGCGGCTGCGCCCGCTGTTCGTGGCGTACTGCAGTCCTCCAATTCTATTGGCATCGGTGTGATGAGTCCGCTGCCAGCCCACCGGAGTCATCGCTGGTGCGTTACAAGGCGAAGAACGTCCGTTCTACTCTTCGGCTGTCCCTTCCGGCTGACTCCATGTCGATTTCCTCCGATAGAGGAGGGAAGATGAAGTGCGTCCGATGGCGTGGCGATGGAGTGCCCAAAAAACACGACTGGGGGTTGCGCGGCTCGCGCGAGGCGCGAGTCGCGAGTTGTGCAGTGTCCCGAGTCTCAGTTAGAACTCCTGCCACTGGATCAGTTTGAGTTAATTTATATTATTTTCCTACTTGTTGAGGGCCTGAAGCGACCCACGTTGGTGGATTATACCACTGGGGCTAGTATACTGGGTCGCTTCCAAGACTCACCTGGTCGCGGATTGTAATTACCAAGTCCGGCAATGAGCGAAATTGTGGGTCACACGTGCAGATCAAACATAGAATCTACGCGCCAGGCGTCTCACGGTGTCATCAAAAGAGCGGACACCGAGTCCTCTCCTCAAAAGACGAGAAGACTACCTCCGGGGGACTTTACACGCGAGCGTAAGTTCCCGGTCGAGAACGCGCTGGCGCGCTGATCTACGACATCGAGCAACGTATCCCCAAACAGGACAGGCAATCACGGGCAACACGTACGAGTTGACGATGAACTTACCCAGCCGGGGGGCCATTGCCGGATCAGACAGCACGGGCCAAAGTCTGCTGAGTTGTGCCGAAGCGCGTTGTCTGATGTATTGTGTGTGGGTTCGCCAGGTGAGTCGGGGGTCCACGTGGAGCCCGAGGTACTTGACCCTATTGGTCCAGGGCACCTCGACGGGGACTACAATAAGCGACTGAGGCCGCTTACGTTTGCGCGAGAATATTATCATTAGAAGCGTTGACGGCAACTCTCCAGTCATCGGCCCACCCCACATACGCGTCGAGTTGGCGTTGGAGCTTGATTGTCGCATAACTTGCGTTCGGCTCTGAGGCAAATGCCGCAGTGTCGTCCGCGAACAGCGACAATCTTATTTCAGGAATTCGGGGCGTGTCGTTGACAAACAGCGAGAACAGGAGGGGCCCAAGTACACTTCCCTGATTGACACCAGCGGTAATACGCCTCTCCGAAGAGAGAACGTTGTCTACTCTCACTTGGAAGCTACCGCCTCGCAGAAAGCTGCCGATTAAGTGAACGTAGCAATCTGGGAGAAGGATTTCCGTTAGTTTGTAAAGGACACTCTCGTGCCATACGCGGTCGAAGGCTTTCTCCTAGGAAGATCGCAGTCGTCTGTCTGCCCTGGCAGCCAGCCTCGGTAATGCATTCCACGAGTCTCATCAGCTGATGAGTCGAGGAGTACAGCTCACGAAAGTCGAACTGATCGGGGATCAGCACGTCCAGTTTTTCTAGATGGTCACGGATCCTACGCTGGATCAAACTCACGAAAACCTTAGACGTCGCGGACAAGAGGCTGATGGGTCTGAGGTTTTCCGCGCGAGAAGAAATCTTTCCTGGCTTGGGTATCACTATAACTGTAGCCGTTTTCCATTTCGCAGGAAAGTAGGCTAGCTTGAGACAGACATTAAACAGTTCAGAGAGGAACCGTATTCCTCGCTCCGGAAGGCGGTGGAGTGCGGAATTCATAACTCCGTCAGGGCCAGGCGCCTTCCGGGGCTTAAGCTGAACTGTCTTCTCACAGACCTCCGGCGAGATGGGCTCCGGCTGGACTGTGATGCCGGCCGGTAGAAAGCGCTCTACCTCGCGGCAGATTCGCTTAGTGAATGCCGGGTTCTTGGATGGGTTGGGAACAAACTGCCCCTCAAAACAGTCAGCCAAGAACTCAGCCATCTTGAGGGGGCGTCCAAGAGTTTGACCCCCGCGTCCTTCCAGTGGGGGAAGAGGCGCGCGTTTACGCTTTCCCGTTAGGGCACTGGGAATCCGCCAGACATTACGGTTATCGGCAGGGCCATCCATCTGTGATACAGCTAGCTCCCAGTTGCGTCTACGGAACCCCAGCATGTCACGACGCAACTTGCCGATCGCTCTGTTAAACGCAGCCTTGTCGGCCGGGTCACGAGTCTTCTGCCAGCGTCTCCGGATGCGATTTCTCTCGCAAGCGAGCTCGGAAACCTCTTCGGGGATCCGCTGGTAGTCGGGCGTGAGCCCCGGGTTCATCCGGGAGGACACATCCACCGCCGAGACTATGGCTGTGTCGAATAAGGCAACTGCCTCGTCGACATGCTGGGTAGTGTCGAGTGGTATACGCTCAGGTAGGCGGCGACTGAACGCCGGGCCAAAGCGGTCCCACTCGATTACCCGCCGCTCGTCGCGGAGGTAGAGTGCTGAGTAGCTAGATGCACACTGATAGGGCAACGGTCCGAGGACAGTTTTGAAATGACGGAGACGTGGACCGGGCAATAAACGCTCCTGACCGCAGCAATGTCCAGTACGTCAGGGCGTGAGTTATCCCTCGGGGGATAGTATGTAGGCCCGGTAGGGCACATGACTGTGACCCGAGTCGCATCGGGGTACCTGCGTAACCGGGCCCCGTTTGGGTTCACCGAGCGGCTTCCCAAATCAGGGTGCTTACAGTTCAGGTCACCCGCCAGGACTACCCTCCTGTGTGCGCCAAAGACGGCCTCCAGATCTTTCGACAGGAACTCCGTTTGTGGAGGCTTGTATGCGGAAACCACGAGTAGACCGCCGAGAGCACCATGGAGCTCAACCGCGGTGCACTCGAGGTTCTGCCGCTCAGGCAGGACAACGCGGTGATGGCAAAGAGACGCCTTCACAGAGATGGCGGTGCCCCCTCCTGCGCGACCCGACTGGTCGTCCCGGTAGCACACGTAGTTGGGTAGTCGGAATCGACGATGCGGGGTCAGGTGCGTCTCACCAAGAAGAAGCACATCAGGCTTGTGACGGGCAACGTACTCTAAAAGCTCAGAATGCCGGGAAACGAGACCGTTGGTGTTTCACGCCACGAGCTCGAGGTCTTGCTTGAGGGATTGCCGTGTTTGTACTTTGTTCATAACAGGGCAATAACACGGCAGGCTTCCACCAAGAGGAGGAACTTGTCTTGGGGCGAGGCTGTTGCCAAGCGTTCGTTGATATTTCGAAAAGTCTGGGCTACTTTCTGCAAGTCGTAGCTTCCCAGAAAGTCGGAGGACGACGGTTAGATCATCGGAAGATGATTGTGGAGAATGCTTGGCGGCAGCTACATGGCTGCGGCGGGGCGAGGCAGTGGAAGCCTTGGGGGCAGGTTCTGGAGAGGGTGGTCGCTCGGGCTTTTGGCGGACAGGTTTGGGTCCAGTGGCAGGTAAAGCTGGCCCGTGTTCTTGGCCTGAGGTCTTTTACCTTTCTTGCCTGATCTGGGGTAGCGAGGTTTCGGTGTCGGCGGCAGTGGAGGATCAAGTTCCTCGTCATCCTGCGGCAACGGGACCTTAGAATACGCGGTGTTTTGCGTTCCGGTTCCGAGGGCGCGACTTCAGGCGTGGCCTGTTTAGTTTTGCTCGGGCTCATTGCACTAGACGGTTTCGGAACCGGAGTAGACCTTGGGGCTGGTTTCCGTGCCACAGGCTCAGAGGCTTTGGCCGATGTTACTGGCTGAACAACATGACGAGGTTTAGGCTGGACCGGCTTTACTAATTTGTTCAGCTGCTCTTTGTAAATAGGACAGCGTCTGTTATTTTCAGTATGGGCGCCTCCCCACAGTTTATGCAGTACCTGTAATTGTCAGGAACAGCGCAGGCCTGCGTTAAGTGGTCGAGTCCGCAGCGGACGCAGGTCGGCGCGTTCCGACAAGAAAAACTGCTGTGGCCGTACCACTGACACCTATGGCATTGGGAAATCTTCCCGGTCTGACGGCAAGGCTCTACACTAACGCAGAGCCCGAACAGCTGTTTCAACTCTAATAGGGCCTGGGTGTGTTCGCCCTTATCCACCTGGAGTCTGATTAGAGGCAGAGGTCGGCGCGAGCCGTAGGTTGTGTGTAACCGGGAGGCGGCCACAACCTTGTAGCCCGCGTCGCGCAGTTCGTCTAGAACGACCTGCGGATCGGCCTGTATGTCTAGACCCCTAAGAACGAGGGCTACAGGCTTGATGCGATTGACGGTGTAAGTGTGGAACTGGAACGATTCTTGTTCCAGCCACTGGATCACTCCGAAGTGTTCGGACGGGCTGCGGCAGGTGACGCGTACAGTCTCACTCGCTTGGAGCTTGACAAATGCGTTCTCTGCCAGCGCAACGACCTAACGGAGTCGGCGACTAAAGCCGATGATGTCCTTGACGTTCGTGACGAAAATCGACGGGACCCGACCTTCGGACGTGCGGCTAGGCGCAACCTCAGCGGAGGCTTACAATCCCGCCGAGTCCGTAACCGAAATCAAGGAAGCCAGTGAGGGAGACTTCCTCGGCTTGCCACCGTGCCCTACTACCACCCAGTCGGTGGAAGCCGAGGTTTCCATGTCGGGGGAGTCATACTCTGGTGGAGGAATAGGGCTGCCTGGCCGGCTAGCGGCCGTGCAGCCGGAAGCTACAACCCTTGGGGTCAATGGTGACCCTGATAATGACCTATCACGATCTTGCGCGGGTTGAGAAGGGCTGTCCGCGCAAGTCGTAGGCTTCCCGACTGGCCCAAGTGGCCGGCCGGGAAGCTCATCGCTGCCGCACAGTGAATTTGGGGCACTAACAGCTGGACTAATCCTGACTTCTTCAGCTCTTTGCCCACCGGGTGTCCGGGGCCGAACTGTGATACCGTGAATCCGCATCTCTGTTGGTGAGCCCTACTCTCGAACTCCCCGGATTCAGGTGGGCAGCGCTACCTAATCGACTTACCTGCACTGTTCGGCAGGTCCCAGTCGTGCGTGGCGTTGCTGAATCTTCTTGCTCGCCGCAAGGTTGGTCGACTTCCATCGCCGCAGCTGGATGGCCTTGCTGTCGGCGATGTAGTGAATGCTGGTCCGGCGGCTTCTTCTTTTCCTTTACTGCTGCCGCAGTAGTTGTTGTTTATGGCCTCTTCATTGCAGGTGTGTAGAGGTCGAGGTAATCCTCTTCTGCGCTGGTTATAGCAAGATGTTTCCTCTTCAAATGCTAGTAGTCGAATGTCCGAGTGTCCAAAAACTGACTGCCAGAGCTGTTGGGCTTCGCGTGGTGAGACGACCCAATGGTTTCCTAGTACCGAGCCTCCGGTAGGGGCTCCAGTGTCCAAAAAATTCTAGCGGCGGTCTTTTTATGCCCTGCCGCTGATCCCTGATTGGCTCACTCCGTATTCGTCAGGTGTCACGTCTCGGCTGCTGAACCCTGATTGGCTCGCTGCGTATTCGTCAGTTATCACGCGCCGCCTGGTGTTTGCGTCGCTGGTACGGAGACCAGATGTTTTGCCTCTCTGGCGTCACAACCTACACAAAAACAAAACCTTGAAAAAAGTTCTCTACTGTTGATACTATTGATAATCCACTATGTCAAGTCTCCGTGTCTACGAACCAAGCTGTTAAGCTGTTATTACCTGCTGAAAACATTCTCAGGGCGACCGATTTCCTTGAAGACAAATGCGCCGTAAATACAAGTAGTAATAAAAATGTTTAACTCTGAATCTTTTCGCTTTACTAACGCATGCCGACACACCGTATATATTGTTAGGACGGTCTACTTATCGTCGTATGGTACAGTGGAAAACAAAACACAAGACACCAATTACGTCACCAATCACCAGCTTTAATTATCACAATTAAAGAGTTTGAAATCAACAAGATAGTATCTTACAACAAAACAAATAATTCAGTATTAGTGCTTTCTGTCGTTCTTCAGATTCTTCTCTTTCTTGTCTTCATCGTTCCTCTGCTTCCAGCAGGAGGAGTTTTTGTATCGCTTCCGCTTTCTCCTCTTGTAGTTTTTCAGTTTGTAGTAGAAGCGCTTGGAAAGCTCCCATCATCTGACTAGCATCCATTGTTTACGACTAATTACAAATTGCACTTGTCTTTGAACAAATGTTCACTGTTTCCACTGCTAACGGTTCTATCCAATTTCTGACACCACTGTTACGACAGCCTACAGATCGTCGTATGGTACAGTAGAAAACTAAATACAAGACACTAATTAAGTCACCAATCACCAGCTTTATTTATCACAATTAAAGAGTTTGTAATCAACAAGATAGTCTCTTACAACAAAACAAATAATTCAGTATTAGTGCTTTCTGCCGTTCTTGTGTTTCCATTATTAGTGCATTCTGTTGTTCTTCAGATTCTTCTCTTTCTTCTCTTCATCGTTCCTCTGCTTCCAGCAGGAGGGGTTTTTGTATCGCTTCCGCTTTCTCGTCTTGTAGTTTTTCTGTTTGTAGTAGAAGCGCTTGGAAAGCTCCCATCATCTGACTAGCATCCATTGTTTACGACTAATTACAAATTACACTAGTCTTGAACAAATGTCCACTGTTTCCACTGCTAACCGTTCTATCCCATTTCTGACACCACTGTTACGACAACCTACAGATCGTCGTATGGTACAGTGGAAAACTAAATGCAAGACACTAATTAAGTCACTAATCACCAGCGTTAATTATCACAGTTAAAGATTTTGTAATCAGCAAGATAGTCTCTTACAACAAAACAAATAATTCAGTATTAGTGCTTTCTGCCGTTCTTGTGTTTCCAGTATTAGTGCTTTCTGTTGTTCTTCAGATTCTTCTCTTTCTTCTCTTCATCGTTCCTCTGCTTCCAGCAGGAGGGGTTTTTGTATCGCTTCCGCTTTCTCGTCTTGTAGTTTTTCTGTTTGTAGTAGAAGCGCTTGGAAAGCTCCCATCATCTGACTAGCATCCATTGTTTACGACTAATTACAAATTACACTAGTCTTGAACAAATGTCCACTGTTTCCACTGCTAACCGTTCTATCCCATTTCTGACACCACTGTTACGACAGCCTACAGATCGTCGTATGGTACAGTGGAAAACTAAATACAAGACACTAATTAAGTCACTAATCACCAGCTTTAATTATCACAATTAAAGATTTTGTAATCAGCAAGACAGTATCTTACAACAAATCAAACAAAAAATTGTTCACACGCAATAATAATGTCAACTAATATAAAACACAATTGTTTTACAATTGTTCTGCACAATTGTAAAACACATTACACTTCGCCACAATACTTCGAACCGCGCTGTGTAAATCGCCTCTCAACGCACTGTGTAATTGACCGACAATAACTGAACTAAACGTCGCTGAAGTCTTGTATTTATACCCCGTTGAGATACCAGAATATCCACACTACACATCAAGAACGCTACTAGAAAACACCAGAACGTAATTGATTGCGGCCTTGGACCCAGCGCGCGGGGACTAGTAATATCTGGATCAGTCTTGGACGCATGACAAGTGTCACGTAATTAGGGATTGTGTAGATTGCCGTTATCTACATAATATTAAAACCCCGAGAAATTCTCACTGTTTAACGGCTCTACCAATAAATCCTACTCTCACGTCCAAGAAGACATATTTGTATGTCGCGTGACCCCCGGGCAATGCATGGCGTACAGTGGGTGTCCGTTATGTACCAAACGAGAGAGGGTGAAAGGCGAGTTTCCGGCCCCTCAAAACTGTAACATAATGGCTAAAGTATGATAACCCCGACGGAAAAGTCCCTGGTCTTCCCGGTGTGGGGGTTATGCGGATGGCTGGTAATCAACCCATGTAAAATTTTACATACTCCTATGCTTCACACGATGCCTCGGAGTAGGACTAGCATTAAATGTATGCTGTTATACGGGTCCGAATCATGGGCACCAAGCAAGAAAGATTATAGACAGATAGAAACATCTGAAAAGAAATATCTTAGATCTGTGAAAGATTGTATAAGATTAAATCACATAAAGAACGAAGATATGACAGGAATTAAAAGTACAACCAGTAACGGAACTAGCGAAAAACTATTAAAAAAAATGGAAAAAGCATGTTATGCGCATGTCTCCAGAAAGAATTCCAAGAAAAATCCTGAATTATAAGCCAACCGGAAGAAGAAATGTTGCCAGACCGAGACCGAGATGGTGAAGCTGGAACAGGCAACCTGCCTAATCCTAGACAGATAGATGATGTGATGATCTTTAATAACACTTTAGTACATAAATAACGTATCGTTTATAAATATAAAGTGCTTCATACGCTTTAATAAGTGAGGAACAAAATTTATTTGCCACAAGGGCAGCACTGAAGTTTGGACCTATGCCCGTTTTACGCCTAGAGAAATCGGACCTCCCGATTTCTCTAGGCATTAATTCCCGATTAATCAAATTAATTAATCAAAATTTATTTGACTAAAAACGTAAACAAAAATAATTAAGTCAGTCTAGTGTTGATTTGTAAATTCTTAAAATGTGCAAACAGCTTTTTGTTAGAGCACTTGTCAACTGCACAAGAACAGTTAACAGTAGTAGTTTGACATACATGAGATAAATGTGCAAATGTGCAGACGACAAAAAACATTTGCAGTCAGTCATATTGTTACAACCAAAACACCATAGTTATCGCCTACGATATCCAGCATGCACAGTAGCCTTGTGACGCTAGCCACGTAGCTTCGTGTAGACTACTGGTTGTAAATCGTAGTAGTTTCTACGCCTTCCAGTTAATCTGCGGACAACTGAGAAGTACAGTAAGTTATAAACACGACGTAAACAAAACATTTACGTTGCAACTCAAATATAATGAACTATTTTAACCTTTCTGTGTTCATATGAAGAATTCTCTCCCCAAAAATTGTATTATTTTAGAAGCATATTGTCCTAGTGTCTAATAGAACACTATTTTTGTTTCCTAAAATAATCTACGTGTGTTGATATTTAAATTATGGTTTTTCTTCTTTATTTTCATTATCAGGAAAACACATGGTACATTTCTTCCTGTCAAAAAATTCATGTTTTGTAATTTTACGTCTAAGGCATATTTTATTTACTCCTGAAACGTTTTTCAGGACACGTAGTAAATTTATATAATATTTAGTAAAGCGTTCTGGGTCTATAAAAATCAAACATTGTATTTTGATATGTATTTTAGAACGCTTACTTATGCAAATATTTATTTTAATGAACCCTTCATTACACTTTTTGGTCCACTCTGTATGTAACATGATCAAAGATGTATTGAAAAAATTTACAGGCATTGGACTAATGCAATGCACAGAGAAGGGAATTGAAAATGCTTCAATAAATCTAACAAATATATATATTTATGTTCATTCACCAATCAATGAATTCATTCTTCATTTACCAATGTACAGATTATAAGTTAAATGTAGTTGCATTCATAAGCGAAGTTTTATATGTGTACTACGTTATTGACAACAAAGAAGTAGTTTCTATGGAAACTCACCGGTTCCCGTTTTCGAACACGCACCAGCGATCGGCCGCAAAATGTGCGACACGTCCTTATAAACATTTTCAAGGTTAAAATATAAAATTAATATTTTCTACATTTGCTGTATTAGTCAGATGAAAACAATTAATACTTATAGTGCTTACTTTAAGGACAAATTAAATTTTTGCAAACGTTAGCGTAAATTCGTTTCACTCTTACTTCTGCAAATGAAATTAAGGAAAGAGAAACATGCAAAGATCTATATCACTGTAGATAATTGTTAAACCCTATCACCCATTAATTAAAACCTATATGGAAGAAACATCTACACTGTATTTAGAATTACATTGTACGCTTAGACTGTAATTCGTTCAAGATTGATTTTTAATATCCATCATATACTACTATAAAATTCATGTTGTTTTAAAATAATGTTACGACGGTCTACTAGGTACAGTGGAAACAAAATCAAGACACCAGTTAAGTCACTAATCACCAGCTTTAATTTTCACAGTTAAACAGTTCGTAATTAACAACACAGTCCATTACAACAAATCAAAAAAAAAATTGTTCACACGCAATAAAATGCCCACTAAAATTAAACACAATTGTATTACAATTATCCCGCCCGATTATTAAACACTTCACTAATAACCACTTGAACGCACACAGTAATATCGCCAGATAATCACTTGTAATCGCCCGACAATAAACTCGGACCCCACTGTAAAGATATCGAAAATATATTGAAAACTAAGGTCTCTGGCGCCATGTATTTATACCTCCGCTCACAGACCAGAACATTCCAAATTGCGTCTTAGCGCCAGTGTGTACAACGTAATTAATTGCGGCCTTGACACAGTCCGCGCGGATGGTGGCTTCGAGAAAAGTCTCGCGAATGCGTGGATAGTCACGTACACCACCGCATTACATTCTGGATCCCTCTGGAACGTTCGATTACACACGTAGATTGTTCTGTGATGTCGTAACACTGCCCCCACCCTAAGCCTGTTCGTCCCAAACTGGCAAACCGTCTCTGAAGTAATACTCGACCAGGCGATCTAGGTGGACGTCCTTGCGAAAGATAATTCTCCGGTTCTTCGAACTCAGTCTCGTGTGATCCGAACATTGCGTTCCCAAGAAAGCGAGTCTTCCGCTCAACCACTAGTTTTGCTGGAATCACTCCCGTTGCGTTTGTACTGATGACCTAACCATCACTGGCTGATCCAAGTTTGTTTGGTTGTCGTCAACAACCTCTTGCGTAATCTCATCTTCAGCGACTTTGCCCTCGGGCGCTTCTGTCAGCTCAGGAAGAGGAAAGAGTTTTGTCCCGACACCCATAGTTGGCTTTCCAATCACTTCTTTTGTCGTACACTTATTTGTACTTCCTCTGCTAGTTCTTCCTCCATTTCCGCTTGCAATATGGAGGGTTCCTCTTGACCAGACCTGTTGACTTTTTCTTCGACTAATGCCACTCGCTTAATCAAATTATTGGTAGACCCTGTCATTTTAGCCATGCAAAGCTTTATCTTCTCTTGGCCAACCTTCAGGACATTCTCTCTTAAGTCCACAACGAATCCGTAGTCATTCATAATGTCCGTGCCAAGAATCACTTCATCGACAATGTCTGCAACGAGCATTTGGTGGCTAAACTCGAGAAGACCCAGGCGTACACGTACGTCTACCTTTCCTAATTCATTGACGGGCTTCCAGTCACAGTCTGTATTGTACAAGAGCTAATTAGAGGATGGCGGTTACAGACTAAGTCAGGGCGCACAATGGACACTGTTGCGCCTGTGTCAACTGTAAATGATGTTGGTTTACCATCCGCAAATCCATTAACAATCAAGTTTCCACTGATCTTATGCAGCGTGGGAACTGTGTGCTGTTTTGGGGCTTTACTTCTCCAATTGGTGCGATCACTCTCTTCTCTCGGTATCTTCTTCTACCAACAGTCTACCTGTAGATGACCACGTTTTACACAGTTGTAACATTTCGGTCTTCTGTCTCTTTCAAATCGTTGCGACTCTCTTGAACTTTTGAATTGTTTGTCCGACAACATTGTTTTTCTGCACCCATCGTAACGGCAATGTGATACAGGGATCTTCTGACTGCAATGTGATGGCACAAACCCATTAATGTAGCGGAACGCTGACTTGGGAGCTTCAAACTCTAGGGCGTGAACAAGAGCTTCTGAGCTATTTCGGTGCCTTGCCATTCGTAACACTTGCTGAAGTTCACAATCTCCGATGCCATCAATAAAAGTCTGCACCGCGAACCTTATTCGAAAATCTTTTGGTGCTTCAGGATTGGCCAATCTACTCAAGCTGTCGATACTTGCTTCAAATTCTTGAAGACTCTCCTCGGAACGTTGTCGTCTTGTTCTCAACTGAGCGTAGTACACATCTTGTAAATGTTTATCACCTTAGTGTAATTCTAGAGCTTTTATCAACTCGGCATAGATGTTTTGGCTGTCAGGTGGCACTTTCTATAGTAATTCTGTCGCGGGTCCTTTTAATGCGAGAACGAGTGAGACTGACTTGTTTTTGTCTGTCCAATTATTCGCGCATGCAGCAGCTACGAATTGGCGTAAATACGTCGCCCAGTGCGTGCTTCCATCAAAGGTTGGAGTCTTGACATGAACTGACTCAACCGCAGGCGAGGTGACCTTCTCTATTGACTTAATTTTCTGTGACTTTATCATTGGTACAGACTGTTCAGAACTTTGTTTTGGTTGTATTTTCATGAACTGCTCAACTTCATTTTTAATCTGCTCTTTTATATTTGTAATCGAGTCTTCTATTTTTGTTTACATAGCTTTTTCCACACTCGTGACAGATCTTTCTACTTCAACTATTTTATTAGACATCGATTCTACAACACTCGAGACAGATTTTTCTACTTCACCTATTTTTAGTGTCATTGATTCTTGTACCTCTGATAGTTTAGTAACTTGTTTATTAACCTCACCTCGTAGGTGACCCAACTCTGCAGCAGTTTGTTTTTGTGTCTGCTTTTGTTTCTGTATCCTTGATATCTTCTGTTTCACGCTTCCGTTCCTCTTTTTGTCTTTCTTCTGTTTCTAACATTAGTGCTTTCTGACGTTCCTTAGCCTCCTCTCTTTCCTGACTGCGTTTTTCATCCTGTCGTTTTTCTGCTTCTTCTCTTTCTTGTCTTCGTTCTTCTTTTGTCTCTTCCCGTGTCTGCCGCAGCAGCGCTTGGAAAGCTTCCACCATCTGACTGGCATCCATTGTTCATCGATTAATTACGAATTACCTCGACTTGTACAAAGTGTCCACTGTTTCCACTGTTAACCGTCCTATCCCACTTTTGACACCACTGTTACGACGGTCTAGTTGATCGTCGTAGGTACAGTGGAACCAAATCAAGACACCAGTTATATCACTAATCACCAGCTTTAATTTTCACAGTTAAACAGTTCATAATTAACAACACAGTGGTGTTTCCAACAAGTGGAGATGATGATGATAATAAATATATCAGTTTTGTTTGAATTTATACTCGTTTAGATGATTACGTTGAAAATAAGAAACCTTGAAATATTTGTGAATAAGAAGTTTTTAAAATGCCATTCATTGTCTTTAAGTATAAAATTTTATTATACGTAATATTAATCTAACTTAATTATTACTCTATATCCTCCTATCTATAGGTACAGATGGTGCGCTATAAAGGTCTTATATTGCAGATTCTATTCCCCTGTTCGTCCGCTTCTGTTCCCTGTTCTCCCAGAGTCTTAGTCTGTATGTCAAATATCGATTCGCCTCTGCTCAATTATATTTAGGTTGCGGCTATCTAGTATCACCTTGGCCCTCATGTATCTATATCAAATGTTTAACTGTTGATTATCTGTGTTGTTCATCAGAGCTGCTGTACTCTCGTTGAAGACTACATACCAACAGCTTTCTTCTCCAAAGTCTTCTTCATGAAGCTAGTGATATAATATCTGCATTTCTGCAAACGTATTTGTTTATACATACTTACAGTGAGCAGATTTACTCTCTAACCCTTATTCCAAGAATTTATGAACAGACCAACTTTAATTGTGGCTAAGTTTGTATCCTCTATATCTCAATCTAAAAATTAGGTATATCGCAGTGTTTTTAAATAAAGATTAAATAAGGTATTTATAATTATTGTACCAATTCTGTACACTAGTAAATATGAAAAGTTCAATACAATCACTTCCGCGCGCTGTTTGTGTGCAAAAAAGGTTTTTGACATTTTATATTATGAACGACCTCGGTAAGAGTGATAGTTCTATTATTTTAATCTATACCTTATGATGGAGCATAAGCTCTGAAACGCGTCGTAGAAAAATTATAAGAAGTCACAAGGCGGACAATTCAAGATAATTTAGTTACTATATTTCTTTCTTTGTCTGTTTCTTGTTTGTTTAGTGGAATTTTATACATTCTGTTAAATAGTGAATAGAATGCTGCCATTTTATGTTGTGGTGGGTGGTCAGAATGGTTAGGTATAATGATGTTAGTGGAAGTTGTTTTTCTATATATTGCATATTGTATGTGGTTGTTGTTTCTTGTGATGGTTATGTCTAAATAGTTGGTTTTGTTATGTTTTTCTTTTTCTTCTGTGAATTGTATTTTTGTATGTATGTTATTGATTTGTTTTAATATGTTATCTGCATTTGTGTTTTTTTTATTTGATACATATAGCCCATCATCTACATATCTTATCCATATGCCATTTGGATCAAAATGAATTTATAATATTTTGTATTTTGGTGTCTATGTGTTGTAAGAATATTTTTGCTATTATGCTAGATAATGGAGATCTCATTGCTAAACCTTCTTGCTGTTGATAAATTTTTCTATTAAATTCAAAGTAATTTTAATAGTATGCCCAAGAGTCACGATATAATAGACCTAATGTATATAGCATATGTACATTACTATTCTGCACGCATATTATGCACCGACAGAGCATTGATGCTTTATAAATTTACATGTATTATTTTAAATAGCTGTTGCCCCTCCCCACCACGAGGCCAACCTATTGTAAGCCGGGTGAAGGGTTGGATTTCTGGGGAGCAACAGGCATTCTTGTTGTCGATAATTTAAATGTTTAAAATATCAGGAGCTCGGAGGAGAAAGAGCGAATAAAAAAAAAATAGATTTTTTTTTTACAGAATCCTATTTTCTGATATGTTAAGAACACGGTAATACCACTATCACGTATAGTATTTTGTAAATAGCATTGAAATGTATGGACTGCATAAAACCAGCTGAGAGCTTAGTGCTGTAATACTGGAGGAGAAAGGGCGAATATACTGTACGGTGTCATGATCTATTTCTTAGGTTCCCCATTTCTCCACCGCGCTTAGACAGAGTTATACTTGACCAGATATATCTATGAAAAGTTTGGTCAGTGTGAGTTTGTATTTTGATGTCATTAGTTTGTTCTTTCTTATCCTGCATATGTTATTTCTTTGGTGAAACGTACCAAGTGTTTACATATTTAAAAAAAACGTTTACATTAATACCTAGTGTTAAGTATAGCAGTTATCAACAGTTAAAATTTTCATTCGATTAATTTAAATTTTAGAATAATCTTATAATATTTTGTTTTTATATTATTAATTTTTTATTTTACTTATCATTGATTGTTTAAAAATAAAAGTGTAAACTAATCAGAATCTATGTTTTTTTAATACTGAAATACATATTCGCCCTTTCTATCCTGAGACTATTCATAAACTTTAAATGTGATTTCCCAACACCACGATTTTTAAATTCGCCCTTTCTACTCCCAGCTCCTGATATATTCAAAATGGTAATTTAACATAACGTGAAATTGTTATGCTTGGTATCGTATAGAGTTACACAAAACTATTGGATACGTGTACTGCAAGAAAACTAAGCGCTACCACATCAGCACACACACACACACACACACACAAACAAGACTCAGTGTCCAAAAATACAAATCCACAGGTATTTCGTTATAAATCTTTTAAATTCTGTTCACACACATTTCCACTAAATCTGACCTTTGATCACAGGTTCTACGTTCCTGGTGGGAAACATATATAAGTAACTGTCCGACTAAGTAAGACAAATCGTGGTTAAATCCTTGCCGTTTTATTTAAGAACTGTTACTAACACGTCAGGAATTTTCTTCTTTTCTTCCCTTACAGTATTTTTTTACAGTTAGAATACTACAGTTTTCCTGTTACAGTGTTTTTCTGACGTGCTTTGAAAGGAAACATTGTTGTAAGCGTTTGTTGAATGTGTTAAACTTATATAGTATTTAATAAATACTTTATAATGCTCCTCTAGTTTTAGAACTTTATATGCATTGCATGAAATCTTGAACATTTTAAAATTTTTTTTTGAAATTTTGAACATTTTTTTTTATTTTCATAGTGAAGTAAAATAGGATTTTTAAAAGAAAAATTTACTTACATATTAATTTCAATTAGCGCCCTATCTCTTTTGAGTCTATATATGTATGAGATACTACCTACGTTGAAAACAGGCGCTCCTGTGTTGACGTGCTTATTTCAATGCGAAAAACAAAATAAAATAGCAGGAATTAATTTTAGATGAACAATTCAATATAATCAACTTAGAGAATAAGGTTGATTCATAATTACCTGTGAGTGAGCTCGAATTTATAATTTATATTAATAAACTCTAAACAATACACTTCAAAATGCAATATATAAACTACAAAATTCTTCTTCTTCTTCTTCTTCTTCTTCTTCTTCTTCTTCTTCTTCTTCTTCTTCTTCTTCTTCTTCTTCTTCTTCTTCTTCTTCACGGCTTGGGCTACAGCCCGTTCTGCCGTCACAGAGTCTCCGACCACTTTTTCAGCGTCTTCCCATGATATCTCGTTCCCACTAGCCTATATTTAAACGTTTGCTTAGGAATACGCGTGTTTACCATGCGATCCACACGATACTCACAATTCTGCCTGTATTAATTTATTCTCTCCAGAACCGACTGTAACTTCAGGTCTTTCTTTAAGTCATTGCTTCGTAGATAATCTCTCAAACTACATTCCTTAACTGCTTTTAAAATTTTCATTTCCGAGGCCTATAGTTTTGCAATATCTTTTTGCAGGAGAGTCCATTTTTTAAATCCATACATTAAAATCGGCAGAACCACGAACATATAGAAATTTAGCTGTGCCTTCCTTAGCGTTTTATCTTTCAATAGTCGTCTTTTTGTTACATAAGTATAACTAAATTTAATTAAATTTCTATTTAGGGTATCGTTCTCCTTCCTATACGAGATATCACATCCAAAATAATTAAAATCTGATACCTGCACCATAACAGTATTATCGATTACAATTTTTGTTCTTACAGGAATTTTGGTACTACCTACAAAATTATTCATTCCTCGTTGGTGGCCATATGCGCGATTAATGAGTGTCGACAGAGCTAGGAACCGGCCAATGGTATTCTGCAAATAATAGACGAGTTTTCATGTTTTCCGTTATGTGCGAAGCAATAGCATTGTTTTTTCGCTTTTACCTTTGTTTCTGTGCATTTAATGACTTTGGATAGTGATGTTGCTTACTGTCAGTAATCTTTAGTTGATTTAATGGTATACGAATTGTAATGCTTTATGTGATGCAATGAATAAACTTAAATGTATTTGCAAAATTTTGTTAAGAAAAATCCAATTTACACACAAGTTTTTAATATATTTGTGAGCTTTTAGTATTAATGGTCGGATCTAACTACTGTGTTGTAGTCTTCCTTTGGGTTATTGTGGTAGAAATTAGCGAACAAATGTTCACATAAAACGGATGTCGACTGGGTGTTATATAGATAAAAAAATATGAAAATCTTAAAATTACTTATAAAATTTCATAAAAGATTACATTTAATGATTAAAATTACTTGAAATATGAAAATTGGTAGTCAGATATCAGTGCTCGAAACATTTGCAAACTTGTTTCCCATTCTATTTTTCTATTTTTCAAGTTTTTTTAAGATCCAGGAATATTTCTTTATTTATTTGGAATATTTCTTTACAACTTTGTCAAATTCTGTTGCTTCTCTGCTATATACACTTTTTCCTCGAACGAGGCCATTTGGTTTCGCAACCGTTATCAAGTTCTTCCTACAACAACTAATGGTTGCGAAACCGAAAGGCCTCGTTCGAGGAAAAAGTGTATATAGCAGGGAAGCAACAACGTTGACAAAGTTGTGATGAAGACTGCTAACATAGAGAAAAGAACTGAGAATATTTCTTTATTCAAATATTTGGAAAGCATTATTTCAGAAGTGGAACAACAAAAAATGACTTCAAAAATAGGATACAACAGGGAAACAATGCTATTCGTTTGCTAAACTCGTTACTTTGGTCGAACAAAATGAAACTTCAAACTAAATTGACAATCTACACAACTATTGTATAGCTCATTTTAACTTATGACTGCGAATACTGGCAACTTTCAGTTAAAGAGAAAAAGATGATACAAAAATAGTGGAAATGGTTTTCTTAAGAAAGTGTGTAATATTTCTAGAATGCAACATGTTAGAGACGAAGATATAAGAAGGAAAACAGGGCGTGTATTTACAACAGCAGAAAGAATAGAATCTAGACAGTTGCTATGGTATGGTCACGTAATAAGGATGGAGGAGAAGCTATGGCCAAAGAAAGCATTGACTTACTCACCACAAAATAGTAAAAGAAAAGGAAGACTGACAACACAATGGAGAACAGGAATTAGGAAAAGCATGAGGAATCGAGCTATTGAAGATGATGACTGGAAGGATAGGGAGAAATGGCGATCGAAATGCGGGATGCGGCATAGACCGTAGGGCTCCGCTAATAAAAAAATTTTTCTTTATCCTAACTGAGAGCTTATTTAAATTTCCGAAAATATTACTGTTGCCAATGTCAGATTCATTACATTCACTTCGCATCTAGTAAGAGCTCAGTATCATTCTTTCTGTGTAAATAAGCAGGACTCTACACAGCGACTCTACAAAACTTCAATCAGGTCCTGTACATCAGCAAATATTTCTACAAATATACTAATCCAATTTCTAGTTAACATACATATTTTCAGTATAGTACAAAGCAATAAAGAGAGTTGTATAAAGATCATTACGTGACTTTATATTGCTGATCGAATGCGACAACAGGAAACTGATTGAACAACATATGAAAACGTTGTGTATAAAAATTTATGTATATAATATGTAGACGCAGTGCGGCAAAGAATCCCGTGTCTAGTGAGCAGATAACGTAAACAAGGCAGATTTGACGACAAGGATAAGTCAGCTCTCTGTCGTGCTCACATATCACGCACGTGCACACAGCCTCTCAATCATCCTTTACGTACCAACCGCGACACTTCAATTTACGTTCCATAGTACAAAGTTTTGTAAATATCGTAAACATCAAAATACGTTTAGACTTCGGAGATTAAGGAAATAATGTAATCAACACTCGCGCGCGCGCGTGCAAACACACACATACACATGTACACGCATACGCGCGTACACGCTTTTCCATATAACATACGTGTACAAGGCACTACGCATTTTTGTAACACAATATTAGCAGATTCTTGGGTATTGTCTTTAGCATCATATACGCTTATATCTACACCTATCTTAAGATTGTGAGTAATTTCCTTCTTTCATTATTACTCTCATTGGCAAACAAGCGAGAGGTATCCTGCCTAGCGTAAACCCTCCCCAACTATGCCGTTCGGATCCGGCGTTAAACTGTAGGTCCCATATACCCCGTGAGAGACTCCGTAACACAAGCAGCATGCATGGTACATGCGGGAGGGTACAAACCAGTCGAAAGCCTGAAGGACCCAATAACAATAATAATTATTACTCTGTTTCCTTTAAGCAACTTACACTAGCGATCCTAATAGAACTGATTAAACTAAGTGAAGCTAAGTTTAAAAACACGTCAAACTAGAAAAGGCTATTTACTTTGACGATGGCAGAAACTGTGCTCTTGGCATAGTCGGCTTCTATTCTGACAATTACATTGCAAACACAAATGACAATCTCACCAACACTTTGATATCTAGTATTGGCGTATATTTAGTTATATACTTTCCGCTGTCCTTCTGTTGAAAACACAGAAAATTTTAAAGAGTGTCTGAAAGCAATTGACAGCAGAAGAAAACAAAAAATATAATGATGAGGGTTAAAACAACTATAAATTGTGACATGAAATTATTAATTCAGCTTTCTATAAATTTTACTATACAAAATAGGATTAACGTCAGGTGATGACTTAATAATATTAGCGATAGATTCCGTAATATGGTTGTGCTTAACTTATGATCCCAATTCAGTTAACCTGAACACTACATTGAAAGACACTCTCAATGAGAAATTTACCTGGTACAGTAACAGTAACTTCGTTGACATTATCAACGATGACGATTATAATCGTGAGAGAATTTTAGAACTCCGTTCTACACATTTTGAAGAAACTTACTAAATTTTTTCTGTAAAATGTGTTAGAAAACGTCGTCAAATTTATATAATTTTCAAGACCTCCGCTGCCGAGCTTTCTTAAAATATGAAACATTATTTACTTACCGATAACAACATGCTTCCAACGTAATATTCCTACCTCTGTTGCACACCGTTATTCATTAACACACATCAAAGTTTAAGTTACAGAAGTCAGTTAATGCTTATAACTCCGTTTAACGTTAATTTCCCTATATTTCTTAATCTTTTAATGTTATCGATCATCAGATAACAAAACTTGAAATCGTAACAGGAATTGACTGTAAAATTGATATACTTCCTCCCCGTATTTGCTATTATGTTACATTTTTTTTATTTACTAGTAAAATTTTTAATTTTGCAGATTAGTATCATAACCTCTCATGTTATTGCAGAGTACAGACGTACACTGTTTCAAGAAAATTGTAATCTACACATAAATATTTTTAAAATAATACGACATAGAAGTAATAAGTAGTGTTAATTAATTTTCTTACAAATACGACACATCAGAACTTTAAAAATCAAATTTTTCTTCCTTTAAGTTCATCGGAAAATTAATTTCGTTTAACCCTGAAAACAATTCCCCGGAAGCTTTCTCAAAACACTCCTCTGTTCCGAATTTAGTTTTGGGAATTTCATAAGTTAACAACAGACATTAAAGGAATTGTAAACCCGTGAGTTGTGTGAATTTGCGACATGTGAGTGTTAGCTTTATCGGAATCAATAGCATACGTATGGATCTTACAAGTGCCCTTTCTGAGTCCATGTAAATGACATACGGATGCTCTTTATTGTATTTGATAGTAGCTTACTTAACCAGCAAAACTTACCAAGTGATACTCGCTCAAACCTTTGGAAATAGCAATCGCAGATTCTGTCATTGTATTCTATTAGGCAAATAGTGTTTACAACACGTAGAGATTAAAAAACAAAAAGAAAGATGGTTATAATTTGCATAGAATGTATATGTTTTTTTATGACTTATTTTTTCAATAATAAGTCACAATTGTATGTGATTGTATTTCATTATAAGTATTTTACTTATTTCAACACAAACTACCTCATTCTCACAGCCTCCCACACACACATGCAAATAAGTCCATATGAATTGTATTTAAAAATAATATTTTTCTTCTTCAAGTGTAATTTATATTATTAGATATGTAAATTACGTTTGCATTGTAGGAGTAATCTGCATCTTCCGAAGTTAGAAATTAAATTCCGTATTTTTAATCAGATGAGTAATATTTATAACTATATATAATTGGAAAAAGTGCTAAAAAACACATCATTTCTAAGAAGACTGAACTTAACCTCAAGGTCAGAAATATCTACTGGCTGATAGCTAGAAAATCGCGGTTAATTCTTGTCAACAAATTTTTAATATAAAAAGCAATTCTTAAACCGATATGGACTTACGATATTCAACTTTGGGGTACTGCTAGTACGAGTGACATCGAGATTATACAGCGCTTTGGTCCAAAACTTTGAGATCAATAGTCGACGCTCCATGGCTTGTCTCTAACAATTCTATACAAAGAGATCTCAAATTTCCAAATGTGACAGAAGATATCGTGCGCCTCTGCAGGAAACATATTTCTAAATAAAAAAAAACATTTTACTCTCCTAGCAATCAATTTGTTAAATAGTAGTGAAGACATCTGCAGACTAAAAGACATGAGTTGTTAGATTTACTTTTCAGGTTCATCGCGTAATGTGTATTGTGTATTATCTGTAGTTTAATGTCCGTGTCATCTCTTCTGTTATATCTATATCTTTTGTGTTCATGTCAACATTAAGTGTTAATGTCAACCAGTATGTCAGACTTATAGTCCCAGTGTTTAAATATTGAATTTATTGTATCCTGCTAGCAGTAATTGGAAGTGACTTTTGTTCATTTGTTTACGTGTTTCTGCCACATAATCTTGTAATTTGTGTTTCTGTTTAATCTGTTGACAAAAACAAGAAGAGCTGTCAATGGTCAGCTCTTTATACTCATGTTTTGTCAGTCAATTTGTTCAATGTTTGCTTAATGGAACAGAATACAAATCTGCATTAAATTAAATAAATGGATGTAAACATCCCAGCCCAAACGTAATTTTGGGGCATGCATAATGTATACAGGCAACTCTTAGAAACCATCAAAACCACTATCCATAAGCACACCATAAATGAAAGGTGGTGTTAAGTGGACGTTAACATTAAATCGTATGGTTTGAGTAGTTAAGAGTTTCACAAGTTTGCCTGACTGCAAGACACAAGCTACAGTAGATGCTGACCAGCATACAACCGTTATATTCAGGTGTCTGAAATTTTAAGCTATATTAGAAACGTCCTTTTCAAATCATATGAAATGAAGGGTATTACTAATTCTTATAAATTATAATTTAAGTAATATTTATAAACTTTCAAATCTTTTGTAAGTTATGCGAAAGTAACTTCACCGTTCTTCTCATAAGTACGATGAACTACTATCGTTTAAATTTTTAGCAAGAAGATAAATAAACTCGTATTTCTTCAAACTCGTCTTGTATGTTCTTAAATGTGGAAACCGTGAGCAGTGTTAACATATGACACGTTCTCACAGCAAACAACTTACAACCCACAACACCCAATTTTAATGTTTTCTCTGCCCGCTTATTCGGAAAAGGCGTCTCAACGCACACAATTTGCAAATCGTTTCCACTGCGATTTGCAGCCACGCAGAAGACGTAAAGATTGCCTGTAATGTTAAATCGATTATTACGTTTTGCTGATAAGATTATCAGATATCACTGAATCGAAATATATCGTGACGAGAAGCTGTGAAACTTTATTTGTGTGCATAATTATTCTTGGTGAGCGGACCAACTACCCAGGTCACCTATATTGCCTGGTCAACTGAGAGACGGTTTGCTAGTTTGGAACGAACAGGCTTAAGGAGGGGGTGGTGTCAGCGCTACGGAATCACGTAACGGTTTCCTAAAGTCTGCAGGTGCGGTTACGTAAAAGTCATACACATTTCTCAGCTAGCCGACCAGATTCAGTGTCCCTGTGTTCACGTAGCTTCCGGACTGCTCGAGTACTCCTAATAACAAATTATGCCGGCACCGTCAAAACAAAGGAAAATATTCTGGAACACCTGCTGGGCCTATATAAGCTTAGAAGTCAGTTACACCTAGCGAGATTAGTGCGATATTTTAATAAGGTGATATAATTATTTATTGCGTGTGGACAAATTTAATTTAAAATAATGTATGACAGTACCCCTTGTTGATTTCAAATTGTTATTTGTGACTAATTAAAGCTGGTATATAGTGACTTCATTGGTGTCTGTACTTTGTTTCCACTGCACAATGCGCCGATCCGTGAGACCTTCGTGACAATAGCTTCTTCAAAATTTCTCACACAAAGCGTCGTTTCCAAATCGACATACTTCTGTCTTAGTGTATTCTGTTCGTTGAGTAAAATGTTAAGTATTTATAAAAATGTTATTGTATAAAAATTAATTTTTTAACAGCGAGCCGAGCAGATGCAGTGTCTTTGTCAAGACCATGTACTCACGTAGCTTAAAGACTGTTTGAGTACTCTTAACTGCGAAAATTACGCTGGCACCGCCAAAAGAATGGAAAATATTCTGGAACACCTGCAGGACCTATATAAGCTTAAAAGACAGTTACACCTCGCGAGATCAGTGCGATATTTTAATAAGGTGATATTACTATTCTGTGTGGACAAGTTTAATTTGAAATATTGTATGACAGTACCTATTGTTGATTTCAAGTTGTTATTTCTAACTAATTAAAGCTGGTATTTAGTGACTTCATTGGTGGCTGTATTTTGTTTCCACTGCACAATACGTCGATCCGTGAGACTTTCTTCGAAATTTCTTACACAAAACGTTGTTTCCAAATTGACATACCTTTGTCTTAGTGTATCCTGTTTACTGAGTAAAATATTTTAAGTATTTGTAATAACGTTATTGTATAACATTATTAATTTAATTTAATTAATTCATAAATTATTAATTGATTTATTATTTAATTAATTTTATTATTAATTATTATAACATTATTAATTGACATTATTAAAATTAACATTGATTAATTATTAACATTATTAATTAATTTTATAACAATGTAAAGAAACCACAGTTACCTTAAAATTAAAATGTAATACATTTCTTGCAAATCGTAGGCATATACGCCCGGAGTCAATGATGTAAAAATTCCTTCACGCTCTGTTTGGCCGTGGTCCATTGTTTCCGCCAAAAACAGACGTTTCGGCTGTGCCATCGACTGCCATCATCAGTGTAAGATCGAGTACGCTAACGCTGGTTCAACCTTAACCACAGTACTGTGGTCACTAGCGTATACCATCTCACGTTAGTGTACCCGATCTTACACTGATGATGCCAGTCGATGGCACTGCCGAAACGTCTGTTTTTGGCGGAAACAATGGACCACGGCTAAACAGCCCGGGAAAGAATTTGAACAACATTTCTTGCAAATGTTAATAAAAATATAGGTTAACAAATATCCGATGCTGTTGGGATGTTTCTTCGTCTGTCAAGTGTTGGTCTTCAAATATTTGATGTCCATTTCATCGTACTACGTAGGTCATAGTGCGATAGTCTGTAGTAGATTAAACGTATTGTGGCATAAGATATTGAAGTAGGCTTGCCTAAATGTAGTGTGTTGTGCACGGTGGAGACGATCGCTTACATCACGTCAATAATACGTTGTCCTGACAGTGACAGCAACCTAATACTGTGAACGGACTGCGCCTGACAGCTGACGGGTAATTCATACGGCTCGGCTAATACCACACTTAACATGATGCATGATAGCTGTCCAGCAAACTTTATTACCATGGTTTATCTAATTGTCCATTAACCTTCATATTAATTCTGCAGATACTGGCTTTGTACTTATGATCATTCAGTAGAAATTTACAAAGTGACAGCTGTGATTTAAATCATTATTGTATTTTCCACTACCAGTCAAAGTATTAATTACAGAGCAATTCCAAATGCTTTGTGAGAACGGCTGACAGCATAAGCTCTCTATTACAGGCGTCTACAGAAAGGAATTTGGAAAAATTTTGTAATTTTAATACGCTATCTGATTGTGGAAAATACAATACTAACTTAAATCTTAGCTGTTACTCTGTAAATTTCTACCGAATGTTTATAATTACAAAGCAAGTACATTGAATAGTAGTTTTGATAGTTCATCTTCTTTTTTCACAGTACTAATTAATATATATAATATTGAACTTTCACTTGTGAAACTTACTTTTTTCTCCCGTACGCGTTTCGGCGTGATGTGCTCCTTCTCAACGGATTGAGATAGAGATTGAGGTGCCCCACATCTATCTCAATCCGCTGATGAAGGCGCACATCACGCCGAAACGCGTACGGGAGAAAACAAGTAAGTTTTACAAGTGAAAGTTCAATATTATATATATATATTAATTGAATAGTAGTCTTTCGTGTAATGCAGTCTTCTTCAAAAATTAAAAAGAAAATCAATAAACAGTGTGTTAATTACAACAGAATAGAAATAAGTAAATAGGGGAATTTTTTTCTTTCTTGTTCTTCTTTCTCTTCAGGCTGTGAAGCTATGTGTGCTTCCGGCTCGTCAGGCATAACCTGATGAGGTCATCTAGTTATACTGCCTGCTTAATCGTAAACGATCGCATTTACGACCTTAAAAGTGTTCCTTATTGTTCCAAAATACAATGACTGCAAGTATAACAGGTAAAATTTAGGATGGCCCCGTGAAATTGATTGAGGTACATTTCCAAATAAGATGAGCGTACTTGGATTGAACAGTAACAATTCTGTTACTGTTTTTCCTAACAAAATAAGACTAATGTCTTCAAGTAGGCCTACTACTACATATTTTTCTTAACGGCTTCTGTAGACTGTACATCTACCTGCTTAAGATAATATGGAAAGGTACTGATTATTTTTGGGTTCCACCGACACCCAACGAATCTTACTTAGTCGCCCGCGATTGTACTTCCGTCCGTCTACTGAATGCACTTTCATCAATTTCGACTAGTCGCCCCCAATTTTACAAGAATTTTCATTCAACCACACAACAAGAATTTCTCTGAAAGTGTGAATTAATTTTCTCTCCGTTGGTTGTGACAAGCCAGTATCTCTCACAATGACAGGACAAGGATACTTCCAAATTCCACGCAATTAACACGGACAACATCAAAGTGACGGGAAGAACGCGTGAAGTCCAAAGATAGTACTGTCCCGTACATGTTTTTTCACTCTACAGTTTTTTGCCCCACATCCGTAAATCGAGTTTCCATTTTTCCCGTAATTAAATGCATGTTTCTTCCACACTTTACAGTCAGTTGATTTCTTTATAAGCGTAAAGTCTTCAGCACAGTTTTTAAGGCCTCTCGTCAGTATATAATTTATCAATGAATATATACTGTTGAAATCAATCTCGCTGTTCAGTTTGCCAATTACAATTTGATGGAACAAAACTCATTGGCACTGTATTACACACGGTTGATTTAATGCTCTACGCTTACAGAAACACGATGTTGGACTTTAGGAAACTTGAAGGGAACACGTTGGTTGGGGATTCCTTGAATATGTATGAATAGACGACGTTTTCTTAGGTGCAATGAAAATAAACAATAGGCGACACTTTCTAATTTTGTTAACGTAGTAGGCAGGTAGTCTGATGCGATGGCCCCGTAAGGTTTCCAAAACCCTACCTTACAATCCGTTACGCATTCCGTGGTCTGACCATCGTTTCTTTGGTCTTCCTTGGGCCGTCTTTTCGAATTATAAACCAAAATTTGTTTTGGTATACTTTCAAGATAATCTGACTAATCCTGTCTGTATTGCTTTATCCTTTTGTTTATGTTGTATTTTCCAAGCATGTACCTTATATCATCATTTCTTAGCCGGTCGCTCCGTAATACTCCTAGTACTGATCGTAAAAATCTCATTTTATTATCCTGTACCCGGCTTTAGGTTTTTGCGTTCAGTTTACAAGTCTTACTGCCATAAAGGCGACATGTTACTGCCATCACTTTGTAAATTTTTAAACTAGTATGTCTTCTGACCTTTCCATTCAGTGTCCTTATCGTTCCACACGTGTGATTAAACTTCTTTGTGTCCACATCTACATTAACAACATAAGACAAGTCGAATCTAAGAAATCTAAATGAATACATTTTCTCAATTTTGATCATTCAGTACTAGTTTACACCTTACAGGATAGCAACCTTGAAAAGCAATAGACTTAGTCTTGATAATAAAAATTTCCAGACCATACATCCTGATTATTTGCTGCAATCCATAGAGGCTATTTTCCTTGTCAGCTACTATGGCAAATAGGCAACTTTAATTCTTTTATTAAAATTTTTAGGAATGTTCAACAATTTTGTAGAGTTTTAATGGAAAGATTGTTAAAATGAATTACGACTATGTGACAAGTAACACGTTTCATTATTTGCACGCAGTTAATTTACAAGAATATTTGCTTACTAAATATAGTACAACATAAAACACGTTTTTCTCAAGTTTATCAAAACCTCTACAAAATTTTGTCGTATTACGTAACAAATCTGAAACTTAAGGCGTGGGTTGAGGACATAGCGTAGGAATATAATTTAAGACGTTGTGAATTTAAACCCTACAAAAATATGATACCATTTTTTTGATTATTGTCATCAAACGTTACGTTGCCATTTTTAACTTCGGAGCAAGCTTCTTAGCTAAGCTTATCCGCCTCTTCTGCTGTAGTAAAGAAAGGAGTTTTCCTCTCATGGGTAACGTACCTTTCCCTATACTCTTATATAGACAGATATATTTATCTATATACAGATATTTTCCTCCCTATATCTCCTCTTATATAGATCTATATTTCCCGACTTCTTCGTCAAATTTTAT
This sequence comes from Magicicada septendecula, assembly GCA_034769895.1. Classification (NCBI taxonomy): domain Eukaryota; kingdom Metazoa; phylum Arthropoda; class Insecta; order Hemiptera; family Cicadidae; genus Magicicada; species Magicicada septendecula. The sequence continues at coordinate 21,837,116 of CM068373.1, read as the reverse complement.
TTGTAAAACAGAAAATTAAAAGAAAATATCAGATTAATTTTATATTGTCTAGAAACCTTTACGTTTGTTGATAACGCAACAAAGTACACAATCAGTTACAAAATAAATAAATACTCTACCAACAGAGCACAGCACAAAATTGTTATGTCGTATCATTTATCTTTACTGTGTTTATGCGTGTTTTAACAGTATGTCACCTGTTAAGTCACTAGTTACTTCTCGTTTCGTTTTTATTTATAATTAGAAATAAATTCCAATATCACCACATTAGCTGTTATGTGTCTGACACTGAGAGCAAAGGAAAAGAACTTTAGAATGCTGAACGCTTTACGTAGTCGAACAACATACAAAACAGGAAATAAAGCAAATTACTGACAAGTACACATTTACCAGCAACTGTGAAAGTTGGATTAAGAAAATATTTCAATACTATTTAAAGATCTATAATGAGCATGGGACACTTGTTCTGATAGTTAAGTAATTAATGTTTTTTGTAAATCCTCTGTACGTTAGAGCAATCCTCTGTACAACCTAAGTATATTTTGAATAAAATAGAAATTTATCATTATATTATACAAGAATATAGCTTGGTATTAATACATCCCTTGCAATTCCTTATATTTTATAAACCCTTTTATTTTTTCGGTTTATTCCACCACTATCTTTCGTATAAACCGTACAGATTTGTGTGTGTTCTTGCTATTTTCGTTGCACCTTTTCCACATTCCTCCTTCTTTATTTGTTTCCTCCAATTTACAACTCCCACGGTTTTCACATCACTTACTACTTTGTAATACAATGTACTTTTTTACCCTTTTTTCTAACTTTCTCTTGGCTTCTAGTTGATCCTCCATAAAGTTGTTACCTTTGCACAGGCGTCCATATGTATTACTTGTAAGTTTTTGGAAAACATAATTATCTTCCTCCCTTTCTGCGGTAAAAATGCAGTTGAGTGCATCACTTCCATTTTAGGAGTGACGTAATATTTAAAACATTGCCAATACCAACGCATAAATTTACAAGTTCTGATTTCTATGGTCACACATTAAGTGGTCATAAATAGATTTATGTAGTCGTACAATTTAAAACGTAAGTAGATACTGTCATCTAGTTATTCAAGTATAAATAATCATTATATCATCATCTGTGTTTTTCTTCAGCAATAATTAAACTAAAAATGGTTTGTTCCGGTCTTAAGCAGGTAGACGACTATAACTAGTCACTCCAACTCTTCTTCGGGTGTCCCAACCTCTCCACCTTTTCAGCTTATAATTCCATAGCTGTCTAGGAATGAAGCAGTCGTCCATTCGGTTAAGATTTTCCCGATAGTGGGCAGTTCTATCAAGTATACTCATAACATTCAGCTTCTGCTGTACATCGACATTTCTTTTGCTATGTTGAAGATTATATCCACGTGCGTGAGAAATCTCATTTCGGCCGCTTGAAGGCACTGGACTGGGACTTTGTTAAAGTCTAATTTTCAGATCCATAGATAACTGTAAGGAGGCCCACCACCTTGTAGAATTTTAGGGGTGTTTCTGTTCTCATTCACTCTGGAGTTTTTCGGCTGGTCCCGAACTTGTGCATTGTCTTCATCACATCATTGTTTGTAATGTGAGATGCCTAACAGACGAGATACACAACATTACTGACCTGCTACAGTACAGAACTATCTACAACAATGTTTGCTTGTATCGGAGCAGTTCTATGAAAAACCATCACCTTGGTCTTCAATGTTGATATCTGTAATGCGAAATCCCTGCAGTTTGGCTCAATGAGTGTGCGTACAGCCATCTGCAAGAAGCTTTTCGAGTTCGACAGGATAGCCTGCTGATCTGCAAATAACAACGTGCCAATTTCAGAGTTACCAATCATAATTACAGACAATATAATAATAAATAACACATTGAACGCAATAGTAAACATTGAAAGTAATATTAGTTACTATATTCCCGGAAATTCCTGGGAAATGTATTGTTACATAATGTGCAAACAGTGTTACGTAATACGGAGCGTTCTACAAGTTTATCAAATGTTCCAGTGGAATCCGGCTGTAATGTGTGTGCGTACGTGATTCTCAACGCATTGGCTAGACTATACAGAAGTCACTCGGCCACGCGCCACTGACAATGCCGCAATGAATTACGCTCTAATCTTTTCCATTATTGTTAATGCGTAGAATGGATGTTTCTGGATTTCGGCGGGGTATAAATACAAGTACTCAGGGACGTTCAGTTTAGTTTGAGTTGCGAATTATTATCGTGCGATTACTCTGTGCGTTCAAGTGGTGATTAGTGAAAAGTAACTATTGTGGCGAAGTGTTAATTGTTTTATTATTGTGCGAGGCAATTGTAATACAATTGTGTTTTATATCAGTTGACATTTTTATTGCGTGTGAAACATTTTTATTTATTTGTTTTAAGAGATTTTCTTGTTGATTACAAACTGTTTAATTTTGATAGTTAAAGCTGGTGATTAGTGACTTAATTGGTGTCTTGTATTATATTTTCCACTGTATCATACTACGATCAGTAGATCGTCTTAACAATATAACACAAATTTTAAATTATGTGTGTCGACGTTTCGACAATGTTTATTGTCATCATCAGAGATTGTGTATGAATATACAGATCTTTAAAATCTCGTTGTCTTTGGAGAAAACATTTGACGATGTAAAACAAACTATCTCAACTCCTTCACGTATACAAGGATACACACAAACGCGCGCGCGCACACAGATATACACACACTCACATACACAAACACATTCATCAAATAATTCTTCTGTTGTCTTTGACATTTCTTTTGTATTCATACACGGGTATTCGACGTAATTTTATCAAACGGAAGAGAATACGGGTTGGAAATTCATTTGCCATCGTACGTTATGACCGATTTTGAATTAGGCAATATAAATGCTGTTAAAAAGTCTATCGGCCAAGACAGAGGGCGCACATAGAAGACGTGCTAGGGGAAGGTGTAGAGCCATTCCTCCACGCTATCTTCCAGCATTATGGAGTCAATACGATGCCGTGTTGCAACGTACTGCGAGAACGAATAATCTGTCTGAAGGGTGGCAAGTCATTGCGGGACGTATACACCCAAGTCTGTATGCCTTTTCCAATGAAATTATAAAGGAGCAGGCAGATATAGAAAACATGTTGCGACAATTGGAATTAGGACAGAGAGTGAAAAAAAGCACCGACCCGAAACATAAGCGTATCTATGATATAGTGAAAAATTATGAAGAGTTCGTTGAAAACAACAATAAGCTATACTTACGTATTTACGGAACATAAGCCACAATGTAAATCATTTCTAATACTCAAACCTTTTCTAAGATGTACTTTGCTTTATGTACAAATTTTTAGGAATAAAAAGGTATTAGAAAAATAATTTTTAGAATTTAGAAATTATTAGAAAAATTAATTTTAGGAAAGCATCTTTAGTAGAAATCGCGTTTTTTAGAAATAAAGGATTAGAAAATATTTTTTAGAAAACTGATCCCCCAACGGTGGAAACGTCGATGCAAATAATTTAACGTCGGCCTACAACAGTTTCATTCACAGGCTTTTGATGATCCCCCTAAATAATGATAATTCTCAGAGTGAACTCAACATAATTAAACAAATAGCTATGGCCAACGGCTATGAGTGCCAAATGATTGACAACATCCTTAAAAAACACAAAGCGCGTCGTTCCAGACAGACACAAGATAATACACCTAATAACAAATTCATCTCAACAACATACACCGAGTTGACGCCTAGGATTCTAACATCCACCTTAAGTAAAATAGGTTACACCGTTACCTTTAAAACAAATAACGGTCTACGGAACTTGGTTCGTCCAGTCGTTCAGACCAACATTGAATCCAAAACCGGTGTTTATAAGCTTATATGCGACGATTGTGACCGTTTTTATATCGGCCAAACGGGTAGACCTTTTATCAAACGATTGCGTGAACACACACCACACAGCCACTTTAACAGGGGTGATTTTTCCCCAGAAAATATTAAATCTAATTTTACACGGCATCTAATTTCAAGCAATCATTCATATACCAATTTCAACGCTAACCTTATACCTCTACATTACTGTAGTAAGGGCCGTTATATGGATGTACTCGAAGAATTCGAGATATATAGAGGTCATAATAACCCCGATGTATGTGACGACATACTCAACGATAAACTCAACTTCAGGTCCAACCCACTGTATGATACCGCGCTGCGATCGCTTAAAGATAAAACTAAATAATAGTGCCCATCGACACAGTCTTGACATGCTACACGCGGTGCACCGTGTCGGTTACCAGTACGCTTATAATATGTTCATTCATTGTATTTTACGTATTTATTTATTGTGTGTTTGTTTTAATATGGATTTTAATTGATAACGAGCTCCTTTGGAGTGAAGGTCTGAAGATGGGTCATATGGCATGAAACGCGTAACCCAGCTCAAATTACGCTAGAAGTCATTTGACGGAAATCATAAGGTAAATTATATCAAAATAATTTGAAATTTGTGTTATATTTTTTGACCGATCCTCACAAACCCTTCACCGGTAAAATCCAAATATTGTATTTAAAACACTGTAGATATAATGTTATATATTGCGTAAATGTCTGCTTCAGTTAATTAATTGTTCATCATTATCTTGGTGGACTGCGCAGTAGACCTGGTATAAACACAAAAGCGCTTAGCAAATATTGCACAGTTAACTACCATACTTATGAACACTCTAGATGGTATTTTAGGCTTTCACGACCGGCTTCAGCTCTGGTAATATTCGTTTGACAATTCTCCGTGCTATTAGGCCGTGGGTCCGCTACTGTCGCATAAAACAGTCGTTTCGGCCTCCCAGTTGGAAGACATCTCCAGTGTAACGACTTGAGTAACAACTGGTGAACAATGTGCTAACAATGGACGACTAATCAAAGAGTAAAATTCATTATCACCACTCCAAGGACTAGGCCTTAGACCTGTTCCGAAACCTATCTCCTCCTTGGTCTACCGACGTCTCTCTTCCCAGTAGAATGATAACCCAAGGCAGCCACAGGTAGACGGATATCAGGCATGCGACTCAAGTGTTCACACCATCTTCTACTGTACCATACGACAATCAGTTAGACCGTCGTAACAGTATTAACAACTAATACATTCTTCCAGTAGTCTCTGATTACCGAAGACAATGAATGCATAGAAACTGTAAAGCACTTCAAATATCTTGGCTGGTTGATCAGTCGATCCTTGGGACCCGATGAGGAAATAAAAGCAAAAATCAAATGGCTCGGTCTGCGTTTATAAAATTACCCCACACACACAACATCGATCTTTCGAAAATCGATTCCGTCGCCAACAACAAGACGGACACTGGTACCAGCGGTAACCTCTGAAGGAGCTTTTTAAAAGCGAAAACCGGTTCAGGTTGTAAGGTAAAACTTTTACGTTTTTACCCATAAAAATTGTTGTGTTCCGAGTCGTAGTGAAATAATTATATTTAGTTAAGTAAGGGACACGTCATGGACAACGAAATCCAAGAATATAAAACTAAAGTCATTTTTTACTAACACAAGACTAGACGATCATTTCAGACATAGATTTATTAAATTCAATGTGTGGTTCGTCCTCCTATGCACAAAACAAAATATTAAGATTGAATTAATAATTTTAAACTGTGGATCTACAGACTGCTATTGAGAATATCTTGGGCAAGCCACACAATTACGCTGTACTTAATAGAATCGGACATAAGCCTCAATTACTTGGGACTATCGAAAGAAGAAAATTTGCATACCTATGACATAGACAAATAAGACCCCGATATACTCTACTAAAACTCATTCTAAAAAGAAAATAGAAAGTAAAAAGTGAACTATTCAGAGAAAAATATGTTGGCTCCGTAAACTCCGACTGTGGTCAGGCCTAACTTACGAAGACCTATTGCCCTATGCACAAGGCTTAGAGAAGTACTAGCTCAATACAAATGGGACTCGCCAACGCCTGATTAGGCATTATCCTAAAAGAAGAAGAAGTCTAACTGATTTCATTCGAAAAATTAAAAAGTTTTTAAACTGTTTACATAAAGCATACTTTTCTCAATATATGAAACTTGAATACGTTTTCATGTTCATAAATATATAAATATGTTAATTTCGGGTAGTGAAAATAAAATTTTCTGACTAACGTATGAACAGCCATTAATTTGTATGTTATGTTTCTAATTTTATTGACTGTAACGCTAAAGCGTTTATTTTAACTGCTTAATTTTTATTGCCCCACACTAAACGTCCTAATAGAAGTAAGTTGAAAAAATATGTTACTAGAAAAAATTAATATAGGAAATACAAATAAAGTAGATATAAGATCTGTAAAAGCGAAAAATAATTCAACTCACATAATTGCATATTTATTAAATAGTTGAGTATTTTCTGAAACATTTTTATTTTGCTAAATCAGTCCTATTTGAAGTAAAATAAATTATTGATTTAATAATAACGGAGTCCAACTCTGAGTAGCCAAACTTCTTATTAACTTTTACTTGATGGCAATAAATCACTCTCCGCGACCGGCAGCAGCTGCTCCGTTTAAATTCGAATTACAGAAACATTTGAGTTGTATCAAAGCAGATACGCCCTAATGTCCAAGTAGTTCTTACTACTCACTTTGTCGTTATATGCTGAATAACGGTCGAATGATCTTAAATTTGTTCAATGCTAGAAAATTGACGACGCTGACAATTCTTGAGCTACTTGTACAGACGATTACACTATTTAAACTTTCAATTGTCTTACGCTGTTACAAACACACAGTGCAAACAAACATATACATTCCAATCTTTAACAATAATATGTTAAAACTTGTTAACTTAAATAATGTAGCTTATATATAAATGAATATAAGTTTTGAAAAATTTAAACCTAATTTCATAGTTTCCTGACATCAAGTTTAAACACCTCTTCCAATAACCATTATTCTTCTCAGAGTAAAAATTAGCTTCAAGATTAAATTAAAAATATTAAAATAAAAATAATAAATTAAAATTAAAAAAATATTAATACTGTGTTGTAAAATATCGATATATAATCTCTACAAAATTAGTAAATATTAATTAACACACGGCCATCTAAACTCAACTAAGTATTTAAATTACAAATTAGCTTACGTAGTTAATTTTCTTCTATAAACATTATCAAATAGTATTTCAAAACAAAAGACCAGATACCAAAAAACAATTTGAAACTTTGTTTAATATCAAATATTTTTTTCTCACCAAATTATCGGTTACTAGATGGCTAATATTAGCTATCGTTTGCAACATATAAAATTATTATCGGTAATAAAAAATAAAATCAGGTATGAATCTAACTGTAAATGTTTTCAGCATTCAGCTGCCAGACATTGACAGGAAAAATGAAGTCGTAAGCAATGGGTAAAGAGAACTAGGAGCAGCAGTATGTTAAACATGGGAAAATGCATTGTACAGCTGAAGCAGGTTGTGCTGACGTGAGCATCACGCAGTGACGAAATATCCTCTTCTAACTTTAACCTCACTGCCACTGCCATGTCTGTTTCACATTTAATAACTTTACGTAGATTAGAAGATTGGACAGTTCAAATATATCACAGTAGATACTCTTTAGTTTTACTTTTTGTCATTGGTCTGCTCGAAAGTAAAAAAATAAATACAGATATAAAAAAACTAAATATCCCGGTAAATATTTTACCACATAAACTGTCTTATAAAATGTTTATACTAATTAGAAGGTAATGATAAGTTTAAAAGGCATTTGTAGAACCCGCAATCATCATTGTGTTATGATGAAATTTACACATAACAGAGAAACTGTTTACATGAGTATTTGCATATATCCAAATTAAGTAACATCCTTTATTAAAAATTTACTTACGGGGCAATTATTTAACTTAAAACAGTCGATTAGTACATAACAACACTGCAAAATATTTTAAACCTAATGAATTTGAATACAAAGGACACATGATTAATCGCTGTTAGAGGATGTCAATAAGAAAATGTTGTAATAATTTATTATAAAAATAAAGGTACTATAGCATTATGAATATGACACAAATATGAAACAGTAATTTAAATAGAAATGTTATAAAAGAAATCGTTTATGCCCTTGACAATATTTAGAGTTATTTGGTATTCCAAATTTAATTTTGAGTTAAAACTTTTACTCAACTGTTCAATACGAATTATAGTTGAGGGACATTAACCTACTCCGTGGGATTTTTTGTGAATGGAAGGTGCGACTATGTGGAATCTCTTTATTGTATGCTACATAATGGTGTAGTACCGGGTGTTTACCTTCAAATTGCGCTGTTTGGTTTTTATGACGTCATACATCCAAGATGGCCGCCGTACGCGACATTTATTCATTACATCAAGAATAACCCCTTCCAGAGTGCTCATTCGTGGTATGAAACACACTTCAATAATACATATACAATGACATTGAACACACATAAATGATTAACATAATGAACAATAGAAGATACGGAAAAATTGATAAGGACTAAATTTGTTCGTCGGCTCATGCAGAACAGAAATTGTTCTGTGCACATTTTGCGTATGAGCCCTCTGGAAGGAGTTATTCTTGATGTAATGAATAAATGTCACGTATGGCGGCCATCTTGGATGTATGACGTCATAAAAACCAAACAGCGCAATTTGAAGGTAAACACCCGGTACTACACCATTATGTAGCACAGAATTAAGAGATTCCACATAGTCGCGCCTTCCCTTCACAAAAAATCCCACGGAATACATTATGCTCCTGGACTCTTAGTTGAAACTAGATGAGAAGCTAAGATAAAAAGGAAAAGTGACTTTTAAAAGTTTTGTATTTTAATTACATAAATTATATTGATTAATCCTTTACTTTTTTTACACATTGCAGCCATTGCCCGATGCGTTAGTTGTTCCGCCAAGAATACCAATAGGTTATCTTTTCCTGGGGGTTAAATCCATTTTTAAAATATTCTAGTAACTATATGAAAGCAAGCTTTTTTTTGTATCGGCCATCGAAGGATCACATGCCAATTTCAATTTTTTATTCTTTGCTCTTTCCTTTTTCTCCAATTTTCTTACATCTTTTCATTGTGTCTCTTCTTTCTGTCTTCAGTCCACTTTCAACCTGCGTTTTTTCTCTCCTACCCTGGGCTCCTTCCATTTTTAACACTTTTGCCCGAAAAACGTCTCTTTCAATTGCTTCTTCTGCGTTTATATTATTTTTTTTCTAAATACTTTTGGACTCCTTTAATCCAACTGGATGTTGACTTCTTCCCCCACAGATATTTGCAGATCAGCTTTGTTAACCTATTGTCGTCCATTCTATATAAATGTCCAAAAAATAAAAGTCTTCTTTTTGTCATTGTTTCTGATATATTTTCTACACGTTGATATATATTTCATCATTACTTCTTAATATTTCCTAATAATTTTTCTTTCCATTAAAAAAGCAAGCTTTATTAATTACAATCACTTAGACAACAAAATCAAACAGTTACAATTTGTGTAACTGGGTGTAAATCTAAACAGCCAACAGTACAGGAAAACAATGTCGAAAATATAAACTATTCATAGTCAACCCACAGAATCGTAAGTATTTCGTTGTTTGTATTCGTTTGTTCAAGGGTGTACATCTAGATATTTTTAAGTAAAAACTGTCATTCTTCTGATAATGTTTACACAATACAGCATCGAACTCATGTACGACGTGTTTTGATATTCAAAACCTTGTGGCGTTCAATTACCAATATGATGCCAATTATAACAGAGCGCTGTTGTAACGTTGACTTTACAAATCAATGTAAATTTTCTGAGAATAATATAGAAATATGTTTGCTGAAGTTTTTTTTTATAAAGTCTTTCTTCCTTTGAAAAGTTCGAAATATTAAATTACCACAGAAACAGTAAAATAATTAAATGTCAACACCAAACAAATGAGGTAAATACGTGAGTTACTTTTTAATTATTACCATGATTTAATCTATTTTAAACAAACAATTATGTAATAGTTCACATAAATCGCGAGTGGAAAGAGAAACAATTTTGCTTTTGCTAGCTTCGGGACTTAAATTTATTGGGTTTTACATTTTTATAATTAAAAAGTGCATATACGACATATCGGTATTATGAGTAATTGAATTAAGAAAATTGTTTTACAAAGTTCTAGAAAGCAAATTTATATTATTAAATTATTTAGAATGTACACAATTTACATAGTTTTGTTGTTTTGTTTTCTAAGTCATTGACAGTTGCAGTTAAAAGAGAATTCTTTAAATATAAAACAGTAAGATTTTGAAAGCTGAAATAATTAAAAAGTAGCTTTGATTTTAATGTGTAGAAATAAATTTCGTAGACAGCGTCGATATTTTCGTGCCCTGTCGTCTACGGTTGATTTTGAATATTAACCGTTGTTCAATTAAACTTTTTCGCGACAGCTATATATAAACTGTGTAAATATATAAAAATTATATAAATAAATTCTTATAAAGTACACAAGGACACAAGGATATTTTTAAGAAAACATATATTTTTTTTAAGTACAATTTTCTTTACCTTTGTATTTTTTAAATTATATGTAACAAGAGAAAGCCCAAAACCATTTTGGTAAACAGCAAATATATGCCGCACGTTATGAAATTAATAAATAATCTCTGTCACTTGTATAGAGGACTTCCTTAGAATCTTCTACATCCTTTATTAATAAACAGATAATTATTATTTTTTTTTTGGAGCTGAAAACTGGAAGAAAAATGTGCTCATGGCTCAAATGAATGTTATCTTGTTGAATAGTTCCACCTGACGTTTCAGAATTTTTTGTCCGTTTTATATCATGGAGCAAATTATATTATCCTTCTATAGCGATATCTTAAACCTCTTATAGAACGCATTTAGTAAACAGGTGACAATATTATGCATGACAGGTTGTAGATAATACAATTTTTAATCCTCAGTTAATATTAATTTTGCTCTTCGATGGTTAGGGTTTTGATAAGGTATTCGTGATACATATAATATGGAGATTATGCCACGTCTTCACATATATTTTCACTTAACTACCATAGTACATGTGTTCAGGTACTCAACACGATAATATATTTTATCAAATTGCAAACGTAGATAATACATTACGTTCAGTGATTACCGATTCTCGGAAAGTATCTTATCATTTAATAAAAACAAAGTATTGGTTTCAAGAATTTTAAAGTGTTTATTTATTCGTTTTTATTTTTGTTATTTTTATTTAGGCTGTACCGATCTCCGCAAGGTGTTAGTATAAAAATAAATGTTACAGTATTTGAAATATTACACCTGTGACGTCACCGTCTTGTAGCTTTTAGCTGCGTCAACGATTACGCACTTCAGTGGCTTCTAATGTTTTAAGAAATTCTTCTTGCCCAGTAATTAATCTTCCACATCTGTTCATTCTATTCCTCATCCTCTGGTACGCGATAATTCCGGCTAGTAGCTTTCTGTAACAACACCTTTTACTATATTCTTACGCAGGTTTCCGCGGCCGGTGTAGAGTTTTCAGAGTTTTCTTCCGTTATGGACCACGTCAAAAATGTCTTGTACGATAACTTCGCCTCTTACTGCACTGATGAATGCTACTGCGTATAGTATGTTATAAAGTTTATCTTATGCACTTCTTTCTTGTCATTGTATTCAGCAACATTCCACCAACACGACGAAATTGTAACTGTTGGACAACTCTTACGACTGGTTCTTTATGGTGTATTTATTTAAAACCTGTTCTTCTGGACCTAAAAACTCAAGGGCCCGCACAAATGAAATCTTGATAAATCTCAGGTTGTAGATACATTTTTCGGTAGATTTTGTTTCTTCAACACTTTACACACCAGGCAGCCAAATCTTAAAACTTTATGAGCAATCCTTTACTCTGCTAGTAGGTGACCAGAGAGTCTGTTTGCAATTGTCTCCAACGAATGTCTCCACCTTGTGCGATCTCATTCTAACTGAATATTAATCAAATATTTGCCTTGTAGTACGCTAAAATGTCCAGACCTCTTGTACCTTGCGTAATTCGCTTATCTTCTCAAGGTTATAGAGACACCAAACGAATGATCGCTTTGTATCCACATATCACACGATTCTCAGACTTGATCAAGGAAGGATAACTGCGGAAAACATTTAAGATAATGAAAACTGAGAGTACAGACTAAGAGTTTCTCTGTTTTTCAAGCACGAATAGTGGAAGTGACATGCCTAACAGTATGATTCTAGGGGCAGCAAAAGCGGATCTCAAAGATGCTCTTAGGCATGACAACAGAGGCCTTAGGTGTCCGATTTTAGACAAGCAAACAGGAGAAGAATAAGAATCCAAGACCGTCGAACCGGCTACAAAACACGGCGTTCTGTTTATATGGTGCAAGTCAGCAGATCTGAGAAAATAATTTCGAATGCCGTAATGTCCAATATTTTACTTTCAATGACATTCGGTTAACTACATTAAGTCTACTGATGAATTGTCTAAGTATCAACGAATTCCAGCAGTATATATTGTCTATTAATATTATGCCTAAAAATATTGGTTTTTGTGCATATTATGTGTGAATAAAGTGAAATGAAACTACACTTTTGATGCGGCTGGGAACTTATTTATAACGCTTTAAAAATTGTCAACAACACTATGAATTACGTCTGCTCTCCATACACATTTCCATTTTCCTCTCCAGCCTCTCTTTTTCGTAGTTTTAGTTTATAACTTAGTCACCTTAGAAAAATTTTGATCTCCCCACGGTCTTTCCCAAAGCTTGACAATTACACATCAGCGTTTTCATTTGCCTTTGATTTAGTTGGTAAATCCTTATCAGTAAATATCCCGCACTGTATGCGCAGATGTCAGTTATTTTATTAGAATCTCACTGTCTCTTTAGACTTTTCTTATACATCCCAGAAATTTTCAGATGGATGTGCGAAGCGTTCTCAGTAACTTTCGAAATTCTGAATGCCACTTTTTGGCAGCATTGCTAGATTGTTGCACAGTATTGTTGTCTAAGTCAATAATATTCCCTACATCAGGCGGAAAACTGGTTGATGCGCGTCTCTGTAGTGTTCTGTATGTAAGTTCATCTTACATAACTCGCTATTAGTTCCACATCATCACTTACTGCTTTGTACAAACTGTCAAAATCTTGCTCTACAAGTTCTGAAGTTTTTGCGTTACAGGACACTTGTTGCGTTACAGGACACTTGTTGCGTTACAGGACACTTTTGCGTTACTTGATTTTCATTCTTATCATTTCATACGATTGTTCGTTGGGTATTGTTACGACGGTCTACTTATCGTCGTAAGTACTGTGGAAACAAAATAAGTACAAAACACCAATTAAGTCAATAATCACCAGCTTTAATTTTCACAGTTATACAGTTCGTAATTAACAACACTGTCTCTTATAACAAATCAAATAAAAATTGTTCACACGCAAATAAAATGTCCACTAAAATTAAACACAAATTGTATTACAATTATACCGCCCGTTTATAAAACGCAACACTTCATTAATAACTACTTGAACGTACACAGTAATCTCGACCGATAATAACTCTCGAACCGCTCTGTAAATATATCGCAATAACACTCTTTAAGGCAATAATACTCCTTAACCGTCCCACGCCCACAGACGAGAACCTTCCTAATTGCGTCTTAGCGGTCGTCTGAACTACGTAATTAACTGCGGCCTTGACACAGTCCGCGCGGCTGGCGCCTTCGAGAAACCTCTCGAAAAATGCGTCGACAAGCACGTACGCCACACGCGTTACATCGAGATTCTTCTGGCACATTCAACAAACACGTATATTGTTTTGTGATGCCGTAACACTTCCCCCTCCTTAAGCCTGTTCGTCCCAAACTGGCAAACCGTCTCCGAAGTAATACTCGACCAGGCGATCTATGTGGACGTCCTTGCGATAGATAATTCTCCCGTTCTGCGAATTCAGTCTCGTGTGATCCGAAAATCACGTTCCCAGGAATGCGAGTCTTCCGCGCAACCACTAGTTTTACTGGAATCACTCCCGTTGCGTCATGTACTGATGACCTAAACACCACTGGCCGATCCAAGTTTGTTTGGTTCTCGTCAACAACCTCTTGCATAAACTCATCTTCAGCCACTTTGCCCTCAGACGCTTCTATCAGCTCAGGAATAAGCAAGAGTTTTGTCTCGACAAACGCCGTATGTGTACTTCCTCTGCTAGTTCTTCTTCCATTTCCGCCTGGAATAGGAAAGGTTACTCTTGACCGGACCTGTTAAATTCTTTTTCGGCCAATGCCACTTGCTTGATTAAATGGTTGGCAGACCCTGGCATTTTAGCCATGAAAAGCTTTATCTTCTCTTGTCCAACATTCAGGATATTCTCTCTTAGTAGTAGTAGTATTAGTAGTAGTAGTAGTAGTAGTAGTAGTAGTAGTAGTAGTAGTAGTAGTAGTAGTAGTAGTAGTAGTGGTGGTGGTGGTGGTGGTGGTGGTGGTGGTGGTGGTGGTGGTGGTGGTGGTGGTGGTGGTGGTGGTGGTGGTGGTGGTGGTAGTAGTAGTAGTAGTAGTAGTAGTAGTAGTAGTAGTAGTAGTAGTAGTAGTATTAGTAGTCGAAGACCAAATAGAGGAAAATGCTTATATTTATACACCGCTGAGATTGCAGTATAATCTGTAGCTTTTTTGATGACGTGTGAAACAGGCGTTCTCGAATCTACTAGAAACCGTCTAACTGTCTGGCCTTGAACACACTTCCCGTCCACTGCGGTCTGGAATAGCCTCGATTGTTGACGCGTGATAAGTGTCACATAATTGTCTTTATCGCAAAGCAGCAATATGTACGCCCACACACATTACACCTGGAATCTGTTGGTAAGCTGAGAAAACAGTAGAACTACGTTCTCCAATGTACCAGAACGTTCCGTATTGCGTAACAATATTATGCATCTGGTTAACTGGCATCCGTACAAACAGTTGCCTTAAGTGTTTCGTAAATAGTTAAAGAAATTATTTGTACCGTTAGTTAGCCTGTGTTAATTCTAAAGCTGTTATAAATGACTGTACCGAGTTTTTTAACTGAAAACTTGTATTGTGAACTGAAAATTGGGAGTGCTGTTGCAGTGAAGTGTTTATAATCTTTTCGTTTATAAGAAATATAAAATTTTAATTACAAGCAGAATTATCACTGTTGCACACCACTATATAAAAATATTCCGATTATAGTGGTGTGCAACAGTGATAATTCTGCTTGTGATTTAACCACTAACGCATCTTTCTTCATTAAAAATTTAATTGTTGTGGTGATTCTGTGCTAACAAACAGATGTACTTAAATCAGTATGAAACGTTCATAATAGGCATTTAAAAGTTAGTACGAACAAAAACAGACACTCTAGACTTTAATTTTAAATGTTAGTGTTTTTATAAGTCGTAGACGCTGTCTAAGTTAATTTGGATTAAAAGCTCTCTTGTGATTAGGGTGCGAGCAAGATTACAAAGACACTTTACCCTCATCAAACTTAATGTGGTTACGCACGTGGCGATGTCACCCTGTCTCCATCGGCAACAAATTTAAATTAGATAAACCTTTCTTGCTGTAGAATTTCCCGCGCACGTTATAATTCAATGAAATAAGACAGTGACATAAATTACAGAAAATTTTAATTCACTATTTTTGTCTAATTGGTCAACTATGTATTTTAGTAAATGCAATTTCTTTCAAATATCAAAATTCATCTAAACCTTGCCTTAACCTTGTATTACTGGGTTACTACTAAATTTTAAATTAAGTATAGTGTATGTAATTTTCAACATTTTCCGTTGTTGAGAACTCTTGAAGCAATAACAAAATAAAATGCTTACCTAGGTGGGCTCAGTATAGGACAAGAAGAAAGATAAGCGACACATCCAGGAAAGTCTAAAATGAGGTAGTTGCAAAAGCAATATAAAAATAAAACCTAAAATTAAAGGGACGAGTTTTATAACCAGCATAATACATTGTGATTAATAATTGTGCATTGATTATACTTTAATCATTTACCTTTATTGATTACATTTATTTTCATACCAACCTTAACAACAGCCTCTACCCCTTCAAAGTAGGAGTACTCGTTCCTAAATATTTCATATGGCTACTTAGGTTCACTTCCTTTTGCAGGCAGTCATCGGGTTTTCCCCGGGTTTGCCAAATTAGCTGCTCCACGATTGGATTGAATTGAATTGGCCGAAATATGGTTTTGCCTCAGTACTGTAGTTATTTGGCAAACATCAGCCATGTTGTACTTTTTGCCACTGAATATGGCCTACGATGGTAAGGCCAAAACGTACATATACCATAAGACCACATCCTAAGAGCCAGGCTAAGACACGTTTTAACAACACTTACAGCGTTTATTTATTTTATTTCATGATTTATCAACCGAGCTAATTGATTCTTAATGTTGTAACGATAATTAATGAAGGCGTGCGTTTAGTTACTTATAAAATGTTAGATGTAGCCTCACCTCGGTTTCGTCTATTTGTAACCAGAGAATGTTTCGTTACATACAATGTTATTGTGGATCAGTTTACTTGTATTTATGTAGCGTGCACTTGAATACACCGTCCGTTGGAAATGTCGACTTGTAATATGGATAAATGATGTAGCGACAAACTCGCACTGGAGTCGTCGATGTAAATTATAAATGTATTATGTCGAACGGCGAATGATTTCGTAAATTGCCGCTTACTCCCACTACGCTGCTTCTTTTACGTGACGTCACTCACCGATGCCAACTATCGGGTCAGCTACAACCTGTGAATTCTATTTACTAAATGTAACGGCAATAATAATGACTCACAATTATCATCAAACATATATCCTTGTGGAATCCTTTATTCGAAAAAAAGAAAACACTGGTTGACTTGTTTTAATAATTTTTAAACAGAATAATCGAAATTGTAGTACAAAATATAAGTCTTCTTTACCAGTTGGCAGCAGTAGCTGTTCAGTATTCCTTCAGATCAAAACAATGCTTTTTGTTAACGTTTTAAATAAAAATACATCAATTATCTCAGGGCGTATATGGTTCGGGGATTTATAATTATACAAAATATTACACTATTAATCAAAATACAAGTTCACAATCGTGGGATATTACAACGTTAGAGTGATAGGTGCACACAAAAATCGTATAGTGGTTGCCAGTTTTAAAAAGGTTATGTCTAAATCAGGCTTTTATAGTTATTATGTGAATTAAAGGTTCTTGTTGTGATTAAAAAGGTGTTAATCTTATATGGTGTTATTAGTGGTTGTTTCTAGTGTTCGTGTTATATGGTGTCTGTAATTCAGTTGATTATTGCTTAAAATACGTGTATCCAAGTGTATGTGTTGAAGTACGATATAATGAGATGTCAGATCACCAGATCCTCTCCTTGTACTCTTCTTGGTTGTAAATAGGTCCCACGTACACGTCAGGTCTTCTTCTCGTCCCTCGTCCACGTCAAATCTTCTTTCTGGTTATTATTCCTTCTCATCCATCTAATGGGTAGTCTTCGGTTGTTGCAACACGTTAGTATAATGTACTTCTAACAGTATTTATCTATTTGTATTGTTTTTTCACACTTTATAACATATAATGTAAGACGATTTAAGAACGCGTCTATCTGCTAAGATCGTTGTCAAAGAAGTCTCATTTTATTTATCCGAAATTTCTGGTTGCTAAGGGTAAACTTGGAACCTGGTTGGTCAATCCGAATAGACATTGTCATAAACTTTTATTATTTCAGAATCTAAATTTCGTTCAAAATCTTTAATTTAACATACCTTTTCTATACTGAATGGGAGTTTAAAACCATTATCAGCATTATTTTGATCTTCACATTTGTTATATTTAGACACCAAACATGCCTATTTTTGTTTAAGAACTATGGATGTTACAATTTTGTTATTCGGAATTTTCTTAAATAACTTGATATGTGTTATTTTGGTTCTATATTCCGTGTATACATTATTACCTATAAATACATCAACCCTTTCACATTTGCTTTACAAAATTTCTAATATAATTGTTCAAAATTTACTAAATTTGGTTTCACCTGGCCTATGTAATAGTATTATTTTCATCATCATGTTATAACATCTCTAACAATTAAATTAACTTCTAACATTCATCAAAATGGTTTAACATATAACGTCATTTTAACAACACAAAATATATATTATTCTAATATTTAAATTCATGTCCACATGGCTATGATTATACCACTTCCTTGTACAAATAATTGTTTTCTACTCCAACTGTATAGGTGTTTGACATTTAACAAAACATCTTTGTATTGTCCATTCTGCTTGGTTAATTAATTTATTTACCATGGCTTAATATCAGCTCTATTGGTATATTTGTGAACACAACATAAACAAAAAATGGAATTAATATCATAAAATTGGCATCCCTTTAAACTGACTGTATCATCTGTTACATACATAAAACACAACACAAATACTATTATAAAAACACTGTGCTATAACATAAAACATGCACATTTAACAAAACAAATCCTATACTAATTATTTAGTCCTTTGTCAGCTAATTTATGACTTATTCTGACACTGTCCATGTCATATTGACTATTCATATGGGTTTAAACATCCGTATACTTATTGATGTTTTGTGTTACAAAAATTACAATAAAGTGAACACTGTTGCTCTACCTCACACACAGTTCTAATAGCCTTGTTACATTTACTGTTTATCTGTGTTTTATTCTTGTTATAAATATTATTGTGACCATGTTATAATTTGTTGTTGACAGGACAACTCTATGAACTCTATATGTGACAATTTTTTGTATGGTTCTTGTATCTATAACCAGGTATATTTATATTTTTGTTACATTGATTAACTTAATTATTTAACAATATTTCTCTTACATAACATTATATGTTTGGGTCTATTATCCCTCATTTTGTATTTTGATTATTTGGATTTAATGATACATCAACTGAAACCATTTGTTTCTTTATAGTCCTGGTTCATAAACTGTTTGTCTTTATAAATCTTTGTTTGGTCAATACTGAAAGTTCATTGTCATAGTTGGGGTTTGAAGATATCTGCATCACTTAGCCTAAATCATTAATTTGGGTACGGTCAGTTGTCTTACTAGTCAGTCTGAAATTGTTAGTCGTTCTTCTTGACTATCATCTTTGAAGATATTGTTCTCCTTGTCAGCTTCTTAATGAAAGTCTTCATTAAGTCAGGTACGGTATTATGTTGTTCCAAATGTCATGTTACAATGTTTGTTTTCTCGTTAATAAAGTAATATACTTTACTAAAAGTTGTGAAGTAACTTCGATTTCTAATAAAAAGAAGTGTAAAAAATAGTTTACCGAAGTATCTTAATTCATCATCATCATCACCATCATCCTCAAGTTTTAAACCAAGATTGGCTTGTTCCGGTCTCAAATAGGCAAATATTACAGCTGGTCACTCCGGCGCTTCCTCGGACGTCCAACACCTCTCCGTCCCCTCGGCTAATGTTTGGGGATGCGGCAGTCATCCACTCGGCAAAGATGTTGCCACCAATTCAGCCCATACTGGGCGATCCTGTCGAGTATACTCATAATATTCAGTTCCTGTCGTATATCTGTGTTTCTTCTATGATCACGGAGAGTATACCCTGCCACGTGCCTGAGAAATCTCATTTCAGCCGTTTGGATGCGACTGGCCTGGCCTTTTGTTAAAATCCAATTTTCAGACCCATAAAGAAATGTGGGAAGAGCCATCACCTTGTTGAATTTTAGGCGTGTTTTTTTACTTGCTGACTTAAGGGTTCGCCTGATGGTCCCTCACATAAGTTTGAACTTATGCAACTTATTCACAACGTCGTTGCGTGCATTATAAGACACACTGTAGCCCAGGTATTTAAAATTGCTAACTTGTTCCAGGACAGTACCACCTATAACAATTTTTGCTTGTACGGGATCAGTTCCACCAAAAGCGATCACCTTGGTCTAAGGTGTGGATATCTGTAATCCAGAGTATTTGCAAATTCGATTTCACAAATATATCCCCATCTGCAATCTGTTTTCCGAGTCCGACAGAATAGCCTGATTGTCCGCAAACAACAAAGTGTCAATTGTAGAGTGACTAATTATAAAATGTTATCTACACAAGGTTTCATCTAAATTCATATGAAAACCTCTGACAACACAGATTCATTCTCTTACCCTTCACCAGGATACACGGATACTCAGAAAAATCAAAGACATTTGCATAACAAAAATTATTATTGATTTTTTTTTTCTTCCCCTCTTCAAGGATTAGGTTATATAAACCTGTTCCGGCATCTATCTCATCCTCGGACGACCCACGTCTCTTCAACCAATAGCTATATAGTTCAGTACCGCTTTCGGCAATCGATTCTCTGAAATCCTTTTCAGATGATCCCACCGCTGTCTTCTATAAATTAAAATAATTTTAATTATTTCCTTTACATCAGGCATCAGGCGTCCACATCTTGTGGATACGGGTTTGGCAATCCCGATGTGCCCTAGCTTGATTCTCATTTCACTTCAACTTGTCTTGGATGAGATCCCTTCCTTTAGTTTTTTCTGTCTAGTCTCTCTTGACTGCCTATTGTTTTTCTGACCCCGACGCTATTAGATTAATCAAGAGCTAGTGGGTCTTCCTTTTTCAATTGTAATTTCTTAATTTTTGGTGGCTTAGGATCTTAGAGCACTCACATATGTGAGCACTGGAATTTCTAAGAAACGTTCAGAATCAGAATAACACTGATAAAAAGCCAACAAGTCCTATCTGAGAAAGAGATGAGTGAGGGCGAATAGCCTGCGCCCTAACACAGGGGCCATTCGGCTAAGGTGTCTTAACCCTTGAGTAGGAACCTGGGAAAGAATAAGGATTTGAATAAGTGAATTTCGGAAAATTTGTAAATACTATAATAAATTTTGTGAAAAAGAAACGTTGCAAATAACTCTGCGGTTCAGACTAACCTTAACAACAGCATGCATCATTCTAAAGTAGGAGGACTCGTTCCTGAATCTTGCACATGGATACTCAGGTTCACTTCCTCTAGCAGTCAGTCATCGTGTTTGCCCTGCATTACCAGCTTATCTGCTCCACGATTGGATTGAATTGAATTGGCTGAAATACGCCTTTGCCTGTAGTTATTTGGCAAACATCAGCCATGTTCTACTTTTTGCCACTGAATATGGTTTTCTGAATGTAAGGCCAAAACGTTCAAATACCATGAGACCACTAGCTACCAGCCCAGCTAAGACATGTTTTAACAATATTTAGTGAGTTTATTTGTTTTGTTTCTTGATTTACCAACTAAGCTAATTTATTCTAACTGTTTGGTTGCTTGTTAATAAAGTAATATATTTTACTAAAACTTGCGAAGTAACATAACTGTGACTTCTAATAGAAAGAAGTGTAAAAAAATAGGTAACTAAAATATCTTAATAATTTCACCAAATTCATTTACAATAATGTAAGTATAAAATTGTAGTTGACACTTTTAATAACTGCCCAAGGTAGAAGTATTATTTCAATTCGAATTTACAAAGTGTAACGCATACACATAAGTAAAAACCAGTGTTCGGAAGTTCTTAGCTTTAGAAACACGTCCCGTCAGCTTTTTGTAAATGGGGAAAACAAATAAAGTTTACGTAACAAAGAGTTACGCGCTAACACACGTGACATAAAAACATGTGAAAGCTTTTCGTTTCCGTCAGAAGCAGAGAGTGCAAATTGTCGTTGTATACTGACTTACTGAGTGATAAATTATTTAGGATTAGATTTACTCTGTGTGTGTGTGTAACTGACAGAGACAGGATTAAATTAAACTCGAATGCTTGGGACGTAGGTGTTTCCTAACCTGTGACGTATGTAGGTCATTAGACAGAATACATTCCAAACATTTTATTTTAAATACGATTAACAGTTGAAAATTTCGGTACGGAGAACCATACATGACTTCCAAGTTCTAAGATTTATATTTAAAAAAAAACTTGAAATTAAAATTCCATAGAAACTACTTCTTTCTGCTTCTTTCTTCAGCCTTAATCACAGTACCGTGAACACTAACATACCACCTCACGTAGCACACTCGATTTTCACTGAGGATGGCAGACGATGACACTGCCGAAAGTCTGGTTTTGCAGAAAACCTTGAACCACAGTCAAACAGCTCGGAAAGGTATTTTAACAACAAAATACTTCTTTGTTGCCGGTAACGTAGTCACATATAAAAAATTATCCCCTCCCCCTTCACCCCTTCAACTATCATTTAAATGTATAGAAAACTACCCCCTCCAACTTCAACTACTCTTTTTGTTTGTAGATATTTAATCTACTTTTTTACAGTGGATTATTGTAACCTTCTTTTCAGGATACTTTATTTATAAAAATGATGTATTTACTCTTGTTAAAACATAAAAAGTTGAAGTTAAACTACCCCTTTAACCGATCTTCACCAAAATCGGTTAATTTCAGTCTTCTAAAACTCAAGCACATATGCACAAACTTAATTAATTCTGTTTGAATTTGGGGCAGTTATCGAAACAATTCTACACACACAGACACTTTTCGGAAAATGACTTTTCTTCATGTTTTGTGGGTAGTACAATCAGAATGTGCCCTTATCTCGAACACGATTTTCTTCGTGATCACCATACTTCCATTTCCTTAGTAAAAATTGGAAGAGGAACATTAATACCTTAGTGGTAGAACTAAAATTATTTGTGTGTTGTAATAAAGGATCAAATTTCTCTGTAAATATTTGTTAATTTCTAAATCTGCCTGTGACTTTTTTCATTGTCTATCAGCTATTCAAAGTTTACTTTTCACGCATGTATTGAAAATTATTCATGCATGAATTATTTTAAATAATACATAATTTATGTAAACTTTATGCCGGCCTGTTGGGGATATAAACACGAACCAAGTATTTGTTCAGACATTAATGTTAAGCATGAAACTTATTTCATGTGTATATTTCCAGTTGAAATAACGATATTAATACTTAAACTGTAACTCGCGGGGAATGCCTAATTTACCAATACCTTAATTATTATGCATTTCATAAGGTTTCTTCGTTTTTCGTAAACGTGCTGTTTCTATGCTTTTGTCGTACGGTTATCGGTTGGGAAAGACAAAATAATGTTAATCTTTAACGCGTGGAGCGTAGGCCTCCTTTCTTAAACGTACGACTTACGTATGGCTGTGAGTCGTCAGAATAAAATTCATAAATTGTAGCTTATGTAAAATACGTATTCTTACAATAACGATATAATAATGAATGACATGAGTGAATATAATTAATTATGCAGTACATAATATTTTCTACTATAGGCACATATAATATATTCACAGACACGCACGCGCACGCGCGCCTTCCCAATAACAGTACATAATGTATTTTGGTATACATGTGTCGAGATTATACATAAAAATGAGATTAATTGAAACTATTCGGTCATTTGTTAATTCATAAAGAAACCTCTGAAGATAGATATCTATTCTGTAAAATGTGCGTCAGGTGAAAAGACAACGATGAATATTAAAAAAATATATTCTTGCGCAAGTGTTTATTATTTGAAAACATATTGTTACGTAATGCAGAAAAAGCGTTACGTCATTACTGAACGTTCTGGTACATTGGAGAACGTTGTTCTACTCTATTCCCGCAACTGTAATGCGTACGTGACGCTTAACACGCGAGGCAGTGTTACGTAGTACGGAACAATCTCGTACGTACGATAGCGTTGTTCGAGAAGTTTCTCAATTAGCCCAACGGTGAGTGATTCTGCGAAGGTCGCGCTGAACTGTCCTCTAGAATTTTCGATGGCTTGTTAAGGACGCATATTATGGAACCCTGCACACTATCAATAGTCAATACCTGCAGGTTAGTTTTTCAGTTATTGTCGGGCGATTACACGGTGCGGTTCGAAATATTGTGGCGAAGTGTTATGTGTTTTACAATCGTGCGGGATAATTGTAATACAATTGAGATTTATATTAGCTGACATTTTATTGCGTGTGAACAATTTTTATTTGATTTGTTGTAAGAGACTATCTTGTTGATTACAAACTGTTTAAGTGTGATAATTAAAGCAGGTGATTAGTGACTTCATTGGTGTCTTGTGTTTTGTTTTCCACTGTACCATACGACGATCAGTTAGACCGTCGTAACAATATTTATTCTATAGAAATACTACAAAAAACAGTGAAGAGTTACTTGGAGAATAAAAATCTGAGAATATATACAATTATTGTATATTATGTAACGTTACAACTTATATTTACTTTTGTTCAGACAAGTATAGACAGTCACGTTCAGTTTTATACTCCTGTCACGTTTTATCTCTCACGTGTTTATGAGCAGACAGAAACGTTACAACTGGCTTACTGCACAGCACGTGATGTTGGAGTCTCTTGTTTGTACCCATTTACACGTCTGCCATTGTTTTACGTGGTTTTAAATGTCTTATAAAGTTTCAATGGATACTAATAAAAATTGCTGTCTCTACATATACTCATACCTTTTAAGTTTGTTCTGGACATTTGTTTAACACCAAAAACATATAGACATAGAAGAAAATTTTTCCAAGTAAAAATATTTTTATATTAAAACCTTGTAAAACAATAACTGACTTACTTGTTTATGCAAACTACTGCTTAACAAGGATTGCAAAACACAATGTCAATTTAAATACATTGCATAAGAAAGAGTGAAATATTGTTTTACTTGTGAATTACTTGCGATAATATTTGTTACCACTTTTATTGATAACGTTACGTTTCACTTAAGATAATAACATTAAGGTGTTGATTTTTAGCCCAAAATTTATAATAATAATTAACCCAAGTAATTTACTATTAAGAAAGAACTGTAGCAAATAGAATTAAATACATAATGTATACTATTGAAATTTTTACATTCATTCTATCCTTAATGACTTTATTTTTAATTTTCTCAGGTCTGGATACTCTTGCAGAACGTCTCCAAAAGCTTATCTCTGCTGTCATTAATTATGTTCTTGTGTGTTTATTAGTAGTCCAAACTTCTGAGCCGTAATTTATGATACTTCTAACAATAGTTTTGAATACTTTGGTTTTAGTTTCTGCTGTTCCTACAGGATTCCATTTAATATAATATAATATAGCCGTCTTTCCTAAATTAATTCTGGTTTGCATTTCTTTGTCTTGCTTTCCACTGGTCGTACGTTTTACCACTAAATACTTGTATTCCTCTGTATATGAAATCTTCCCCATGTCTTCCTCCAATATCAAGCCTTGATGAAGGTCACCTATTGCCATATATTTTGTTTTATTCATATTTACCTTTACTCACCATTTCTGATAATCCTGTATCAATTTTCTAGTCGTGTACTCTATGTCTTCAAAATCTTGAGCCAAACGTAATTGGTCATCAGCAAACTGTAATGAATAAGCTGTAATACCATTAAGTGGAAGTCCCATGTTCTTGCACATTTTTCCAAGTCCGTATTGCTTTATCCGCATAAATTTTTAAAAGCGTGGGTGTTAGGTATGTGTATCTTTGCTTACTATTAACGGTACCTAAAGTTGTAATTACTGAGCTCATCGTCTTCTGTTTCTTCTTATTCTTTCTCTCCATGCCAGGATTAGGAGACATCAGCTGTTTCGGCCTCTATTGCAAGTCTTCTTTTGCGTGGTCTTCCCACACCTGTTTTCTCTTTAGGCGCATATTTTAAAACTTGTTGAAATAGCCTTTTCGCTTCCATTCTACCTATGCTTTTAATCCATCTCAGCTTACACTCCTCGATTCTTGCATTTACAGATAATATAACAAATTCATGTATTATTACATCGTTTCAAATTCTATCGTTTCGTGTACATCCCTTTACGTATCTTAAGAAATTTATCTCTGAAGTGTATATGGCTTGTATCTTTTCTAGAAAATATCCATGTTTTGGAACCGTATAAAAGAGTTGGGACTGCCAAAACCTTATAAAACTTCATTTATTTTCCTTTATGATTTTTCTCCCTAACGTTCTTTTAATAGTGCCACAAATCGCATAAAATCTGTATATCTTTTTCGTGATTTCCTCGTCAAATTCACAGGTAATATCACATCCAAAGCACTGGAAAGTGGGATATTTGCTCCAGCATTTTATCATGATCGTATTTTCCGATCTTATGGGATGTTTGCCTTTGAAAATCAGTACTTTTGGTTTATTGATAGATATGTTTAAACTATATTAAGCAATGTGATGGCTCAGTTTGTGAAAGGCTCTATAATTCTGTTTCTACCAAACACATCAGGTCATCCGTGTAATCGTCTTGACAATATTTTTCTAGGTTTATTTGAAGAATATAAGATACTGTGGTAAATTAAATTTACAAAACTGTACAATTTTAGATGTTAAAGATAAAAACATCTGTAATCAGTAAAGCAAACGAAATAGTTGCACTGCGTGTTACAGCAGCGGTGATGTCATCACTTCCCTGTAAGTTACAATTACGAAGTGTAACTTATTGTATCACATTGTATGAGCCATCCGTTGGTGTGTATGTACGTACATAAAAACGTTGTATGGAAGTAGTGTACACATTCTATCACATGTTTGCAATGTGCATTCATTCAAGCAGAAAAATCCGTTGTCAGCGACAAACACGGCTAACGAAGCACATTGACTACCCTGTCATGTCCTCCTTCAGTCTAGTTAAGCGCCCGCAAGCTGTTGGCAGCAGATAAACATTAATGTCTACTCTTTGCCTTCACTTACTGCGTACTAAAACCATAGCTTATGTCTTCTATGAACTGCGTCATGAATTCTAAACTGCCCCTGAGGATTTTTCATTATTTCTTCTATGGCTACTGTGCCATAATATTCCTAGTGTGTGCGATTAGTTGAGCACGTATAGTTTCAATTGATTGTGAAAACTTCTATTTTTTTTTTTTTGCATAAATTTAACCTTATGTGCGGGACCAATAAGCAAACCCTTAGGTCAGGAAGTAAACAAATACGCCTATAATTCTACAAGGGGACGGCTCTTCTCACACTTCTTTATGGGTCTGAGAATTGGACTTTAACGAAATGCCAGGCCAGTCGCATCCAAGCGGCTGAAATGAGGTTTCTCAGACACGTGGCAGAGTACACTCTCCATGATCATAGAAGAAACACAGATACCCTATACGGCAGGAGCTGAATATTATTAGTATACTCGACAGGATCGCCCAGTATCGGTGAAAACATTTTTGCCGAATGGATGACTGCCGCATCCCCAAACAACTATGTAACTATAAGCCTAGTGGACGGAGAGGGGTGGGACGTCCGAGGAAGCGCTGAAGTGACCAGTTCTAATCTTTGCTATTTGAGACCGGAACAAACCACCCTTGGTTTAATCCTTGAAGTTGATGATGATGATGAAGTTCTATCTTCTTCGGCCCTACGAATACCGCAATTTTAATGTTAAGTTTTGTAAGGGAATGCTCCTGGTATAATATACAATTAACGAAATTCTTTCAATATATATGGAAAGTACTAGATTTATATAAAAAGTTGTAAATAGTAAAAAAAATAAACAAAAGCTACAACAGAAAAGATCTTGTGCAATGCTATAAGTGAAATTCTTTCATCAGGTACAACAGAACAGTTACTTGGTATCACTTTAAATAATATAAAAATACAACCCGCGATTTTAGTTATTAAAAACGTGATTTCAAAAGTAAATAAATTTTAAGGTTTGCCTTATTACAATGAATTTAGTGGTAAAACAAATAAGGAAGGATTGTGAAGAATAAATAACTACTAGAAATTTATCGATTACAGACAAAGCAAATTAGTAAAATAGTTTACCTTTTTCTTGTCCGTCTGGTGGCCTTTTCTCTATATTTAATTCTACGCGTTTCGGGACATATGCCCCATCATCAGGAATATCCCTTGGTGAAGTTCGTCGATCATTAAAATATTAAAAACACTTTATATACAATTTTACACATAACAATAATATAATATAAACATAAAAAACACACATAAAATCCCCAAACTTGAGACACACGCGATATCGGTGGTGCGCACCACGACATGCTATAGTCGACTGCTATGCACGACATACAACAACATGAACACTGCAATCGACTATAGCATGTCGTTGTGCGCACCACCGATATCGCGTGTGTCTCAAGTTTGGGGATTTTATGTGTGTTTTTTATGTTTATATTATATTATTGTTATGTGTAAAATTGTATATAAAGTGTTTTTAATATTTTAGTGATCGACGAACTTTACCAAGGGATATTCCTGATGATGGGGCATATGTCCCGAAACGAGTAGAATTAAATATAGAGAAAAGGCCACCAGACGGACAAGAAAAAGGTAAACTATTTTACTAATTATATATAAGTGGCCTGGATACCGAAAAACATGGATCTATAGGAAATTATGTTATGATAGGTTAGGTGTCTTAGAAAGGACTCTTTACAGAAAGTGATAGTGTACGGACAGATCACACGGTAGAAAACAAGGAAGAAAAAAAAATATTATGCGGACTGATTTGAAGATGGGACAAAAGTACGTACATACAGAGTAACAACGTACATCGTGGAAACAAGAGAGAGAGAGAGAGAGAGAGAGAGATTCTGTTTTAGGACAGAATTTCCAGTGGCAATGGTGACACTACCTCTAACAATAACTGCCTCTAATGACCTGTGATGTTGACGACGAAATGGGGGGATGAGAACCCTCTAAGGAAATAGTCTTTTGACGTGTAATAAGCTACAGATACCAAAGTATTATCAAATCTTTCTTACGCGTTTTTTGGGAACTTGACTCCCTGCGACCTATGTATGTACACAGTTGAACTCCATAGGATTACCTTGAAACATACTATTTGTGCCCTTCATTCGTGCGAAGTGATATTGAGGCTAAATTTAGGGCAGAGTTAAGATTAATAAAATTTCCTTATATCAAATTCTACTCAAATTGGCTTCTTCCGGAATCCACCACTTTCTGCACACAAAGGCTACTAACTATTACCTGATATTCTGCTGAAATTTTTACATCTTTTCTTCTATGCTTCTAATTTGTTTTATTTGTAGATTGGATCCCTAAAAAACTCCATATTGTCCATCCCACATTTTCTATGTGAGAAAAATCTAATTTAAACAGCCTCATTTTTCTTACAACCTAATTTATCGAGACTCCATGACTCACTAGCATAAAAAATGTTAGAACACAAAGCATTATATAAAACACCGTAGTTTTATCGTTCCTAGTTTTATTCCTCTGATTATTATTAATAATTGTCTTGCAGTTTATAAATATCCGTAGATCTATAAAATCACGGTGAGCCGTGAGTTACTCAGTTTCTCTCGCAGTCTCTCTTATTCTCTCGGAAGTTTGCGGTAGCAAATTCGAGTTCCAGCCAGTACTTGGAAAGTAGGAGTGTATCGTCGAGGGAGCGGCTGGGAATTAGTTCCACGAATTCAGGCACGTCGTTCGAGATCGTAAGCGATCGATGGAATGAATCGATGGATCGATGGGCAATGAACGAGGATTAAATCAGGAGCAACTTGGACGGACACAATGCCCTCGAGGAAACCCTAGGATGTACATCCCACCTTAGGAGGACAACGGCCAGTGGGAAAGCGTAGGAGCAGGTCCGCGAGATCTTCCAGACTGATTCAACTTAACCCAGCAAATCCTGGTTAGTAAAATCAGAAACTATTTTTAAAGTATAAAACAACTAAAAACTGTTCGTTTTAATTGATAACCGTCCAATATACCAAAATTTATATTTTTTAAACTCAAAGCTTTTAAAGCATACAGTTTTTATCTAAAGTGTACGTCTTGTATAAGAAAAGTATAACCAATAAACGTAATAATTTACCTAATCTTAATTTATTGCTGCAGTCGGCTACAAGCCTGTTACCTTAAGAGTTATATATATGGGAACGCGGGGTTGCACCGATCAGCGGGAAGCCCCCATCAGGTCGGTAACGAGAGTATAGTACGCTGTAGCGATATCTGTTGAATGCTGAACTCTAGCCAGTTGCACAATGAACTAACCAAAAACGACCGTTAACCATTTCCGCCATTGTACTTACAGTGAATTACAGAAGTGTGTTTTAGACAAATTTCTTCTTATTTCTTCACATCTTTAAAGCAAGTAATGATATTTGCACTTAAATTTTGAATTACTTAATTGTACAGATGTATTGTTAACGTTTTCAGCATTATTTGATTTCGTTATTTACGGTTTTAAACTAACTTAGTGTAGTCTCAGGTTATACAACTCAGTAGTATACGCGGTGGGGTAGCACCGATCAGGTGAGTGGGGGAATGACGATCAACTGTACTGAGTTACAACTGGACAACACCGTACTGAGTTAAGTACTATTAAATACTAATGCGTTACCCTTATATGTTCGTGATACTTTCTGTGGCGTAGCTAGGGTTTTTTCTGAGTTTTGTACTGATTAATAAAAACTTTTTATTATGGCGTACCTTAATTTAAGAGTTACCCACAGAGTCAAAGATTGTCAATATTAGAGTCCTTTGAATGACAAACTATTATAATGTGTATTATAGGAAATATTTTTAGAAGGCCTATACGGAGAAAATATAAACACAAAAATTAAATAGCATTATTTCCCATATAAAATACACAGGATATAGTACATTGGCTTTAGTACTAAAGAAAAATCTAATTTTTAAAATTTATTTTTAGATTTAGAATGTAGTAAGCACCATTTGTAGATATAAGTAACATTCTAATGAAGCTTTCATCAATATATCATTTGCTTTTTACATTGACAATTTTTTTTTTAGGTTTTTATTTTTTCCCATTTAATTAGCAAAGGAAATCAATTGATCTTCATTACCCCGCGGGTGGGGGGATACCGATCAAAGCCCATTTTGTACTTTATATGCAATAAGAAAAGTCCCTTTCAACTTTAACGCTTACAGTGTATAACTAATAATTTGCTCTGTTAAATCAACAATTTTTTACAGTTTTTTTAACTTTTAGCCGATTCTTCAATTTTTTATCGAATTTCTCCCTTAGGTGATCGGGGCTACCTTGCTCTCCTGTACAGTTTCTTAGAATAGGGGTATCTTAGCATTATGAAACATCTTCGTGATACCTTCAAAAACAATATGCATCTTCAAGTTAAAGGTTTGTCTATTATTTCTTACTAACATCAGCGCGAAAAAACTGCTTCCGTTCAGCATTAGTTACCTTAGAATGTATTACGGCTTATTGTCGATAGTACTATTTCATTGTTTTACGTTTTTTAGGGAAGAAAGTGTATTAAATTTAACACGATTTTACTGAAAGTGGTTACCTGAAATGGTGATTGTTTTACTGCCTTTAGATTAAAATTTTGTAAGTATTTCACTTCCTTACATGTCCAGGTAACAGTGATAACTTCTAGTGGTAAGCTTATCAGAAACTATGAGTTATATACTAAATGTGATTCGGCTATAAGGGTTTTATGGTCTTGTAAAGTTCAATTGAATGAAAAAACATAATTTTTATTAATATTTTTCACAAACAGAATTATCACTGTTCCACACCACTATAGAAAAATTATTCCGATTAGCGCTTTCAAGCTTCTCAGCTCATCGTCAGATCGGAAATATCATTACGATGAACTGAAAAACTTGGAAGCGCAAATCGGAATAATTTTTCTATATACCCCTAGTGGTGCGGAACAGTGATAATTCTGTTTGTGAATATAACCACTAACACAACTTTCTTAATTAAACTTCTAATATTTTTCACATCTACAATGCGTAAAGCTTAAGAAAACAATTCCCACAATTAAATGATGCTTAGTGTATTAGTGTATCTGAAAAATATTTGAATTTGTATTAAGGCGACAGTTTTAATGAGAGTGATGAATAAATGCATATGTATGCATATCGTTTGTACGGGAATATGTTTATTAGTTAATCTATAATTATAAACAGATACACATTCTTATGAAAGCCGAAACTATAGCACGAACTAACATTCTGTCAGTAAGATTTCAGACAATATCATATCGCTGCAAAAACCAGGTACAGCGGTATGAAAAAACTGATCCCTTGTTTGGCGTCAGAGAGAAAGCAGATAACGTAAACAGAGTAAATTGGATGGCAGGCAGGGGAAGCTCTTTGACGTACAGCCATTTCACACATCCCGCGCCGACGTCTGTTATACCGCTTCACGATAACACACGAACAGTGCTGCTCACATTCTGTGACAAAATTTACCATTTTGTTAATGATGTAAATCCGGCTGTATACTTTGAAATTATAAAATATAACTTAAACTGTTCACATGTAACATAAAATATGAAATCTTGATTAAAATATAAATATTCGCATAAAAAAACCAAACGGACTAGCAGAAACAAATTGCAGATGAATATATATTTGTTCAATCGAATCTGTAAAGACTCTGGATTACAAGTATCTACACCTAATACCAAGGTGATGGCTTTTCGTTGAACTGATCCCGTACCGGCCAAAATTGTTGTAAACGGTACTGTCCTAAAACAAGTCAGCAACTTTGAATACCGGTTACAACGTGTCTTGTAACGCAAGCAACAACGTGGTGAATAATTTGTATAAGTTCAACCTTATGTGCAGGTCCATCAGGCAAACCCTTAAGTCAGCAAGTAAACAAACACGCCTAAAATTCTACAAGGTGGATGAATGGGTGTTCCCACACTTCTGTATGGGTCTGAGAATTGGGCTTTAACGAAGGGCCAGACCAATCTCATCCAAGCGGCTGAAATGAGATTTCTCAAGCACATGGCAGAGTATATTCTCCATGATCGTAGAAGAAACACTTACCTACGGCAGGAACTGAATATTATGAGTATACTCGACATGGTTGCCCAGTATCGGCTAAATTGGTGGGAACATCTTTGCCGAACGGATGACTGCCGCTTCTCCAAACAACTATTGAAAGATAAGCCGAGGTGGCGGAGAAGTGTGGGACGCCCGAGGAACCGCTTCAGTGACCAGCTCTTATCTTTGCCTGCTGGATCACCACCCAAACAAACAATTCTTATTTAATCCTTGAAGATGATGATGAAAAGAACCAAACTCACACACAGTCAAATTAGAATGTAGGCCTACAACAATATCGACACTTGCAGTGTTCGTCAGCAGAACGCATAATACCAAACGGTTATGTTGTAAATATATGTGTGCTCACGTGTACACGTGTGCGGGTGTGTAGGTGTGTAGGTGTGTGTGTGTGTATGCGTGCGTTGATGGCGCGCCTGCAGATTAATCAATTTGACCTTGTGAAATGCATTGTATGAAGTTTAAAGTTTTTTCTGATTACATAGACGTGTAAATAAAGATAATTTAGTCTACTTCAGACAGATTTCGGGCATAAAGTTGTAAATTAATCATTGGCCACGTTGAATTGTTGTCAACTAGTGCCTACAGTGTCTACAAATAATAATTTTTCAAATATTATTCAATCATCCAACTCGTCTTTAACTGGAGATAAGAAAAGGAAACTGAGCAGAAACAAAAATAAAAACAAAGAAAAGGCGATTGAATTTGTTTTTCTTGCTGTAAACTTTACTTTTCGCATGTTGAAAAAACCAGTGCAGCTGAATGAGTACAATGTTCTTTCTGTCATTGAATAGTAGGCCTATCATGAATGTGAATTTTATAAATTTAAAATTTCTGAATTTTTTTTACTATTGTGTCTAATATACTTTCTAATTGTGTCAATTGTATATGGAATTTAAAATATTTAACAACATGAAAGGATTTTCTTGACGTAAAGATTATTAAGTCAGTATTTTTCGGTACTCACAAATTATAATATTGATCATGTGGTTTAGTAAAATTTTAATATGTTATCACAAAACAATCACATAACTGTTGTTATATCTGTACAGTTATATTACGGAACTAATAAAAACCAGAAGTTGTATGGAATTTTATTAAACTTTATCACCAAATTACCTTACTTTACCCTACGTTTGGTTGAAGTGTAAACAACATAACACATCAGTTTCTAACGGATACGCTTAACAAAATTTGACAGTCGCGTTCAATGCACATTCTTACTTTACGGACAAATTATGTTTGACAGCGACTTGGAAACTAGATCAGTGGGAACTTTATAAGATACAATGTAAATGGTTCACACGTCGGCACACATGGAAACTGACAGGAAGGATAACTGTATCGCGTCGTCGTTCAGTCAGTAGTGCTTAACTATCCTGTGCTCACTGGAACGTAGGAATAGTATCCGTATATAAGCAAACATCATTGTCATTAATCATTTTACACTAACAGTGACTTTAACAAATTTTAATTTGACACTAACTATAGATATTTAATTTGACCAAAATTTCATAACAAATAACACTAAAGCTGCATAAACAATATTGTTACAACGTTATCACTGATCGTCGTATGGTACAGTAGAAAACAAAATACAGACAACAATTAAATCACTTATCACCAGCTTTAACACAAATACAGTTTATAATCAACTTGTACAATAATCCATACAAAATTTGTCCACACGCAATATTAATGTCAACTAGTAGGGTCCCGCACATTTATGACCCTTTACATCGAATTTCACTTGAATAAATCCCCACTTAAACTCACTGTGTAATTGCCCGACGTAATCTGACTCTAAGCGGCAGCTGTCGTTTTTTTAAATAGATAGCACAAGTGTTCCAGAATAATCCATAATACGCGTCAACACTACTCGAAAACACTAGAGCGTAATTTATTGCGGCCTTGAACACAGTGCGCCGACCGGTATGGTCTGGAATAGCCTTGTTTGTTGACGCATGTTAACTGTCACGTACGCACACTAACATTACTGCTGGGCTCTGCTGGGATAGCCGAGAAACATGTAGAACGTTCTGCAATATAATATAATTGAAACATTGTGTAGCGCTTTAATGCTGACAATCTCGGGTAGATGTGTGTGTCGCACAAAACGTTTAGTACAGAATAGAAAGAAAATAATTACCTTTAACAACTATAAACATCTTTTTTATTTCTGCGACAAAACTGTAGTGAGTGAATTACTTTTATTGTAGAGGTGACGTAACATCTAAGGGGGCAATGGGCTCCCCCTTGAGTGGATTATTGGCAGAGGTTTACTTAAACTTTTATGAGAATAAATATTTATTGTCTACTAACAACACACTATCCAAAAATATTATTTCGTACACACGATATGTAGACGATACTTTTATTGTATTTGATGGTACAGACAGACAAATAGATAAATTACTCAGTTATATGAATGGATTAA
The DNA here is from genome assembly GCA_034769895.1 of Magicicada septendecula. Classification (NCBI taxonomy): domain Eukaryota; kingdom Metazoa; phylum Arthropoda; class Insecta; order Hemiptera; family Cicadidae; genus Magicicada; species Magicicada septendecula. The sequence goes on along the minus strand of CM068373.1, from coordinate 21,801,807 downwards.
ATAGTAAGATCAAATTCACAATGGAGTTGAAATGTAATGGCTGCTTGAATTTCTTGGACTTATCTGTACGAAAAGAGAACAATTCTTTAACCTATAAGCTCTATAGAAAACCAACGACAACAGACATGGTTATCAACGCTCATTCATATCACCCTGAAACAAAGAAATTTGCTCCTTTTAATGCCTTTATACACAGATTATTGAGTATACCTTTATGTAGTAATGACTATCAAGAGATAAATACCATTAAATATACAGCTGTAAATAATGGGTATAAAGATGACATAGTTGACAAGCTTATACGTAAACACAAATACAAAATGAAAAATAAAAATAAAAACAGAACAAAAGGATGTCACATAAATAAAAAAATCTCACAGCAGGATACACCAATGCGATGCCTAATATACTTAGCAATGAATTCAAAAAACTTAATATTAACATCTCCTTTCGAACAAACAACAGTCTAAAAAATATATTTAATCTAAGACCACCTAGAGCAATGGAAAACAGTTCAGGAATATATAAGATACAATGTAGTGACTGCGACAAGTTCTATATCGGCCAGACTGGACGTAAATTTTTAGAAAGATTCAAAGAACATATGCCGAAAAGGGACATTAGAAATTTGAAATCGACATTCGCCATGCATCTTGTAAATGAAAAACATAGTTACACTAGTTTCACAGATAATTTAGTACACTTACACATATGTAGCAAAGGCATGGATGCTCTAGAAGCATTCGAAATTTACAGAGCTTCCAAAATTAATAACAAGTGTTTACTCAACGACCAACTCCTTTTTAAATCCAATGTATTATACGACACAGTAATGAAGATAAATAATGACTTTGAGGCTCACTCAGTTGTGTGTTGACAATAGTACAGTGCGCACTGCTACGAGATATTATGTCAACGTTAATCGTATTTACTAGTACATTTGTGTTATATTGTTCACTTATTTATTGTTTTTCATTTTCACTGACGAGCCCTAGAAAATAGGAGGAATATACCTGATGATGAAAGTTTACTTTCGAAACATGTAGTGATAAATATTGAAAAACTACAAGACCGCAAGACGGACTATAAGGTATTTATACTATTATAAATTTACAATTATGAATGCGGTCTGGAGACTATACATACATAATGAATCTAAGACAGCCTTTTCAGGCAGCCTTAGTGACTCAATTGAGCACCCACAGCTAACGTCATTCCTGTTTATATGGTAAGCTTAGAACACATACAGTTGTCATTGACAAACCTGTTTAAATCACACTAATTTTACAAGAATACAAGAAGTAGCTATCGTCACAACTGATACTTATATTACAGTGGTGTTGTAAACATATTCAAAAACTGTTTCCGGACACACAAAAATTTGTAACATTAATATCGGTTAAAATTGTGTTTATTAATCATCCAAATGCAAGGGATACCCGAATGAAATTTTATAAAACTGTGGTTGTCACCACATTCGTGTTTGCTAGTAAACATGGACTCATGGTAAAAGGGACGTGAAGAGGATTCAGGCAGCCAAAAAAAAAATTTCTAAGAGGGACGGAAGGTTGTTCTCTCTAGGATCGGAGAAGGAACCACGGAATTTAAGCATAGTGTCATTGCACCAGACGATTGAAGGCTATAGAAGAAAATGGTGTAAAGACTCGAATTGCATGTCTGATATCCGTCTACCTGTGGTTGCTTTGGGTTGTCTCTACAGGCAAGAAAGGATATTTTATTGATGATAATTATCCAAGTAAAATAATATTAAATTTTCACCATGATTTCTTTGTTTTCAAAGAAAATTTTATGATAATTTCACACATGTGCACAGGTATAGCCAACTATTTTGTATGTAGCTTAGGGCATTGTGCTCAGTCACAGCCAATATGATGATACGTAGAGTAGGCAAAAGTTGTATTTTGAGAAAATAAAAAGTGAGGAAAAATGAACCGTAAAAATGAGTGTTTTTTTGTTAGTGAAACTCGCTAAACTCTTTCAGAGAGACATTATTTTCGTTTTAAAGCACACGTTGAGAGTTACATAAGCAATATTATATTGTGCATGTAATAATAATACAGGCACCTCATTGGAAAGGGTTAATGCGTACAGTTTCCCCAGCTGATCATCCCTGAGGTACACAACCGGGTGGATTGACCGTAGGTTTAATGAATCGCGCTGAGATCAATTCCATCCTACGTTGTCCCACTTTGGAGTTGGGAATTTGACCGCTGCGCCACATGGAATTAGATTATTGTGCAACTAACTAACCCCTTATTGTGTTGCTGTTACATTACCTGTAAGTAGTATTCTTTTACATTCCGACAATATAATTTTATATAAAACTATACATAATTTTTACGAAATTACATAAATCTGTAATAACAAACAGAAAAGACATCAATTTCCAAACTTTTATTCTTTAGCATAATTTTAAAACAAAACTTATCAACTTGAGTTATTATTAGAGTTTTTGTACAAATTTTGTATGTTCGAGGACAATCGGCTTAATGTTTGCAGAGCATTTGAAAATTAATTTAAAATTTGATAACATTACTACTACTATTTTATTAATACTATTATTTTGATTGCTGTGTTGGTTGTTTAAAATGTTTCTCTTCTTGATCAAAAAATTCTGTAAATATGTGTACACAAGCTTTCAAATGTATCGGGAGCAATTTGTTAAAATTAGTTCTGACTATTAAACTTGTGATTATAACTTAAAGGGGATCCGCAATTTGTTGTCCAATTAATTTTAAATAAGTGAACAGGGGTTTAGTTAGGTACCATTAATTAATAATCTACTGAAGAGTAAATGAAATTTCCACCATACCTTAACAGATATATTTAAAAGATACTGTACTAGATTGAAGCAATTCAAGAAAAATACCAATATAAAAAATAGTTACATTTTAAAAAGTTTTCTGAAAAATGTTTTGTTTAAAACTTTTTAAAATTTTTGTTGATTAAAAATTTTTTGAAAAATTAATTTTTTTAAGAAAAAAAAAAAGTTCTCATACATTTTGATTCTTTCACTGTACTGTTTAACCACAAAACGTTTGAACAAAATAGCACTTATAATTTTTGAGAAATGTGTACCGAATTGTTTAAATCCATGGTTACGGAAAACGCGCGTGAAGCTAAACAATGGAAGCCGGAAAACAACGTCCAATATTTTTATTTTATTTTTTATGGACATATTAATGTAAATAACATTATTAAAGTATATGTTTTCTTAATCAGGATTAAATAAACATTTTTTGTAATAATAAAAAGGCTGTGTAGACATAAAATGAATTTTGGACATCTATATAGAATGGACGACAACAGGTTGACAAAGCAAATCTTCAAATATCTGTGGGGAAAGAAGTCAACATCAAGTTGGATTAAAGAAGTCCAAAAGGATTTAGAAAAATATTATACACACACAGAAGAAGCAATTGAAAGAGATGTTTTTCTGGCAAAAGTGTTAAAAATGGAAGGAGTCCAGGGTAGGAGAGAGAAAATCGCAGGTTCAAAGTGGACTGAAGACAGGAAAAAGAGACACAGTAAAAAGAAGAAAGAATATTGGTGATAAAAGAAAAGAATAAAGAGTAAAAAATTAAAATTCGCATGTGGTTCTTAGATGGCCGATAAAAAAAAAAACTTTGATTTCGTGATCGAAAAACTGTTGATCTTTTCTTAATGAACGTTGTTGAATTCAGAGTAAGAGTGCAGAGAGTCAACAGAAAAGAGTGCAGAGAAACGTCATGGAAGATTGTTGAAAGGTAATATACACTAACTGTTGTGTTTACTAAAAATGTAGAGAAGCGACTGTGGAGTTACAGCGATATTAATGTCACATAAGTCTGTATAATTGCGCCATAATTTTGTGCCTGGTATTTTCTGTTGCCGGCGGTTGTGACTCCATAGAATTACACAATTTTATCTTTACTATAGATCGTGCTTTAGCGACAGTATACACTGTAACACTGTGCTCCAGTAGTAACTGTTTGAGAAAGCTCTATTTATTGATACTTTCGTACATATTTATTCTTCTCCTTATGTTTTCAATCCGAAGATTGGTTTGCAGCAGTCTTCCATTGCGATCGATCGTATGCTTTCCTCTTCATTTTCTCATGTTTCATAATTTACATCATCCATAATTTGCTTTATATACGGCAGCCTTGGTCTTCGCTTATATACTTTACTTTCTACTGTACCCTCCATTACAAATTTTAATATGCCTTCATGCCGCAGTGTTTGTTCAATTGTTCATATATTAAGAACGTAAATATAGCCAGGGCAGCCGAGAGAAATTTGGGGTCCCTGGGCAAATTTTGATTTGGGGGCCCCCACCAGCTATCACTTCCCACCCCAACGGCCTAACCAACCTTTGCGACTCTTCCGCATTCTACATTCTTTAACATTTTAGCCCTATAGCCTATAGCAGTCCTACCCTCCCAAACGATTCCCTAATTGATACTACTTGTCCCTTGTCCCATCAACTATTTCAGGGCAAATTAAAATATTTTAAAAAATTAAAGTAAGTTTTATTAATACATACAGAGGTAATTTTTACTTTTATACATAAACAATAATTCTTAGTTTCAAGTTCTTTTAATATTTTTTTCAAAGAAGCTGCTTTTAACTTACATCTTTCAGTTTAGCAATGCAATTTTAAATGTTTTATGAAAAAAAAAATGCTGAAATCAAGCTTAGAAAGCGCAAAAACCTAACATTGCAGAGTAGTGAAAATTAAAAACTTTTTTTGTAGTCTTCATTGCAGCGAAATCATTTACTACATTTTTAAAAGAAAATCTGTCGGCGATTTCGTGTTCACTACTTAACATTAACAAGTGATTTAGTCTGTCCTCATTTGTTGTTGACCGCAAACGGTTCTTAATCCACGTAAGTTTACTAGAAGCTCTCTCGCCAGATGCAACAGTCACTTGTGCCACTATCAGCAAATGAAGAGCCGTGCAGATTTGAGGAAAGATGGACTCCAATCCCTTTTTGAAAATCATGTTCAAAAATTCTAGAGCTGAAGAAATATGACCACTTACACATAGCTATGACTCTTTACGAACTTCGTAAAAAAGAGAAAGCACTCAGTTTATCTTTTTTCAAGTCTGAAGGATAAGCTGATGCAAGTTCTTCAGTTTGTTCTTGTATGTCTTTGTCACTGAAAACATGTTCTTTTTTGGAATTTCCATTTTCTTCATTCGAACCCTGTTCATGTTCTTTTGCAGTAGGTGGAGTCAATCGGCGAAAAAAGTCTTGAAAATTCTGACATTCTTTCTGCCAAGTCTTTCAGTTGCGTCAAAAGAATGTGTAAGGCCGGGTTGAAAATTTATACGACTTGAAAGTGTGCTCCTTGTCCTCAACACCTGTGTCATGAAATCTTTTTTTCTTCCGTAATCTGGATTCCTTTAGCTGTGGCTTGATTTTCAACTCTATAGCTATGTTTTTCGATTCTTCAAGAAGTTGGTGCCAAGAATTCCTCAAAAATTGAATGTCATCAATGAGCCCAATTATGCTATCTGTTGCGTCTGGTAGGCAAAGTTTGGGACTTTGTAGAATTTTATTTCTAATGTCGATACGTTTTAGCAGTTTGTACCAACCTGTGGTGACAATAACAAATTCGCAAGAACTCATCCACTCAATTAACGCATTGACGTCTGCTTGAATTTCAGCTGATAAATCAAGTTCTTCCAATTCACTGAGCCCTGACAATACGTCATTATAGCCTAATGTTTAGTAAGAGGACTAATTGCTTCTATTGTTGCACTCCATCTTCTTTCGAGGTAGAATGAAGGATATGCTTGTTCACAAATTTCATTTTTGCTAGCTTGATCGTCAATTGTCATTTCCAATCCCATTCCCATCCCTGATGGGATGCGCTTAGGCGTCGGGGGCCCCCTTCGGGACCGGGACACAGGGCAAACTGCCCCGTTGCCCCACCTCTCGGTGGCCCTGAATATAGGGTAAGTGCGCGCGTACACATATAAACTGTTGTAGATCACTTATTTCAAACCAAATCAAAATTACATAGTTTACATCATGAAATAAAAATAATTAGTTAATTTCAGATTACAATTTTACCTAGCGATTTCGTCAGGTATTCTGCCAAAGCGTTTGCATATGTTGTCTTAAATCCTCAACTATCTTATCACAGTAGTCTCAACCTGCCGTTAAGAATTTATTCAACAGACAATAAAAAGCACTTATTTGAATAGCTATAGTTTACTTTCCAATTACATGCAAAAATTAAGAAGTAATTTACAATTTTTCTCAACTATTTATTACATAACGACGTAAATGTTGCATTTATAATTTAGTTAAAGGTTTGTTCATTTTAATAACAATACGTAAACTCAATAAAGTGTCACCATGTAGAAGTCTGAAATGTAACAATATTTAACAAAATAACTGTTTAGATGCGCGATCTATGTGTAAGCAAAAGCATGTTTGTGTTTGTATTATAATAACGATTATTGGGTAAAAACGTTTCTCTAACTTCGTTTGGGTCGCGCAATTTTCACCCGTAGAAGCACTATTACTGTTTGTCGCGAAGTCTACTCATGTAGTACTACAGTACCTTCCACACTTTTTGAGAGCCCTTTTAAATACGCTAAATAATCTGGCACGCAGCAAAAAGGATGGAAAGTTATTCTGGAACACCTGCGCTAACCTGTATAAGCAACAGCGACTGGCTGTGTTAGTTAGTTACATTGAGCGATTTATTTAGTGAGAATCAAATGGTTGTTGTGGAAAATTATTATTGTGTTATAATTAGTGAGGAACTCATTATAGTTGACATTATTATTGCGTGTGGGGAAATTTAACTTGAATTAATGTATGAGAGTATCTTGTTGATTTCAAATTGTTATTTGGGATTCACAAAAGCTGGTAATTAGTAACTTCATTGTGGTATGTACTTTGTTTTACACTGCCGTAACAATATCAAAAAATGTTTATTAGTGCATATAAATTACAACCAATAAAACTGACTATTCAGCGTTTTCTTATTGTTTTTGTTCTTAAAAATGTTTGACTAACGCAACCCACGCGTACAAAAGTTGATAAGCAAGGCAAGCTCTTCCTGTTTACTACAGAACAGAATTATTACTCCCATGTTCCGGATGAAATGGAAGTATACTGATCGCAAAACAAATCGTGTTCGAGATAAGGACTGACTCTAATTGTACCACCCTCAAAACATGAAGAAAAGTTATTTGTTTGTTTTTGTCTGTGTGTAGATTTTTTGTATGCCGAACGATAACTGCCGCAACGTCAAACACAATCAAATAATGTTTTCCATATATAACCGAAATGTAGACGACACAAGGCCTATTGATTTTGGTAAAATTCGGTTAAGGGGAAGAGTAGTTTATCTGCAATGTTTTACGTTTTAACAAGAGTAAAGTACTTAATTTTGATAAATAAATTATCCTGATAAGAAGGTCATAATAATCTACTAAAGGAAGGTAGATGAAATATGTATATTTAATTAAGAAATTTGTGTTAGTGGTTATAATCACAAACAGAATTATCACTGTTGCACACCACTATAGAAAAATTATTCCGATTAGCTCATTCAAGCTTCGCAGCTCATCGTCAGATCGGAAACAACAACAATAGGGCAAACAACTTCTTTATACACCCACTTCCCTACCACCAGTAAACAAGCACACACACACACACACACATTTTCGTAAACAAGCTATAAGTTAAATGTCCTTCCTGTCAATTATTACCTAGCGAGTTCAATCACCTATGTCTGTACTGTTACATATGTTTCTAGTACATTCTGTGTGTGTGTGTGTGTGTGCGCGCGCGCGCGCGCGCGCGTTTATTCTTTTCAATACATAACGTTGTAAAACCTTTCTCATTCTCATTTTAACTGCAAGTTCCTTTTTGGTACAATTTTGTAACGCGTTATATTGTCACCCTTCCCTTTTTTTCCATATTCAACGCAAACAACAACTTAGGTAAACACCCTTTTATTCCCTTGCTAACACCGCCTATGGGCGCAAGCACTCACACTTATTTCAAAAACATCCATATATGCAATTTAATAACTTTCTTAAATTTATTTACCTTTTATTTTTGATTAAATTGTAAAATATTTCTTCGTTTAAAATTTAGTTTTATTATTTATTAAATTATCTAACCCTTTCTCTCTTTCTTTCAATATTTTTAACTCCTCTCTAAGCGTTCTCACAAATGTGTTATGTACTATTTTTAAAATCTCATAGTCTTCTAAAGGGTTAACAAACTTATGGTTTTCTTCTATGAAATCTCTTGCATATAAAGAATTTGTTGTACTATTACCTTCTCCACGTTTGTGACCTGGCAACCTGCATACGAATTTCCGTCGTGTCTCACCTAGGTACACTTTGTTGCATTCTTTACATTTTAATTTATGAACTCCGCTTCTCTGTAATATTGGAATTTTTTCTATATTTTTATTCCTTTTCTTATCAAATATCGTTCCACATTTTTTAATTAGTATATCTACTAGGTATTTTTTTAAACTTTTTATAATTTTTCAGGTATGTGATCCTGCGTATGTCAATGACCCTGCATAATTCCTTTGTTTTGGTTCCTTTTTAGTTTTTTGCATGTTAATACTCTCCATAATTTTATCCTTTCCAACCTTTCAAATGCTGATGTATTTGGTTTCGTTATCAGTGTACATATTAAAAATAATTTTATAATTAATCAGAACATGAAAGTCATAGGCCTATATGGTTCTCCATACCGATTTTTTTATTTTTAATTTAGCTGTAAAAAGCTACCTACCTCTCACAATCTCTCTCTCTCTCTCTCTCTCTCTCTCTCTCTCTCTCTCTCTCTCTCTCTCTCTCTCTCGTTCTTTCTTTAAACGTTGAGGCCTTGTGTTTTCTGGACTACTAATAAACGATTAAGTTAGTAGACTGTATTATTCTGTTTATTTTCAGATCGGTGTGAAATCAATTATTTTATTTATATAGTTAATGCAAATATGTCTTGCGTTTATTTTTACATTTCTGCCAGACAGTCAGATATTCAACGTGGCCTTACGTTGCCATTTACGAAATACGGTGCTACGGCATACTCTATAGTCTACACAAGGTACGGTGAATTCTGTTTTTATTTTTACCGCTTTCACCTACTGATAGAAATCAATACAGTCCTATTTGCTGCAGTCGTCTGTGGCGCATTATAAATCAGTAATTTATCTTGAATACAGTACTGTGCACACTTTTGATGGAGATACAAGAACGTTAATGTGAACAGCCTGAAAAATGTATTACACTATATTGAGGCATATTCTATTATATTGTATTTAAATTACAAACAGTATGCAGAAAAATGTTATATAATCCTACAGTGTAGTTCAATATACCATAGAATAGGTTATATCATTATACTAATAGAGCATACCCGAACACACAAACACACACATACACAAAATTTTGTACTGTATTAAACCCCATTACATTCCAATTTGTACTGAGCCGATGCAATTCTAAAAATTTAAGTTCCCCGACAATATTTTGTGCCGACACGGCTGGCTAAATTTCAGACTCGGTGTTGTTGAGAGACAAGAGCGTCTTTCACCCGTATTTGGCGACTTAATCGGGCGGGCAGTGGCCTTGCCGGTCAACGCTAGTGGCGATGCAATAAGGTAGGCAGTTTTAACCTTGCAATTAGCTCCTCTCAGCTGATCACGGTTCGACAATTTGTAACAAGTTTTTCTGGACCGTCCTGAGTTCATGGAACGTGTGATCAGGTCTCGTTTTTCTTCCATCCGCTGACATGGTGAGTTGGTCCGACGGCTTGGGAACAGACTTCTAGACTTCTATCATGCGCGAGTAAAAACGGAAGGTCTCAGGGTCCCCGCCCCAGTTGGGAGAAATGTTCGTGGGTGGCGACTACAACACCTGTCACCTCTGCAGAGCTATGCTAACATGCTCCCCCAACGCCGTCGGATCCAACCCAGGAACACCAAGGAATGCCCAGGAATACACATCTATGCTCAAGCACTACCATGAGCGGGAACTTCATGTGAAGAATTGAGCAGACTCCTCTGCTGACCAGGACCACACCAGCATCCATCACATATATCACAGGACTGAGTAAATTTTGCAAACGCAGGTGGGAGAATTCCAGTTTCTAAATTTCACACAACAACACTATAATGACTTCAAGGAAGAAACGGACATATATATATATATATATATATAAACAGTTTTTTTAATATTGCTAGTGAGCAACATTTTGTCAAAACCTGTCCTGTGTATACATATTTGCTACTTTATTATTAATTTTTAAAAGAACATCAATTTAGCATATTATTTGACCACTTCTCATTATTGATAGTACGGTATTAGTAATGCTGATTAATGCTGAACACTGATAATATGAACATATTTTATATATGTATGTACTTCTATTTGTCTATGAAATAATTATGGGAACTGTTATTGCAAACATTACACAATTCAATTGTCTGTATACTGATGAAACGCTAATAAAAAAGAAAGTTGTTATCGTTGAATAAGCGTTTGATTGCAAGCCCTGTCACAATGGGCCCCAGCACAATTTTTTCTTCCGTCTAGGTCAATGCCAAGTTTTAAAATTTATTGTAACAGCGGAAGCCGTTACAGTACCCATGATATCTGAAATGATGAAAAATGTATTTTACTATCTATTAAAATATTCGTCAAAACTGATGTAACATGTACTCAATATAAACCAATTAATTATAGCAAACCCAGAAATCAACCGGGAACGAAATATTTAAAAGAATGTAAAATAAAAGTACGTTTGAACGCGGCTTCTGTATTTTCTGCAGTACACGGTCATAGCGAACTAACGGATTGAATAATTATTATGGTTTTGTTTTAGCATTAGTCCAGTCTGCGGAATGTGCCCTCCGAGTGGGGGTGTTAATACGAGTCTTTATACTTGTGCGATTACAAATATGTGATTAAAAGTGTTGAGTGTCGGCGTCTGCTCTGATAAATGTATTATTCATAAATTTGCAGTAAGTTTTCTAATGCAAGCAACGACGTAGTGCATAAGTTACATAAGTTCAAACTTATGTGCGGGACCATCAGACGAACCCTTAAGTCAGCAAGTGAAGGAACACGCCTAAAATTCTACGAGGTGATGGCTCTTCATACACTTCTTTATGCGTCTGAGAATTGGACTTTAACGAAATGCCAGGCCAGTCGCATCAAAGCGGCTGAATTGAGATTTCTCAGGCACGTGGCAGGGTATACTCTCCATGATCATAGAAGAAAAACAGATATACGGCAGGAACTGAATATTATGAGTATACTCGATAGGATCTCCCAGTATAAGCTAATTGGTGGGAACATCTTTGCCAAATGGATGACTGCCGCATCCCCAAACAATTCTGGAACTATAAGCCGGTGGGACGGAGAGGTGTGGGACGTCCGAGGAAGCGCCGGAGTGACCATCTCTTATATTTGCCTATTTGAGACCGGAACAAACATTCTTGGTTTAAAACTTGAGGATGATTATGATAATAATTCATGAATTTATTTTCATTCTTGATGCTTGTGTTATACATATTATTAACGTTATCTATTTAAAAACTGAATATTTAATTATTAAAGTTGTGTTAGTGATTATAATCACAAACAGATCCACTTTGTTAAAATCACGGATCGCGGTATTATTTCTGTTTGTAAAAACTGAACATCAAACCCAATGTAGGCAAAATATTTTGTTGTAATACGAAACGCAAAAATCTGTACATAAATAAACACACGCTCGCGCACACGCGCAAGCCTGTGCTTGAAGTAAATCGTGTTCCTACTACCAAGATAACCTGACTGTTGAAAAACATAGTTCTTTAAATAATGTTCAAATTTTAGTAAACTTAATTTAAACAAATTTTAACAACAGGGCTGTGTTTACGAAAACGTTAAAAAATTCATGGAAACGGAAAACATTAGTCTTCCGTGTATTTACAAGAGTTAATATGAATTATGCTACAACTACGCTCTTTTAATAATCTTCATGAAAATTAGCTCCTGTAATGTAAATATGTTACGACGGTCTACTTGATCGTCGTATGGTACAATGGAAAACCAAAATATAAGACACCAATTAAGTCACTAATCACCAGCTTCAATTATCACATTTCAACAGTTTGTGATCAACAAGATAGTCTCTTACAACAAATCAAATAAAAATTGTCACACGCAATAAATTTTCAACTAATATAAAACACAATTGTATTACAATTGTCCCGCACGATTACAAAACACGTAACACTTCGCGCCAAAATACTTCAAACCGTACTGTATAATCTCTCGACAATAACTGATCTGAGCGTCGCTGAGTATTTGTATTCATACCCCGCCCAAAATCCAGAATATTCCATACACTACGCATCACCTCTAAACTAGGACGCAATTGATTGCACAGTGCATTTCACACAGTGCGCGCGGCTGGCGACGTCTAGAAATGTCTCGCAAACGCATGTTGAAATCACAACATTACAGCCGGATTCCTCTGCAACATTCGAGAAACGCGTAGATTGTTCTGTAATGTTGTAAGAATATGTTTTCAAAACCCAAAGTTGTCGTGTTTACTTGCTGAACTGCTACTTGTCATGTACCGGACGAGGCCTTCTCGTGTTTCCAGTACTTGCAACTCCTAAACCACGAGGTCTTAAATTCTAATCACAAGGTTATGGTTTAGGACTTAAAATTGTGAAAACACTGAAAGGCTTCGTCCGGAACATGACAAGAAGCAGTTCAGCAAGTAAACACGACAAAGTTGGAATTACGGAGACTGCTAATTCAAATAACAAGTTTAACAATGTTTCTAAATGTTTACAAAACATATTACAATGTTTTGTAAAATATAATTGAAATAACTAGTTTGTGTTATTAATAACTTACCTTGTTTATTTAATGTTATAAATTAGTTCATTTTCAAAATTTGAATTAGAAGTTTTTTGGCAGGCCGCTCCCGTTTTTTAAAATGATAATTGGAAAATTATTCAAAACAAACTGTTATTTTCTAAATAAGGGGCTTAAAAAATGTTTATTTTCTTAGAGTTTATATTACATTTCAAAATATTGTTAATCTTTGGTTTTTTAATACGTTTTATGGCTATAAAAGTTACATGTTTAAAAATTATCATTTAAAAAGTCTGCTGCGTGAACTCATAAAATATTGATTTCTTAATTTATTTTTATTTTGAACAAATCGAAGCCAAATAGAGCAAAAATGGTATCAATTTAATGTAAATTTAAAGTAAGAAACTTTTCAAACATTTACCCATCTCTGAGTAAAGCATAAAGACTCACACACTTTGAACTTCTCTTGAAGGCGTAATAATTACGTTTTTAAATTCTAAGTCATTAACAATATAAAATTCCTTACCGATAACATAAAATAAAGAGGATTGAGTGAACGGAACTTAAAATGTCATATGCACATGTGAAGTAATTAATCAAGTCCTCAACAAAAGTAGAGTAGTAGATTATTTGTAGAAGATGTTAATAATGTTTTGAACAAAGTGATAGAATAAACACATTTTTAAACCTCACATAAATACCTCGTGCCTGTCTCACTTACCCATTCTAACTGATATTACTTTTCACTGTTCACGTTTGCATGCACTATCGTTCATTACGTTTGTTAGAAGCTCTGGAAAATAGATTAATTTCGTTACAAAATTAGGTTGTGTATTATGAATATTGTGATAAATCACTAAAGTTTGTTTATTTCTTTCCAATTTAATAATTATCAATATATACTTCTTAATATTGTAATATTGTTCAATATAGTTTCTTCTGCAAGTAGTGTATTGCGTTTTTGTCGTTTCAATATCTTACGCACGTTTCAATAAAAACATCAGCATCATCAGTGGTTTGTAAGTAAATCAATAACAATCGGAATAATTCTATGCTATTATAGAAACTAGCGTATAACGGAATGTTAGTTATTATTATTCGTTATAATTATTTACTTATTAAATGATTCGATTAATCATTCGTTAGTTTCTACATGAACATAGAATTATTTCGATTGTTATTGATTTACTTACAAACCTCTGATGATGCTGATTTTTTCCAGTGAAACTTGCGTAAAGTATTGAAACGACATAAACACTATACACTACTTGCAGAAGAAACTGTATTGAACAATATCACAATATTATATAATTGCTGAAAGAAATTTTAAGTTACGTATACAGAAAACATTATTGTGAATAATGTATTTGGGTACATACAGACAATGTCACATGATACATGTTGTATAAATCCCCGCTTACTCGAGTTTAGTATAGGCCGCATGAAGTTTTCATCCTTCGTATTTGTTGTACTCAACCCGAGTCCCCCAAGGTACAATCATTTTATTTAGCCACAGTAACTGGCGACATTTTATCTTCACCATCTTTCGGCTCAGCAATTTTGCTGTTCAATCTCCGCTTCGGGGACTTTGGGACTGCGTAGGCCTACTTTGGATAAACGTGCCTCTTGTGTTACTGAAATAGAAAAACAACTCCCATTCTTTGTCAACTCTAATTCAATTACAGTAAATTGAAGCATTTGTTTTTTAGACGGTATATGTGGTATGAACATGTACAATGTATTTTCATTCCTCTGCCCCTAAGCTCAAATCTTAGATCAAATTGAGCCTATTAGATCAACTCTTAAACCTTACAATCTTTCAGTAAGTAAGTTAATAAGGCATAGATATAAACAAGTCTAATTTTTACTAAACTCTCGGCTCATCTTCAGATGGAACACAACATTTGTTTCCATCAAGTTGTGTTGTGCTTTATCTGAAGATGAGCCGAGAGCCTTGAAAACGCTTATGGAAAGTATAATTGCGTGTTAGTGGTTGCAATACAAATTTAATAAAAATTAGACTTAACTACTAAATTGTGCTTATTTAAAAAAAAGTATAATATAGTTCTCTCAATGCATATACTTGCACAGTACACAATAATGTACATTTTGTGTATTTCTAATGTAAGTTACAAAATCAAAATGTAGGTAGGCACAGGCCTACAGATGTGTCACTGTAGTGTTTTTATTGGCATAAAATAAACCTACAATACGTATATAAATTTATGACTAAGTAAACTCAAGCGTTTAAACAATTAAATATAAAAAATAAACTTGTTTCAATTGTTTGTTCAGATAATAGATTAATGGGTTGATGTATTTTTTATGGATTAGCTGGGAATATAAGGGAAAAAATAACATCCGTAGCGACAGACAGATAGATAGGCAGACACACACACACACGCACACGCACACAACCGGCTACTTATAGTTCATAAGATCATCATATGTTTGCGTGTGTGTGTGTGCTCGCGCGCTCGTGTATTTAATCATAATCCTTAAAAACTAGAAGGAAGTGAAGACGGTACAAATAAAATACTCACTGTAAATTTTGTGAGACAGGCTATTGTCATCGTAAAACAATTAATATATGCGAAAGCTTTTCAGTTCTACAAAACTAAATATTCTACATAGCTTACGAGTGTCAAAGTTGTAACTTGCAGATTGTATAAACTCAAAGGCTAATAACCGACTTTATGCAGTCCAACCGAATTAGATATAGCCGAATTTGAACTGTAAAATTTGTAGAACCAATATGACGGAAATATTCTTCAATCCATTTATTAATTTTGCTATTTTGCTAATTAATCTCCCTACGTGTCATGACCATGTTATCCAGTAATAATTTGTTGTACTAAATGTCGATAAGGAAACAAAACCATATTTTTTATAGTGCTAGATTACTTTTAAACTACTTAATTTAGAGATTATCATTTCTTTCCCGTTTCCTGTTAAAGTACAATTAGTTGCAAAAGCAAGCTAGTGATAACTGCTGTTGAATCCTAATTTTATTTTGCAAGAAACAATTTTTGGACTACTCGCCTTTAAACGCGCTTAGAATCATTGTCGTTAGAACATTCCACTCCGTCTTTATATACCGGTAATGTTGAAGTAAGTGCAACAGCTTTACCACATCGCCATTCACTTGTTGCAGCTTGGGGTAACTTAGATGGGACACTTACATCAACTGGAGACGTAATCACATGCCCGGATACATTGTCACTAAGCTCAGATGCATTTTAGTTTTTATGTAATAAAAAACAAAAACACCAGAAAACAGAAGACCAGTTACATCGGACGATATTTACGTTCAGTAGCATCGTATGGGCTACAGGTCTCTGATACAAAATCTACTACAATGGAATTTAAGGGCAAGTACAAGTATATAACTGTAAGATCTAAGATAGTCGTGGATAATCAGATTTTGGTACAGGTTAGTCATTTTAATTATCTGGGTTGTAATATCTCATATGGAACTGATATTGATTGGGATAGTAAGCTAACAAAGTTTAGACGCATCTGTGGAACGGTACATAGGTACCTGAAAAATAAAACACGGAAGTATACACGAATGAAATTTTATAAAATTGTAGCTGTCCCCACATTATTGTATGTAGTGAGACATGAACTCTTGGTAAAAGGGACGTGCAGGGGATTCAGGCAGCCGTAATAAAATTTCTAAGAGGGACGCAAAGTTGTCATCGCTCGGATCGGAGAAGGGACGAGGGTATTAGATGCGATTTAAACATTGTATCATCGCACCAAAAGATTTAATACTACAGAAGGAGATGGGTGTGAAAACTTGAATCGCATGCCTGATATCCGCCTACCTGTGGCTGCCTTGGGTTATCACCATACCACTTCAATGGGATGAAAGATGTTGGTAGACCGAGGAGGAGATGGATTTCGGAACAGGCCCAAGGCCTAGTCCTTGGAGTGGTGGTGATGATAATGATGATGATGATTATGATAAAGATGATGTATTAAAAAAAAATCATCTTCTTTACGCGATACTCTTAGATCTGTGTGTTGTATTATCTTACTTATACTTCAGTACATGTAGCAGTGGGAACAAAAGTTGTATAATTATTATAAACGTTTTGCTTATCAACGTAGGAGCTTAAACTGTTTTGAGCAAAAACTTTACTTATCTTCAAGTAACTTGAAGTTCGTTATCTTCAAATAGGAGCGCCCGAGGCGTAGTGGCTAGCGTGTGGCCGGGGCCATATGATTTAGATACAACCGTTTCCCCTCGCAAGACAATGGATAACCAGCTAGAGATATCCTGCCTAGTATAAGCCCTCCCCAACTATGCCGTTCAGATCCGGCGTTAAACTTTAGGTCCCGTATACCTGTGAGAGACTCCGTAACACACGCACCACGGGTATATGCGGGGAGGGTAAAAACCAGTCGAAAGACTAAAGGACCCAATAGCCGTATTCCTCACTTCGTCTGTTGTTAAATTTGACTCGTTCTGTTCGGGGGGGGGGGGTATCAGCGCATTGAAATGAGCTGTTCTATCTGCGGTCAGATGTCGAGACGCTTGGTTGAAATTGAATTTTGTTTAAATACTTTTAGCCTCTGTATACAAAAGTTGTTTCAAATTGGTAACTAAAGTTAAGTAAAGTAATTTATTGTTATCTGCCATTTCTAAGGTAAACTGTATGTTATCGTGATACAACTTGTTTATCGTGCCTTGTGTTAATTAATTCATTAGATGTTTAAGGAGACATATGGTACAGACTTGCGTTTGTAGTAATGTTTTTCAATTAATGATTTTCAATTTTTGTATTTAATTTCTGTCAAAGTATTACTGATACTGTAGGCAATGTAAAGGTAACATAGCAATACCATGAGCGTTTTGGTAGTAGTTCTTTATTACTGAAACAAACGTATTTTTATTTCACATATTTTCATTTGAGTTTCTTTCTTAGTAAACAGTATTAAGGTGTATTGTATTTCTTATATACCAGAACTTGACAAATTCTTATTGTTACGACGATCTCAGTGACCGTTTTATGGTACAGTGGAAAACAATATACAAGTCACTAAAAACCTGCTTCAATTAGCACAATTAACAGTTTGTAATCAACGAGTTATCCAACAAGATTATACTGGTACAATAATTCAAGTTAATCTGTCCACGTAAATAATAATGTCAACTATAAAAAATTTTGCACCATAATCACTTTTCACTAGTACACAACTTGAGACGCACTGTGTAATCGCCCGAAGTAAAACTCTGAAACTCACTGTAATAAGTCACCACTAAAACAGAAACTAAGCGAAAACTGTCGTTGTTTAAATAGACAGCACAAGTGTTCCAGAATAATCCATAATACGCGTCAGCAATACTCGAAAACACTAGAGTGTAGTTGATTGCCGCCTTGAACACAGTGCGCGCGGACCGGTGAAGTCTGGAACAGCCTCAGCTGCGGATGCGTGACAAGTGTGACGTAATTGTGCTTCATCTCAAAGTAACAGCAATACGCACGCGCACACACACACATTAGGCGTCTTTCATACTACCCGGTTTTTTTGCCGTCCGGAAAGCTGACGGCAGTATTGCCGGACGGAGGTAACTTGTGTGTGCCCTTCACACTACACGACATTCATCCGGCTATTTCGCCGGACGTTGCCTCAGTTTACGTTCTGCCGCCATGGACAGAAGTCAGAAAATATGTGTTGTGCTAAGTTTAATGCACAGGCGAAAAAAAAGGCGAAATAGGTAGTTATGGGTCCATCCTCTGTTGATGAGAAGGGATGAAGTACGAGCCTTTACACTTCTCTTTCAAGAACTCAGGCAACACGAAGATAAGTTTTTTAATAATTTTTGTATGTCGACGAAAACATTCGATGAACTTCATGGTCTTCTCAAGGTTCATTTGCAGCGACAAAACACAAAACTGAGGGATTGCATCCAGCCCATAGAAATGCTAGTTTTATCACTCCGGTAAGTGAATATAATATTCATAAAATAACCTAATTAGGGGAACCCGGGGCAGAACGGACACCCTAATACATAAGTGGTTGTAAAAAATTAATTTAAGGCAAGAAATTGGTGAAAATTTGTATACACAATCTTCAATTTATTGTTTTATCAAAAATGATACACCAAATATAAAAAGTTAAAACATCCACTTGACGTTTTCCTCTTGGTGCAATTATTTTTGTGTGTCCTTTAGGATTGACAGAGATACCGGTTTCGTCGCAGTTAAAAATACGATCAGGTGTAAATTAATGCTTGTCAACAATTTCGCTAAGCAAACCACAAAATTTGTCAACACTTGGTCGATTAAATCCCATTGCTCGGGCCCCAGATGTTGCCTCAGGTTTCCGCGTACTTAAATCGGAATGCCTAGAAAGAAACTGTTTCACCCTATCCTCACCGTCCATCTTCTTCTCTTTGTTAAATGGGAGAGAGAGGGAGAGGGAAAGAGAGAGAGACCGAGAGGGAGAGAGAGAGAGAAACACCTCAGTGTGTCGTATATTAGAGCCTACATAAAAAATCAGTGTTTAACTATTTCCGATAACATCATGGAACAGTATGTTCTTCAAACATTCAACTTTCAATGTAAATTTTTATCTGAACAGTAACAGATAACAGATTTTTTTTTACAGGACAGTAAAATCAACAAACACAGCTTTTGCGAGGCTCTGGTTGAAATACCAATACTACGTACTATATCTAAGAAAACAAACTAGCCACTAATGACTATATACCTCAGCAGAGACACAAAAAATATAGATTTATTTTGTACTCTTTGGAGCTTAAATTGCTCCCACAGTTTGATGAGGGCGGTAGAATGTCTGTTTTGATTATAAATGATGTCACCTACACTGTCTAGGTCGCCTGACGAACTGTCCGGTAGACTGTCGGATAATGTGAAAGCTTCAATGGTGCGCAGTAGGCTACTGAGCAAACTACAGGCTTTTTCTCCGTCCGGCCAGTCATTAGGTCGGCGGACGGCAAAACTGTCGGATATTCGTGATGTGAACGTGTTCATGCCCCTCCATTTGTCTCGCTGCCGGGCGGCAGCCGGACGGCAAAAAAACCGGATAGTGTGAAAGAGGCCTTACAGCCCGCGGCTTAGTTGGGACAGCCGGGAGAACGTTCTCTGTAACGCCGAAACAATATGAAATTCCCCCAAAATTAAAACTTCTGTTTTCCGCTGCGGTCATCTCACGAATCCTGAACTGTTGCTTACACTCCGCCTCTCTGATAGATACTGAGGGCTATAAAACTGTATGTGTTTTTTCCCAGTTGTGTTTTGTCGTGTAAGCCAGGCTTCGTTTTCAGTTGTTCGTTAAGTCTGTACCAACAGAGTGGCGACTGACAGAGAAAGGTCCGTTGGGAAATCAGTGCACGAAATTGATGTGATAATAGAATCAACCATAACGCTCAGCATAGACAGAGGATTAGCATAGATCTGCTAATTGAACTGTTGCAGTTGCTTGTCGATTAATATTTACTGACCTACAACTTCCATTTTCCAAGATGTCATGATGTAACCTAGATAATTATTCCGTTTTATATAATAATGAAACTTTCTCTTGTGAACTTACTTGTCTTTTTCCGTCGAACGAGTTTCGGCGTCGTGTTCGCCTTCGTCAGCTTAGAAACAGACTGCCAGTACTTTGTAACGGTTATTGCTCGGAAGGTATAGTGGGGGTGGTGTGTAGAGGAAGGGGATTGGCGCGGGGATCCAAATTATTGTTTGTTTTTTGTATGATTGTGTCGAAAAGTGTATGTGATTTATATTGTAATTGGTCGTTAAGTATGTTGTTTGGTTGTGTTGTGTGGTGTTTGTATATTTCATATTATTCTGCTGTGTTGAGTTTTCGACCTTTGGGTAAGTAGTGTAATATTTCAGATTAGTATCTATGTTGGTGTAGCTATGGTTATGTGTGTGGCAAACGCAGAATGTATATTGTTGTTGGATAAGGCTTTTAAGTGTTCAGAGTAACTGGATGAAAAAGATCTTCCCGTCTGGCCTATGTAGAAACTAATCTGAAATATTACACTACTTACCCAAAGGTCGAAAGCTGACGAAGGCGAACACGACGCCAAAACACGTTCGACGGAAAAAGACAAGTAAGTTCACAACAGAAAATTTCATTATTATATAAAGTGTAGTGCTTTGAAAAAAGATGATGAACAAACAAGACAATTATTCCGTATTATTATTACTAACGAATGCAGGTGAGAACGCTCAGATTTAACCTAGAACCTTTAAGTATTAAAACATTTTACAGTTTGTTAGTTTACGTAATATTTTTACATATTTTAAATTAAAACATGTAATACGCAAATAATGTGTCCACTTATAATCAAGATTAAAAAAGTGTTATTTTTTTAATTAAGAAATGTTATTTCCGATCTGACGATAAGCTAATCGGAATAATTTTTCTATAGTGGTGTCCAACAGTGATAATTCTGTTTGTGATTATAACGACTAACACAACGTTCTTAATTAATTAAAAAAGTTGTATATAGAACACACCGAAAAATTATAGAACACCGGTTTTAATATATCCATAAATATAAAATAAATTTCCAAATGTTTAAAAAACTAAAGTATTTCCTTTATCTATCATAATTCCTTTAACCAAAGACAATTTTAATAAAGAAGTTGATATTATAAAAACTCGGACAGAAATTAACGGTTATGACAAAAGAATAATAGACTTTAATTAAAAAAACACAGAAGAAAATTATTTTAAAAGAATTTTATTCCATAGAGCCGGATAATGGTAACAAAAAATGTCCTGTAACAAATTACATTCCGTTTATAACAGAAATGATTAATAATAGGTTAAAAAAGCATTGTCTTAACATGGTATCAGTAAATAAACGAAATGCTTTTTTCATTAAGAGTAAAAAAGTAAAGAAAAATCAAACATACTAGAGAAAAATGGCGTTTATAAACGCCACTGTGCAGAATGTGATGTTATTTATATCGGACAATGTGGCCGTGCTCTGAAACATCGCATTTCTAAACACAAGAAAACGATTTTAACTAATACAGCCAATACAGGGTTTACAGATCATGCTCTCGAAGGGATTTAGCCTAAATTTTAACGTAAGAGCCTATTTTTTGAAAAAATTATTTATTTTATTTATTTTGAGCTATTAATTTTGTTTCTCATGTACTTTTTTTGCAAAATCTGTTTGGATAAATTTTCTATGTATTGTGTAGTTCATACGTATAATTAAAAAAATTGTAAGTTTTCAAATACAAATTAATTTTTTCTGACATAGACTTGTTCCGTTCAATTTATTTAAGAAAATACAATGGAAAATTAATTTTGTTATTTTTTACGAGCGAATTCTGTTATTTATCGTCAATTTTTACAGTTATTCAATACTAAACTTTAGGGAAAAAAATTGTTTTGAGAAATTAAATTCCAGATTTTTCTGATTCTTTTCTCTAAATTCCTGTTACTTAAAACTTTTAAATAATCAATTTTGTCATAAATTAGTATACCCGTTACAACTTACATTCCAATTCACGCTTTTAATTTGAAATTTTTTCTGAATATTTTAAAGGTTATAACTCGAAAACAAAGCGTTAACAGATCTGTGTTTAGATAGCCTTTTAACTTTTTGCCAAGTGACGGGCGTATCCTGAAAGTATTCCCACTGTTTCGTGCTACTGAGAATCGGTATTGCCACCATTTCCATTAACACTCTGTATTGACAATTCAGATCCACGTCATGGTCAAACGTGATTACACGTTCCTAACTGCAGGCACAAAAATTGTCACCGAAACATTTAAATTCTAAACTTCAAGATAAAAACGAATTATAATAAAAAATAGTAAAAAATCTCTTATTTTAGAAAACGAGTGCAGTAGTTGAGGGACCACAGTTCAGAGTAGAGTCTGATCTTACATATTTCGTATGTGGTCATGCGTGGGAGGATATACTGCAGTACACAAATATGAAAGTTCATATGCAGTTACAGACAGAGGAAAAAAGCTACGTACGTTATGATCTACATTTTGCTTGGCGTAGCTTATGAGTAAAAGTAAAGCACATTTCCAATCATACTCCGTGTGTTACGTTTCCTCAGCCTGCAATATAAAACCATTTTCAGAAGTGCTCATTGGAGATGTCTACTGGGTCGTATGAAAACATATTCCACTAAGATACGTACACTAAACAAGTAACATTAATTTAAGTAAATATAAAACACTCATTAAAGAAAAAAACCTTATATTTTTATAAATATTTAATTAATTTTTATAAATATAATTAATTTGCTACCGACACGGAACACAAAGTTTTTTATATGTAAAAACGTAAAAGTTTACCTTATAGCCTTAACCGGTTTTCGCGTTTAAAAGCTTCTTCAGAGGCTGCCGTTACGCGCACTGTCCGTCTTGTTGATGGCGACTGTATCGACTTTTGGAAGATCGATGTTGTGTGTGTGTGTGTGTGTGTGTGTGTGTGTGTGTGTGTGTGTGTGTGTGTGTGTGTGTGTGTGTGTGTGTGTGTGTGTGTGTGTGTGTGTGTGTGTGTGTGTGTGTGTGTGTGTGTGTGTGTGTGTGTGTGTGTGTGTGTGTGTGTGTGTGTGTGTGTGTGTGTGTGTGTGTGGAGTGTGATATGTTCGAATAATGCGTGTGATTTGAATCGTGTCTGTTCGTTCAGGGTGTCGTTTTTATCCGTTTTTGTATGTTTGTATATTTTCAATTGTTCTAGAGTGTCTAAATTTCGGCCTTTTGTGTGTACGTGTAGAAGGTCCATGTTATTGTCGATGTTTTTTGTACGTGTGGTTTGCTTCAATGAGGTGGTTTGCAAAGGTGGATTCTGTAGCGGAATGTAGTGCTTTAATGTGTTCAATGCATCTTTATTTGAAGCTACGTCCTGTCTGGGCTATGTAGAATTTGTTGCAATCTGAGCAATTTAGTTTGTAAACACTAGGTAGATCGAATTTGTTTTGTGCTTTGTGTGTGTGTGTGTTTTGATAGTGTGTGTTCTGTTTTGTTAGTAGTTTTGTACGCCATTCTGTATCCTGCTTTTTTGAATTTTGGGCTATTTTTTCAGTTTGGTTCTTGATGTATGTTAGTGTTATGAATTTCTTGTTTTCTGTCGTTGTCTGTTGTTAGTTTTGTGTATTTTGTAGAAGTTTATTGACTTTTCTTCTGTAGTATCCGTCGGTTTCTGCTAGATATTTTATCGTGTTTAGTTCGTCTTTGTAGTCTTTTTTATCTAGTGGGCTGTTGTTAAGTCTATGTATCATAGTTCTGAAGGCAGCTAGTTTGTGTTGTATTGGGTGATTGGAGGAGTTGTATATTAGTGTCTCAGTTGTAGTCGGTTTTCTGTATATATTGAATTTGTGCCTGTGTTCAATATAAGTAATTATAAGTAATTTTTATAATTTAATTATACATTTGCAATCTTTTATAATGTGTATGATTCACGGTTTTATAAAAATTATTCGTAGAAGGTTATAAAAGTTGGGTGCACGTTTATCGGATAACGTTCTTCAGTCGTGCAAACGAAATTTACTGGTATTAAGGAATAGAGTCACAGTCATAGTAATCAAACCAGTCAACCACTAATTTTCAAAGTAGACGCCAATTTTTACTAGTATTACTCAAAACAACAGCCACTATTTTCATAAAATACTAGACCGAAATTATAAATTTCATAAATAAATAAAACATCTAATTGAATGCAACTGAAGAGAGGAAGTAGAGATATAGTGAAAAGATGAAATAATATCGAAGAAAAATAAAAGAACAAGGAATAAAAAATTGAAATTCTCCAGAGATGGCCGATGTCAATAGAAAAAAAATCTAATACCACCTGCACCTGCAATAACACAATTTACTCCTTGGCTCAGCATTTCTTGTCGACTTGCTTTTAAAACTTTTATACAGATAAATAATTACAATCAGGAAAAGTGCCATAATTATTTATTTAACCCCTGACTGCCTAAGTTTATTTTTTACTGAATTTTGGATTTTGCTTCTTTGAAATTGTTTTACATTGATGAAAAAATAACATAAAATTTATTTTTAGTTATATAACCTTATCAGATTATTAGTGATAAGCCGTGTCCATATGGACACTCTGGGCTGTCCATATGTTATGCATATGTTATGTGTGCAAAATAAATTAAATTTTGTATACAAGTCAAAAAATGAAATAAATTATTTAAATTGAATCTCTGCTTATAAAATTTCATATAAAAGTTAATTAAAACATAAAAGAAAGTGTTTATCATAAATTATACATTTTTGTTACTTTGTCCTCAAAACACTCGACTCACAGCCCCACATTACACTTTCGACATTGGGTTCGCACTGCAGATGTTTTCTTTTTCCAGCCATCTCAAGCACATCTTTTTTTATCAATTTTTTGTGTCAAATGGTTACACGAATCGAAATGTATGGAATCTGACACTCTTGAAGAAATTTGTGAAGAAAGAGATATTTCTGGCCTTCCTTCTACTTTAGGTGGGTGGCTGTATCTAGTGAGATACACTTCAACTACTTCACGCCCAAAACTACAGTTGTGTCACTTTATTCCCAAAAATACGAGCACTCAACCAGGCATTATGGGTGGACACATCAAGTTGTCATGACACCAGAGCCCAGTATCACTTCTAATTTCTTATGTAGATCCGAAACATAGTCACATTTTCGTGTAATCTGTCCACTCCCCCAATGGAACAATTATGCTCTCTAATGATATGTAGTCATTGTACATGGATAAACTTTTTTTCTTTTTGGGAGTATCTTTCCACATTACAAATTGGCTCACCCAAATTCAAGGATCATTATTATTATTATTATTATTATTATTATTAATATTATTATTATTATTATTATTATTATTATTATTATTATTATTATAAAATTGAAACTCCTGTTAAAATAATAAAATTTACAGACGTATACAGATTATTACTTTATTATTCTTGAAATACTACATTCATCATATGTTCGTTTTTATTCATAGTAATAAATACAGAAAAATATATCATAACTGCTTAGCGTGTCCATATGGACACACTAACATTGACACATCTATAAAACTAGTAAATGTTTTAGATAAACCTGTAACCTCTTTGCGTACTAGACTACATTGTTTTTAATAGTTACGAAGACCTATGGGGGTTTACATAAGTTTTATAAAGAAAATAATGTACTTGAACTTGGTCTATGTCTATAGTTTTCACAGAATTCTAACTTCTTGAAACAAATGCGTATGCAAACAGAAAAATACAAATAGCAACATGTTTATTAACTTCTGTATATAGAAATCTATTGTTGTAGGAGTATTCTCAGGCGTGTCACCCTAAAAATAATACCCACAAAAATGTTCTCGCCGTCTCAAAATGTACCCTACATGAGTGTCCATATGGACACGCGGGACAGTTAAGGGTTAATTTACAGGCGCATTCTGAAACGTACATGAGGATTCTTGTTAATAACATGTTTATTGCTTCTTTAATGTGCTTTTTACTGTAATGGATAACTGACAAGAAATCAGTATATATTACACTCTACTTAAATAGCCTAATCATGTACTAGCAACTTCATAGATTGTACGCAGGTCATAATTCCGCGTCGAATTAATCTGCGTTAGTTTGCGAGTACCACCTGCACAAATTACAACAGTTTAATGCGTTGTAAAATTACACGTCTAACAGCTTGATTTGCCTGACTATTTTTGTCTTCAATACGAAAAAATAATAATAACGAGAAGCTAGCATAAGTGGTTATTTAATTTACAAGCGTTTCTGGAACGTACTAGAGGATTCTTGTTAATTCTTTAATTTGTCGATTCTTTAATGTTCTCTCTAATGTAACTTACAAGCCACTAGTATATATACCATTATACATGAATGGCCTAATCGAGTACAACCAATTTCGTACAATGTCCGCTGGTCATAATTGTCCATTGAATTATTTTGCGTTGTTTCTCGTAAAATTTCATATAGACGTTTGCCCAACATATCTGATAACAGGTAGCGTTATTTCGTCAGAAAAGTGTTGGGTATGCACATTATATAATTGTATAACGGTATTCTGCTGCTTTTCTGCTAATTTATGTCTTGATATATAACGTGAGCAATTATACATTATTGTATACCTTTGTTTTCTCTGCAAATGTTAAATAGTTTGTCATATCGGCACAGCTTTTTGACCACAATGTAACTTTGTTATAATCATTGTTTCCTATTAGTGTTTTATAATTAATTACTGTATAATTTAATTCTTGTAAGCCAATTCGTTAATTCTACTCCTTACGCTAATGACTAGCCAGACTTATACTTAATACTTAAGACTGTAAACTTATACAACAAAAATTATTTGCCTGATAATGTAGTGTATTATACTATATTTTCCTCTTCTAAGGCTACGAGAAACAAAACTTGCTTGCGCACTTAATACAAGCTATAAGCTTTGAGCTAATAAATTTAGAATTTGTTATTCAAAAACTACTAGTTGATATATTTTATAGTTAACAAAAATATACCCGTCCCATATATTTTTATATTCTGAAAATGGTAATATTTTTTTCCAAAAGATATTAAGTTACATAAAACAGAAAAATGTTTAATCACATTCCAGCTTATCTCACTTTAAATTCACGTAGGCGTCTGTTGCTTTAGTATTTGAAGCACGTCTTTTGTATCTCACGTACTCCTTCTTGTTACGCAAAACGTGTTGTGGGATAACGGCTCAAGTAACGGCAATGTCACTTGCGTAGAAGCAAAGTTGATTATTATAGCTTACAACAGATTAAAATATTTTGTGATTAAAATTCCATTCTAAAATTATTTGCTTTACGGTGTAGTCTCTCTTCTAGGTTGACAGCCCATAGGCTGGTTGCCAGCAGCTCTGTGTAGTAAAATATGATAATATGGATGAACAAAATTAATATAGGTATAACTAATTAA
Organism: Magicicada septendecula; assembly: GCA_034769895.1. Classification (NCBI taxonomy): domain Eukaryota; kingdom Metazoa; phylum Arthropoda; class Insecta; order Hemiptera; family Cicadidae; genus Magicicada; species Magicicada septendecula. The sequence goes on along the minus strand of CM068373.1, from coordinate 21,774,014 downwards.
AATATGTCAAATCCCTGTGGTTCCGTGTCTGCTTGTTTTGATTTTCAACCACATCAAATATTTTTGTTAGTATTTTCAAGGAAGGACGTTTGTTAAATTATAATTTCAATCTACAGTACTGTCTAAATTTTACGGAGCTAACACTTTTTTAAATAAAACAACTAATATTCCTTATAAAATTATATTATAATTCCACTATTATACATGGAGCCCGATTAAATGTCACAAGTCATTATTATAACTTTAACACGTGTATAACACAAATTGTGATCAGTGTATAGGTACATAAAATGTTACTGTAAACATTTTATATATGAAACGTAAAAGCTGAAAACTGTTACTGAAAAAATTCTAAACTTACTTATGATTGTTTCCAATCATACAGGATAACGTTTTAAATCCTAATTTTATTCGAATATTTAAACTGCAAAAATGTTGACAAGTTATAATTGTAAAAATTTATGACGTCTTAAATTGATTTTTATTTACAGAATAATAGTATGGAAATAGAGATTATTAATAAAGCTTAAGTTTTAATTTCAAGAACTAAAAAGAAAAGTAGCAACTAATTAGAATTGACATCTATGAGCTAGAGAGACACGTGTTTATGTATGGCCGAAAGTGGACATGATTGATAGGTAGAGAAATGTATGGTCTTTTGCCAGGAAATGTTCCCCTTATCTATCCTTAACTTTATTGTCAACGATTCATAAAGCCCTAACTAAATATAATGGTTTATGCTGCGCGGCTAGCCAGCCCTTCGTAAATATATTCACTTACGAACTGTGATAAAAAAAGTATCAGGACTGATACTGGCAATGCCAAGTTTTCTGACTTGGCTCCAAAAAAGCGACACATACGTTTACTTTGCAGTACAATAATTACTTAGTATAAGTTTTATAATAACAGCTGATCTGGTTTGTTTACAAACGCCCATTGTTATGTTGTGTGTTAATCTCATTTGGCGCATTTACCGTGTCAGAAGAAATTGATCAGAAAATTTGTATCAGATTTTGTCAGAAAGTTGGTGAAACATCTAAAGATACATTTGAAAAGTTTATGGAAAAGATTGTATGAGTCGTACACAAGTTTATGAGTGGTTCGAGCGTTTTAAAGATGGGCGTGAAAGTGTTGAGAGTGACGAACGTTCAGGAAGGTCTTTAACCAGCAAGACTGACCACAACGTTGAACTTGTGCGTGCTCCTGTGTGATAAATCCGCCGAATCACCATTCGTGAGCTAGAAAATGATTTATATATTAGTTTCGGATTAGTTCAGTCCATTCTTACTGATGAGTTGGGAATGAGACGTGTTTCTGCAAAGTTTGTACCAAAAGTGCTCACAGCTGACCAAAAAGATGCCCGGGTGTCAGTCGCTCAAGACCGGCTTGAATGTGCTAAAAACGATGAGAACCTCATTAGATCAATCATAACGGGTGATGAATCATTGGTTTATGGATACGATCTAGAAACTAAGGCCCAGTCTTTAGTGTGGAAGCCGCCAAATTCTCCAAGACTAAAATATGCAAAACAGAGCCGAAGCAAAGTCAAGGCCATGCTCACAGGTTTCTTTGATCACAAGGGGATTGTTCATCGTGAATTAGCTCCACCGTAGCAAACAGTAAACCAGGTCTACTAAATTTCTGTATTGAGGCGATTGAGGGATTCAGTTCGACGAAAAAAGTGACAGTTGCATCAGAGTGCTTTCAACACGACCCGCCTACATGTAACATGCTGTTCAGCATTTTCTTGCTAAACACAACATTTCACATCTTCAGCATCCTCCATATTCACCAGATATGGCTGCCTGTGACTTTTCCTCTTCCCTAAGATAAAAAATCAATTAAAAGGGAGATTATTTCAAGACATAGAAGAATAATTTACAGGCATTGCACAAATGCAATGCACAGAGAAGGGAATTGAAAATGTTTCAATAAATCTAAAAAATATATATATTGTAACGAAAGGACGTTGTTGTCGTCTTCTGAAAAATGTGTACAAGTGTTGTACGTGTGAGTGCGTTCGTGTCGCACTGGGATCGTTACATCTATTCTTGCGCTAACGATGTCCGAAGCGATGTTGTAATTACCAGTATAACGCAGCAGTAACCTTACCTGTTAGTAAATAGGGATTTGTGATTCCCGGGTGGCGCCAAATTGTTTATTAAAAACAATTAAAATTCTTAGATAATATGGTTTAACTAAGTTCACAGTTGTGACGGCCGGAGCATTCGAATACTTCCCGCCTTGGTTAGACGGCTGACTCGATCAAGTAGTGTGTCGATTTGCAACGTGAGCGCTGTACCGTCAAAGCTAATTCGCTAACAAACACAAATTATATGATACACTCCCTATGAAATAATAACAATGGTTACTCCCTGTACTAGTTATTTTAATGGTTGATAAATAAATTTTCAGTTTGACAATTAAATTATATTGGTTGATTAATAAATTTGCACCGACTTTTTACATGAAACAATTATTTCTCAGGATGACGAATCGATTTTGGTAACGAGGTATTCACGTCAGCATGGCTGCAGTTTTGGTTATTTTACAATATACTCGTTCCAAATCGGGATTTTTTTTATTACAAGACAAATAATTCCTATGATTACAGTAAAAAGTACATTACCTTACTTTATGTGTACTTAATTAATAAGGTGTGTGGTTACAATCTGTTCTGTAGTGTCGTTAAATGTGTTTATAAAGTTCGTATTCACACAACAGGTTATGTATTATTTAACAAATTTTCAGTGTGTTATTTTTCTTAATTAATCTTTGAAAGAGAACATTCGGTTGACAGTGAGAGTTTATTACTTTTAGAAATATTTAAAATGAGTTTAATTTTTGGAAATAGGGTAATTAAGGATAATTAACACATCAGATGACTTGGTGTTATCAAACATTGAGTTGGAAGAGGATTGGGCTGCATACGTTTTCTGTTTTCGTTACTCTTGGGACTTAAGTAGGTCTGGCATCCTTTTCATATTAGGTTTGATCATATTTTCCTTTAATTTCCTGGTATTTTGGTCGTTGGCATCAGTCGAGAGTTCCAGTTGTTCGTCTGCTTCTTATTCGATCATCGTTTTGAATTTTGTTTATTAATTTTACATTTTTTTATGAAAAATTGGTCTTTCAAAATTCGGCTTCTGTTCTGCTCGAGTGACGCTTTACGAGTAACGATATTCAACCGTAATTCCGTCCCTAACAGCAGTTGCTATGGTTACCAATTAAATTTGATTGGGTTAGATTGACATAATTCATTGTTATCAAAATTTGAATTCTTTTCAAAATCCTTGTATATCTTCTGATTGCTTTTATTCCTCTATCTTCCCTCCTAATTATTATCTATTATGACTGTTATTTGTATTTCCTTTCATAGATTAATTTGATACCCCACAAGTTTGGGTTATTTCATGTTTTATGATTTTACAATTATTTTAATACTTACTAATTACATTTTTTTTTACAATTTGAATACTTATTATAATATTTTGATTTAAAAATGATTTACAATTTATTCTTGGTTAGTTATTCGCCTCGGATTTGCTAATTTCTTTGTTAACTTATTAAAATTTGTAGTTGTTTGTTCTTGACAGTTAGGCATTTTCATCGGCCTAAGTAGCCATTATTTGTATTTACTTATTTCGTACAAATTATGTCTCTTTTTAGCTTAATGAGCTTAGCTTTGTTATTATATTTGTTTGTGTTATTTATTGATGTGTTTTGGCTCTGTTGTAGTGTTATGATTATGTTAATATTATTTTATACATCATGAATTGCTAATTATTTACTATCTGGTTTTCTCGTTTACATTTCTTTACTTTCCTACTCATTTAATTTGCCAATAAGAACAATGTGGCCATTATTTACTACTTTTGTTCACATAAAATACAACATCTAGGCCTATGGTCTGTATAATTCTTCCAGCCATATCCTATTCATAAACAATTATTTAATAATTATTTGATAACATTTGTTTACAGTTCATTTCATTTTATATTATTTTTTGGGTGATAAACAACATCACTTTTTTTGAATTTACTTTAATAATGATCCCTTGTAACATGGGGTATTTATTTATTTGTTTTAACTTCTTAACTTTTTAAATACTCTTTACTTTCTCTCGACGCTAACACTATCTATTTTTTCTTTCATGGGATTCTCCCTTTTAATTATAACTGCATTCAATTAAAGTTAACAATAATGTTCTTTCTTAATTAATACTGTCTTCATCACTTTTCAGTGTTTATTATACATTAATTAACTGTTTACACTTAATCTTATTCTTAACAACTTTCTTATTTACTAATATATTTCACTGTTAACCTTTCAGTGTTTCTTATTGATTTACTATGTGTTTATGCTTTTATCCTTCACTGTTTTTCACTATACAAACATTCTTTGTTATACATTATTCTTACTTAATCATCACCTTCACTTCTAAATTATTTATTGTTGATTATAATTTATTTAATTTTTTTCCTATATCACTTTATTTTGGGATTCTTACACTTCCACTTTTGCACTTCTAAAATGTTTTTGTTTTTAAGTGTTTCTAAATGGGTCATCCCTATTATTACTTTCTCACTACCGTACTATCTCTTTCATTACAAATATCATTAACAATATTAACAATTTTATGTGTCTATTGATTTTAACATTACTTCTAACTGTAATATGTGGGTTAGTTTGCTTTTATATTTAACATTCTTTCATTGGGTTTCTTTCAATTGTCATTTACTTTATTATCCTTTAATTGATAATAATATTTATTTATTTCTTAAGTTATTTATTGGTTTCTGTTTCAACCTTACATTGAGTGTATCATTTCTCCTGCTTTTCTTCTTCATTACTTGTTTGTGTCTTATCATAGGGTTTCCTTTTTATTTATTTCCCTTCATCTTAGGTTTGTTTCTTTTCATTTTCCTCCTTCTTCACCTTCGGTGTATTTTCTTTCTATCTTGTTTTTCCATCTTCTCCTTTGGATTCATTTTAATATTTGGCATTGAGTCATTCAATTCCTTCAATTGGTTTCATTTTTGCTTGGTTTCGGTTTTTCCCCTTCTTCCATTCGGTTTGGTTAATCAGTTTCTTATTTGGTTTTGTTCTCGTTTGTATTGGTTTGTTCCCTTCTTCTTTTGTTTCCTTATATTGGTTGGTTCAATCACTTGGGTTAGGTCATGTCGTCGTTTGTCGTGACATTGTCTTTTTATTTTCTTTATATTAAACATTTTATTTTATATGAATTATTCTTTTATATTCATTTAATGAAGAAATTTGTGTTAGTGGTTGAAATCACAAGCAGAATGATCACTGTTGCACATCACTATATAAAAATTATCCCGATTAGCGCTTTCAAGCTTCACAGCTCATCGTCAGATCGGAACAGACAGAAATTATGTAAAAACAAACCCTTCACCCCTCTCACCCCACCCTACTCACACACAACAAGCTATAAATTAATGTCCCTTCCCCACCCCCTAAACCCTGTCCCACCATCTGTACAGTTACATATTTTTCTAGCAAATTCCTTGTGTTTCAGTGTTGTGTGTGTGTGTGTGTGTGTGTGTGTGTGTGTGTGTGTGTGTGTGTGTGTGTGTGTGTGTGTGTGTGTGTGTGTGTGTGTGTGTGTGTGTGTGTGTGTGTGTGTGTGTGTGTGTGTGTGTGTGTGTGTGTGTGTGTGCATCCTTTTAAACTTACCCTCTTCCTCTCCACACACGTTGGTCAGTCACACACCCTTATTTTAAAACATCCAATTAGTACTATGCTATATAATTCTTAATCTTATCTATCTGTCCTCTATCATTTACTTCTTAATTATGTTATAAAATATTTCTTCATTATCAAATTTAATTTTAATATTAATTAAATTGTCTGACCCTTTTTCTCTTTCTTTCAATATTTCTAACTCCTCTCTAAGCTTCCTTTCAACTGTGTTATTTACTACTTTTACAAATTCGTATTCTTCCAAAGGATTAACAAACTTATGGTTGTCTTCTATGAAATGTCTTGCATATAACGAATTGGTTGTTCTATTACCTTCTCCACGTTTGTGGTCAGGCAACCTGAATTTTCGTCCTGTCTCACCTAGGTACACTTTGTTGCAGTTTTACATTTTAATTTATAAATTCCGCTTTTCTGTAATACTGGAATTTTTTCTATATTCTTATTCTTTATCTTATCAAATACCGTTTCACATTTTTTAATAGCTATATCTACTCCGTATTTATTAAAACATTTTATAATTTTTCTAGTCTTTTATATTCAGAATCATCTTTTTATCCCTGGCATTGGGGTGGCTTATTTGTGTTGTAACAATATTTGTGTTCATTCACCAATCAGTGAATTCATTCTTCTTTCACCAATCAATGAATTCATTCTTCATTTACCAATGTACAGATTATAAGTTAAATGTAGTCGCATCCATAAGCGAAGTTTTATATGTGTACTACGTTATTGACAACAAAGAAGTAGTTTCTATGGAAACTCACCGGTTCCCATTTTCGATCACGCACCAGCGGTCGTTTTCAAATGTGCGACACGTCCTTATAAACATTTTCAATGTTAAAATGCGACGAGAGAACTTGAGGCTCTTACAGATGATGACTTTAAGACATGCTTCGAACAGTTGGGAAAGCGCTGGAAGAAGTGTGTGGCTGCAGAAGTTTAAAGGAGACAAGTTTAAAAATCTGTAGTTCTTGTATATTTATGTAAATAAAATCAATCCTGCTACTTTTTGATCACACCTAGTACATGACGCGAATTCATTCAATATTCATTATTCCCATTGGCATTCAAATCGCCTTCTTACTGTATATCTATTTTAAACTCTTTTCACAGTTTAAAATTTAGCCTTGCAGTCTATTACAGTTGTCACTGACGTCGTGTTTTCCTCAACTGCAATTTCTCTTTTAAATTAGACCTGTAATTGTTCTGTGCGTTGACCTGTAATATGTCTTACGCCCTTGGGAAGGTGATAGCCCTTCCCACACTTCTGTATGGGTCTCAGAATTAGACTTTAACGAAATGCCAGGCCAGTCGCATCCAAGCGGCTGAAATGAGATTTCTCAGACACGTGGCAGAGTACACTCTCCATGATCATAGAAGAAGCACAGATAGCCTATACGGCAGGAGCTGAATATTATTAGTATACTCGACAGGATCGCCCAGTATCGGTTGAATTGGTGGGAACATTTTTGCCGAATGGATGACTGCCGCATCCCCAAACAACTATGTAACTATAAGCCTATGGGACTGAGAGGGTTGGGACGTCCGAGAAAGCGCTGGAGTGACCAGTTCTAATCTTTGCCTATTTGAGACCGGAACAAACCATCCTTGGTTTAATCCTTGAAGATGATGATGATTTGTATTACAAACAGCAAGCATTACACACTTTGCGGATGATCATGTAATCATCAGGGACAATTAATGTCAGCTCCAAACATTAGTGTTTCAGTTTCAACAAGCCTGTCTGAATTTTAACATGTCTTCAACGTTTAGTGTAGGAAATAAAAACTATGGCTTTTATGGGCAAGGTTGTATTGGATAATAAGAGTAAAGAGCGAGTGTCACATTTCCTAGATTGTCAAATCACTTGTGACGTTGGCCACAAGTTGGCCACTTTTGTGTCCATATTTGAATAATTTGGTAACCGTTATTCAGGAAAAGGAGGAAACTGTTTCCACTAGATAATAACGGAGATTATAAAATGTTATATAGAAATGTTTATGCCAGTGTTGTACGGTTCTGAAAATTCAGTTTCGGTAAAAAATCATCTGATTAGATTAAATTCTTGCGATCTGGTAAAGGCCGGACCCGAAGGGATATACTTTACAATGAAGGCATATGCAAAGACTTGAGAATTTTTAATATTTAATGTTTTCCAATTAATGCAACATACGGACACAGTTTCTAAATAACATATTAAACTTTTTTTTTGCCAAACCCATGAAAATACTTCAAAAGTTTTTGTATAATAATAATAAATGATAACATATGGATTATTATTATTATTATTATTAATCAGGCTTTACAATGTTTACACATTTCCAGAACCAAAAATTACAGAAGTGATTGAATTCTCATCTTCCACTGCTGCTTGTCCATCCAAAGATCTTCTTCAATTTCTCATTCCCTCAATATAGTCTGAATTTCTTCTATCCAGGTGATAGGTTGTCTTCCTCTTGTCCTTCTTCTTGGTGGTGTCCATTCCATAACCCTTCTTGCCAATCTTTCCGTTGTCATTCTTTTCGTATCTCCATATCACAGTAATTTTTTGTTTAATGAAGAAATTTGTGTTAGTGGTTGAAATCACAAGCAGAATGATCACTGTTGCACACCACTATATAAATATCGGTATGGAGAACCATACATGACTTCCATGTTCTAAGATTTACATTTAAAAACATATTTGAAATGAAATAATTCCATAGAAACTATGTCTTTCTACTTATTGCTTCAGCATTAACCACAGTACTGTGCTCACTAACGTATACCACCTCACGGTTTCGCACTCGATTTTCACCGATGATGGGAGTCGATGGCACTGCCGAAAAGTCTGGTTTTGCAGAAAACATAGGACTACGGCTAAAGAGCCCGGGAAGCAATTTTAACAAAAAACTACTTCTTTGTTGCCGATAACGTAGTACACATATAAAAATTTCTCCCCTACACCTTCAACTATAATTTTTAATAATAGAAAATTACCCCCACCCCGTTCTCCTAACTTCTTCATTTATAGATATTTCATCTACGTTTCTACAGTGGATTACTATGAGCTTCTTATCAGGATACTTTATTTATAAAAATAAAGTACTTTACTCTTGTTAAAACATAAAATGTTTCCGGTAAACTACCCCTTTATCTTAACCGATCTTCTCCAAAATCAACAGACCTTCCGTCCTCTACAATTCAGGGAAGCATGCAAAAAAATATTTGATTCTGTTTGAATGTGCGGCAGTTATCGTTCGTCATGGAAACATTTCTCTTGTTACAACATAAAACGTTGCTGATAAACTACCCCTTCCCTTAACCGATCTTCAACAAAATCAACAGACCTTGAGTTCTCTTTAGTTCAAAAAGGTATGCAAAAACCTAATTGATTCTGCTTGAATTTACGGTAGTTATCGTTCGTCATATAAAAAATTACCCTTGTTAAAACATAAAATGTTGCTGGTAAACTACCCCTTTCCCACAACCGATCTTCACCAACACCAATACGTATTGAGAACTCTACAATACAGGGCTGTATGCAAAACATCATTTGATTCTGTTTGAATTTGCGGTTGTTATCGTTTACTATAGAAAAAAATTACCCTTGATAAAAAACCGTTGCAGGTAAACTACCCCTTTGCCTTAACCGATCTTCACCAAAAACGACAGGTCTTAGGTACTCTATAATTCAGGCCTGTATGCAAACAATTATTTGATTTAGTTTGAATTTGCGGCTGTTATCGTTTGCCATAGAAAACACCCTTGATAAAACATAAAACGTTGCAGGTAAACTACCCTATTCCATTAACCGATCTTTACCAAAAACAATAGGTCTTGAGAACTCTACAATTCAGGGCTGTATGCTAAACATTAGTTGATTCTCTTTGAATTTACGGCAGTTATCGTTCGTCATAGAAAAAATACCCTTGTTAAAACATAAAACGTTGCAGGTAAACTACCCCTTTCCCTTAACCGATCTTCAACAAAACCAACAGATCTTGAGAACTGTACATTTCACAGCTGTATGCAAAATATTATATGATTCTGTTTGAATTTGCGGCTGTTATTATTTGCCATATAAAATACCCTTGATAAAACAAAAAACGTGTCAGGTAAACTACCCGTTTCCCTTAACCGATCTTCACCAAAAACAATAGGTCTTTAGTACTCAACAAAACAGGGCTGTATGCAAAAACGTATTTGATTCTGTTTGAATTTGCGGCTGTTATCATTTGCCATATAAAATACCCTTGATAAAACAAAAAACGTGTCCGGTAAACTACCTGTTTCCCTTAACCGATCTTCACCAATAACAATAGGTATTTAGTACTCAACAAAACAGGGCTGTATGCAAAAACGTATTTGATTCTGTTTGAATTTGCGGCTCTTATCGTTTGCCATAGAAAATACCCTTATAAAACATAAAACGTTGCAGGTAAACTACCCCATTCCCTTAACCGATCTTCACCAACAACAATAGGTATTGAGAACTCTACAATACAGGGCTGTATGCAAAACATCATTTGATTCTGTTTGAATTTGTGGCTGTTATCGTTTACCATAGAAAAAACATGGAAGTAAAAATTACCCTTGACAAAAAACCGTTGCAGGTAAACTACCCCTTTCTCTTAACCGATCTTCACCAAAAACGACAGGCCTTGAGACCTCTACAATTCAGGGACGTATGCAAAAAAAATTATTTGTTTCTGTTTGAATTTGCGGCTGTTATCGTTTGCCGTAGAAAATACGCTTGATAAAAAAACGTTGCAGGTACACTACCCCTTCCCCTTAACCGATCTTCACCAAAAACAAAAGGTCTTGAGTACTCTACAAATCAGGGCTGTATGCAAAAAATTATTTGATTCTGTTTGAACTTGCGGCTGTTATCGTTTGCCATATAAAATACCCTTGTTAAAAAAACGTTGTAGGTAAACTACCCCTTTCCCTTAACCGATCTTCACCAAAAACAAAAATTCTTGAGAACTCTACAATTTAGGGCTGTATGCAAATAATCTTTTGATTCTGTTTGAATTTGCGGCTGTTATCGTTTGCCATAGGAAATACCCTTGTTAAAACATAAAACGTTACAGGTAAACTACCCCTTTCCCTTAACCGATCTTCACCAAAAACAATAGGTTTTGAGAACTCTATAATTCAGGGCTGTATACGAAACATTATTTGATTCTGTTTGAATTTGCGGCTGTTATCGTTTGCCAAAAAAAAAAATTTCCCTTGATAAAAAAAAACCGTTGCAGGTAAACTACCCCTTTTCCTCAACCGATCTTCACCAAAAACAATAGGTCGCGAGTCCTCTACAAATCAGGGCTGTATGCAAAAAATTATTTGATTCTGTTTGAATTTGCGGCAGTTATCGTTTGCCATAGAAAAAAAATCTACAGACAGACAGACACACACAGACACACACACAGACACTTTTCGAAAAATGACTTTTTTTCATGTTTTGAGTGTAGTACAATCATATTCTGCAATAATCTCGAACACGATTTTTTTTGCCATCACCATACTTCCATTTCCTTAAGGAACATGGAAGTAAAATTATCACGATTAGCGCTTTCAAGCCTCACAGCCCATCGTCAGATCGGAATAGGCAGAAATTATTTTAAAAACAAACCCTTCACCCCTCTCCCCACCCTGCTCACACACAACAAACTATAATATAAATGTCCCTTCCCCACCCCCTAAACGCTGTCCCACCATTGTACAGTTACATATTTTTCTAGCAAATTCCTTGTGTTTCAGTATTGTCTGTGTGTGTGTGTGTGTGTGTGTGTGTGTGTGTGTGTGTGTGTGTGTGTGTGTGTGTGTGTGTGTGTGTGTGTGTGTGTGTGTGTGTGTGTGTGTGTGTGTGTGTGTGTGTGTGTGTGTGTGTGTGTGTGTGTGTGTGTGTGTGTGTGTGTGTGTGTGTGTGTGTGTGTGTGTGTGTGTGTGTGTGTGTGTGTGTGTGTGTGTGTGTGTGTGTGTGTGTGTGTGTGTGTGTGTGTGTGTGTGTGTGTGTGTGTGTGTGCATCCTTTTAAACTTCCCTCTTCCTCTCCACACACGTGGGTCAGTCACACACCCTTATTTTAAAACATCCAATTAGTACTATGCAATATAATTCTTAATCTTATCTATCTGTCCTCTATCATTTACTTCTTAATTATGTTATAAAATATTTCTTCATTATCAAATTTAATTTTAATATTAATTAAATTGTCTGACCCTTTTTCTCTTTCTTTCAATATTTCTAACTCCTCTCTAAGCTTCCTTTCAACTGTGTTATTTACTACTTTTACAATTTCGTAGTCTTCCAAAGCATTAACAAACTTATGGTTGTCTTCTATGAAATGTCTTGCATATAACAAATTGGTTGTTCTATTACCTTCTCCACGTTTGTGGTCAGACAACCTGCATACGAATTTTCGTCCTGTCTCACCTAGGTACACTTTGTTGCAGTCTGTACATTTTAATTTATAAATTCCGCTTTTCTGTAATACTGGAATTTTTTCTATATTCTTATTCCTTATCTTATCAAATACAGTTTCACATTTTTTAATAGCTACATCTACTTCGTATTTATTAAAACATTTCATAATTTTTCTAGTATGTGAACCTATGTATGTCAATGACCCTGCATAATTCTTTTGTTCTGGTTCTATTTTAGCTTTCTGTATGTTAACCCTTTTCATAACTTTATCCACTAAGTTGGTGTTATAATTATTATTCCTTACAATTCCCTTTATCGTTTTTAACTCCCTATCTTTTGATTCGGTCTACGTGCCATTTATCACTACCTCCGTGATTCAAAGATTTCTGCAATTTACTACACAATATGGTAGCTTTCATTATTCTCCACCACCGTAGAATTCAAAAATATTTATGCAAAGAAAGGTCCGAATATAAAATGTAATATCTTTTAATGTTCACTTCATTAAGCATATAAATAACAAAGATGCCAATAATTTACTTTGTTTAGTAAATTCATATTTGTATCAAAACATGGTTTCCATAATGAGTAACGGTATTTGTAAAGATATTTATCGTAACTATAATTTCTTTAAATAACGATATTTACTATTAAATGTAAATACTTACTAACATTTAGATATACATAAGACAATTGAATATGTTGTATAATGTGTAAATTACGCAGGTGTGAATTTTCAAAACATTGTCTGTATTCACAGTGGGAACACAACACGATTACTTAAAAATTATGCTTTTTTCATGTAAAATACTTCCTGCGTTTACTTTTATTTCTGTTGTTTATAATAATTATATTGTTCTTCATCTTATCTGGCGTTACAGCCTTTGGCTAGCTTTAACCTCCTTAACAAAACTCCTTAATGCTTCTCTATTATCCGCCCTTCCTCTCCACCCACTGATTCCCATATTACCAAGATCTTCTGTTACGCCATCCAGCCACCTCATCCTTGGTCTGCTCCTACGTCTAGTACTATATAATCTTCACTTCTTCACTTCAGCATTCTTTTAGGCAATCTTTCCTCAGACATTCTTTCCACATGTCCCAGCGAACGCAACCTCTGTGATTTGATGAATTTCACTATGTATTTTTCCGTTTATAAGGGCCTTGTAGTTCATTGTTATTGCGTATTCTCCAGACTTTCTTCTTCTCTCACTATGCCATTAATGTTACGTAATATTTTGTGCAAAAATGATTATAATCAGTTTTGTCATTTTCTGTCAAAGTCCACACTTCAGATCCATATGTAACAACTGGTTGCACAAAACAATAATGTAGGCACAACACAACACATAGACAGGCTACACACATATTTAAACAGTATTAATAACAATATACAGTTTACACTGGAGCACGAGGACAGTGGAAAACTAAATTTTCTAGATTTGACGGTCACCAGAAACATTAATAAATTGGAGTTTACTATTTATAAACTCACTACAACTGACACTGTAATACACGCCACATCTTATCATCCGCTATCGCAGAAAATGGCTGCCTTCCACAGCATGGTTAACCGCCTCTTATCATTGCCCCTCAGCGACAAGGATTATCAAGACGAACTAAATACAATTAAACACATTGCGGTCACCAATGGCTACAAAAAAGCAGTAGTAAATAATATCCTTAAAAAACATATGAGACGAAAAAACGCAAACACGCTAAGGGCATATGGGGACAGTGTGTATAAATACATTTCTATACCATACATGAGCTTTCTACCTAGAATTCTGTCTTCTTTTTTAAACAAGTCAAATGTTGTTGTCACATATAAGACTACAAATAACATTTTAAATAGCCTTCGTACTCGGGAACCAACCGTCCTTGAAAAGAAAACAGGGATCTATAAATTAATATGTAGGCCTAATAGTTGTGATGCTTTTTATGTGGGCCAAACGGGCCGTGGTTTTCTCAAGAGATTTGTTGAACATAAGCCACCCACTTATTTTCACAACACAGAAAATGTAAAATCTAAATTCTCTAAACATCTTATTGATGAAAATCACAACTATACTAATTTTCATACCAACTTGATACCCCTTTACTTTTGTAATAAAGGACGTTACATGAACGCCCTTGAAGAGTTTGAAATATATAGAGCGTATAATAATCCTGTTACCAGGCCACATGTTTTAAATGATCAGCTGAACTTTAAATCTAATGTCCTCTATGATACTGCGTTGCGATATTGTCGCGACACGAGTCAAATATGAACCAATTCGCTGTCGGTTGCCGTGCGGTGTACACCGTAAAACTGTTGTGCGCGAACTTTGTGTAATGTAATTGTGTTTTGTGTTTATGTGGATTTTAATATTTTTAATATATTGACGACTGTGCCATCGTATGATGGTATGAAGAGACATTTTTAATAATTCTGAGGATGGGACAAGTGTCCCGAAACATGTCAATTGTATTGTGAACACATTTACTTAAGCCACAGACGGTGAGTTACATAGCGTTTAGTTGATTATAAAATACGTGGCTTGGACTATAAGCGGATTTATTCCATTAACAACATGTACTTTTAAATCTCCAAAGGCTGTGGCACCAACATAATAATTTAATACAAGTAAAAATGGTACAAGTGCTGAAAACAGCTTTGGAGAGAATTTGACTAATGAGTACAAAATTGTTATACGAGCTGACAGAACGCCACATATACATAGACAATAAAAATTATATTAAAATACATATTAAAAGTGAAATATTCGCGTGCGAACCCGCGGTAAAAGCTGGTATTCTATATAACCGACTACTTATTCCATGCGGCCCTTGTACGTCACATAGTATTAGACAAAACTATGTTCTTATGTTGTTACACAAATATTTTCTTACACAAGTGGCAAAGTTAACGTGACACAACATACCACTTGAATACAACCACATCTCATTTCATGTTACAGTGTTTTCACCAAGACGTTCGGTAACTTCAAATCACGTCAAAAGCTGCTTACAACAGTATAAAAAAACTGATGCTAGCTTGCCGGCGCAAAGTGAGCAGATAATGTAAACACGCAAGTTGGATGACAGAGGTAAGCTTTGTGTTGTGCAGATACTTTATACATCCCGCAACGTCTACCTTAACTCAACATGACACCAGTGGAAAAAAACTTTTCCTCTCCAGTATAGTAGTTTTAAATTTTGTAAAGATTTATGTATGGTGTACACATTTTGAAAATTTTAAGTAAAAAAATAATTAAATTATAAACATAATGCAACAGAACAGGATTTAAGTTTCATACTATTTCACATTATTTTTCAGTATCAGTATCACATTATTTTATTTAAAACAATTAAATAATAAACAATTGTATATTATAAGGCAGTAAGACAATAGTAAATTTTAATATGTTAAATCAAATTTTCCTAACTCCAGATATAGACTCTGTTGTAAAAATTTTAAATAACCTGTCTATGCATTTACAATTTTTATCGTTGGAATATTTATAAAAAATTTTTATTAAAATATATATTTAAACACTTTTTGCTACAGTCTGTTTCTTGATGCATATATAATTTATTTTTTTTCAAACACTTTTTGATATATTCTATTTCTTTATGTATATTATATATTTAATATTTATAATAACTTTACCTCAAGATGTTTTTCCTTATTTGGAACACGTTTTGGGACACTTAGTGTCCCAATCGTCAGCCTTCCTAATTTTGAATCTTGTGGAGTACTTGTGTGTTGGTTGGTTGTTGTTATGGTTCCCTGTTGTTTTTTGGTGCTTTAAATTTGTATTATTGTGTGTAATTGTAGTGTATAAAAATACACAATTTAAAGTGCCAATGACCAACAGGAAACCATAACAACAAGCAACCAACACACAAGTACTCCACAAGATTCAAAATTAGGAAGGCTGACGATGGGAACACTGAGTTTCCCTAAACGTGTTCCAAATAAGAAAAAACATCAAAACATCTTGAGGCAAAGTTATTATAAATACTAAATAAATAATTAATTTTATATTTATAAATTCTTAACTTAAAGATATTTTATTCCAGTATTTGTTACATGTTTCGGGTACATGTATTGATTTGTATTTGTTCAGGAATTAGTCTGCTTTGTGTTTGTATATTTGTAAATTTTTCTATATATTATGGTACCTTTGTGTGGTATGTCTTTTATTAGAGTCATGTTGGTTATGTCTGGGTACTCATGTCCTGTGCTTATTGCATGTGTGGCCAAATTAGATTTATACAGTGTCCGCCAGTGAAGCGGGAAATTTTGAAAGTCCAATAGTTCATTTTCTGCTCACGAGAGGGCGTGGAGGTTTTCGATTGTTGTTTTACATTTAATGCCATTTGTTAAACATGGAGCAGTGGTCCGGTGCACAACGTGCTTTCTGCGTAAAATCGTTTTATAAGAATGGTGACTGTGTGACTTCTGTACAACGATTGTTTCGTAATCATTTCAATATTCCACGACATGGAAGAGTGCCGTCCGCTCATGCAATTATGTCATGGGTGAAAAAGTTTGAAGAAACTGGTTCCACATTAAACTTAAAGCATAGAGGAGCAACAAAGTCTGTAAGAACAGAGGAAAACATTGAAAGAGTTCGAGTAGCATTGACGCGTAGTCCACAACGTTCTGCAATGAAACATGCATCCGCACTAAACATTAGTGACACATCGTTACGACGAATTTTGCATAAAGACTTATCTTTTCATCCTTACAAAATACAAGTAATCCAGGAGTTGAAAGATGGCGATATGCTGGCTCGCAGGATTTTCAGCGAAGAAATATTGCTACGTGTAAATGATGATGAAAACTTTATTCACCGCATGTTTATTTGTCAGATGAAGCACATTTTCATTTGAATGGATATGTAAACAAACAAAATAGTCGATATTGGTATGATGAAACCCCAGGTGAGTTGCATGGAAAGCCATTACATAGTCCGAAAGTTACTGTGTGGTGTGCAGTTTCATCATCTGGAAATATTGGGCCATATTTTTTCCAAGACGATAGAGGAAACACCACAACTGTCAATGCAGACCGCTACACACACATGGTCAGAACATTTTTGATGCAACAGCTCCCTAGGTTTCCGGAAATTAATTTTTTCCAGCAGGATGGGGCCACAAGTCATACTGCTCTTGTGTCCATGGCTGCTTTAAGAGAACTCTTCCCGGACGGACTCATATCCAGATATGGCGACATCTCATGGCCTGCAAGATCCCCAGATTTCTCCGCATGCGACTTTTTTCTTTGAGGATTTCTGAAGAGCAGGGTGTACATTGACAGACTGCACACCATACCGGAATTAAAAACGAATATCAGACAAGAAATTGCACGGATTCAACCTGACCTGCTTCGTCGAGTGATGGAAAAATGTTCGGTCAAGATTAGAAGAATGTTTACAGAGAAATGGCTCTCACTTGAGCGGCGTTATTTTAAAAAGTAAAATAATGGCATACTTCACTCAACTCAAATCTGTAAAAATAATTCTTATAATAAATGTTTCATGAAAAAATTGGGTACTTTTAATTTTCCCGCTTCACTGGCGGACCCTGTATATTTCTGATTATTTGTAGGCGTTTAGATGTACAAAATAATGTTTTTTTAGTTGTTTTTTGTTTGTTCTATGTAACATGCTAGGATTGTAATAAATGACAAGGCGTGTATGTTTGAATAAACATAAGAACTTTTTAATTTTTGTTGCATTTACTTTTAAACATTTTTTTATTTTTCAATATTTCGTTTTTTCTATACTTCTGTTGGGATTATAAATTTTATTTCAAAAATAACACAAACTAGTAAAAGATAAAATAAAGTAGTAAATTATTGTTATAATAATACAAAACGTTTCAAAAAATTACATCATCACTACTCCATTATCTTCAATAAAAACCATTATTATGAATGTGGTTTTTAAATGTTATTATAAATATTATGAATATGATTTTTAATATTTATGGTTTTTATGACTTTTTTCTCTTTATCATCATCATCATCATCATCGTCATTATCATCATCATCAATCCACGGACTAGGCCTCAGATCTGTTCCAGAAGTCATCTCATCGGTCTACCGACAATTATTCTCTTCTCAATAGGGTGATAACCCAAGGCAGTCACAGGTGGACAGATATCAGGCATGCGATTCAAGTGTTCACACCATCTTCTTCTGTTCAAAAAATTACAAATATTTAAATTATTGAATGGAAAAGTATTAAAACATGTTAAGGATAAGAATGGCTTTTTGGACCCCCTGAGCAAAATATAGTAACCTTTTTTACTTTTCTTCTTTCTAGAGGCGCTTTTCCTTCTCGAACCGCTTTCTCATAAAATCCTTTACAGTGCTTCTTTACACCCACTGCTATTCCTTCCGTTTTGACCAACTCATAGTGATGACGGAAAGCATGACCGACCCGACGCGGCGTGAGACGAGAAAAATAACCATAGCACGTCGAGTCGGTCACATTGTCCGAAAGATCGTAAGAACACAATTCGTGCATTCTGGGTATGATAATACCAATAAACGTTAATTTATCAACCTAATAGATTCAAAAATGATACAAAACCATTATTGTCCAGGGAGGCGGAATAGGCTAAATACGACGGCAGAGAACGTGTTAACCAATATTATATATATATACTAAACTTCCACTATGAACACTTACTTTTTGGTTTTGTTACCCAGACGTTTCGACGTGGTATTCGTCTTCTTCAATGGGATTTAAATACTGAATGTCTGTACAGTAACGGTTATGGGATGTAGGTGTGTGTGGTGGGGGTTGCTGGTGGGAGGGAATTGGCGCTGGGATTCGAATTTTGTGTTGGAATCAGTGTATCGAAAAGTATGTGTGATCAATAATGTAATTGTTCGTTTCGTGTTAACCAATATTGAAATTTAAATCTTTACCGGCCTCTATCTATACAGGCTTATCTACTTATTGATCCAATTATCACTTCTTTAATTTTGCGTACGCACACACACACACACACACCAGATCCAATTCAAAACAAATTACCAATAAACAAAATAATCCGAACTCTCTGCTTTCAAGACGAAACGTTTTTACGTATTTGCACGCCACGTTGGCTAACTCGTTTTTCTGAACTTTGTTCTCTTTTTTTCTCTTTCAAAGTGATGCGAGTTTTACACTTTCAAAACTAACAAATTTTAAAAAATAATTTTGACTCAAGATTTATGTTTTGCAGTGTACTATAGCTATAAATGAAAACTATAATTATACCAATGTTATTTCAGAGTGATAATTTTGGTAAACATTTAGGTAAATTTTGTTGTGTATTGAAACTAAAATTCTTGTAATACAAAAGTTTTGTAAAATATATAAAAACACTTGGTAAGTTTCACAACATTTTTTTTTAATTTTTTTTTTTAATTAACTCTGACAGCTGTTTCGACTAACTTAAGCCATTGTCAAAGAGCGAGTGAATGAAATTACTGAACACAGGATGTTAGAGTAGTGTAGGTGGTAAACATCTGTTTAGGGCGTATCTGGAACATCTGTGATGTGATGGCGAGGGGGGGAGTGTGTGCATGAGACAAGGGAAGGTCTGGTGTCTTTAAAAACTAAATACAATCATGAATGCAAAATATAAAATTAACTGAACTAAATATAAACTGAATGCAAAATTTAAAATAATGATGAACATTCAAAATAATATAAAATAAACTAAACTAAATAACAGATTTTAATAAAGGGGATACACAAAATTCAGTCTGTTCATTGGTTAAACTTTTGTTATTTTTTATCGCATTTTTTAATTTCTAAAATTTTTAACAAATCCATTTTTTTACCTTTTTGTATGTTGTGGAGTAGTGTTATGTTTTTTGTGTCTATGAAGTGATTGTGTTGTAAGCAATGATCTGCAAAACCTGTATTAGATGTATTGGTTAAAATCGCCTTCTTATGTTCAGAAATGCGATGTTTCAGAGCACGGCCACATTGTCCGATATAAATAGCATCGCATTCTGCACAGTGTATTTCATAAACTCCATTTTTCTCCAGTGTATTAGATTTTTCTTTATTATTGACTAGTAGTGAAAAAAGATTACGTTTGTTTACTGATACCATGTTAAGACCATGGTTTTTTAACCTATTATTAATCTTATCTGTTATACACGGAATGTAATTTGTTAAGTGAAATTTTTTGTTACCCTGATCTGGCTCTATGGAATAAAATTCTTTTAAAGTAATTTTCTTCTGTTTTTTTTTTAAATTAAAGAGTTAATTATTCTTTCATCATAACCGTTATTTTGTGCTATGGCTTTTATAATATCTACCTCTTTATTGAAATTTTCTTTGGATAAAGGAACTATAAGGAGACGATTAACCATTACATGAAAACTGCTTAATTTTATGTGCCATGATGTTAGTGATTGTTTATGTATAACGGTATCTGTAAAAGTAGGTTTTCTATATATCTGAAAACTACTATTATTTTGTGATCTAGTAATGGTAAAATCCAAAAAATTTAAACTTTTCATATTTTCTGTTTCAAGTGTAAATTGCATGCTACTATAAAAGGAATTAATATAATCTAAGAACATATGGAGCTGTCTATCTGTTCCCGTCCAGATACAAAATATATCATCAACATACCTTGCCCAATGAAAAACATATTTTATGTTGGGGTTATCAGATGTAAAAATGTTTTCTTCCAAAAATGTCATAAAGATTTCACTTAATAAAGGTGATAAAGGAGAGCCCATAGGTAAGCCATTAAATTGTTTATAGATTTTATTATTAAACTGAAAATAATTTTGTCCTATGCAAATATCTAAGGCCGAGAATAATTCTTTTTTCTGATCACTATTTAAGGTTAAAGTATTTTGTATATGTGAGGAACAGATAGACAACACAACATCTACAGGTATAAACGGAAATAAATTCTTAACATCAAATGAAACTAATTTTGCATTCAGTGGTAAATGTACATTTTTTATATTATTAACTAATTGTTAAGTGTTTTTAATAGCATACTTTGGGTTAAAGTTAATATATTTTGGCAATAATTCATTAAGTTTTTTACAGACTTTATATGCAGGTGCAGTTACATATGAAACAACTGGGCGCATGGGACAATTAGGTTTATGTATTTTTGGTAAACTATACAAAACAGGAGCTTTTGGGTTCATCATAGTTAGCATGAAACTTTTTGTGTCTGAAAATATATTAGGGCAATTTTTAATAACTGATTTTATTTGTTTTTGAAACTTATTAGTGGGATCATTTAATATCTTGAAATTGTCATTCCTGAAGAGAAGTTCTGTCTTTTCAATATATTCGCTCCTATTTATTATTGTAATCGTATTGCCTTTATCAGCTTTGCAAACCACTAAACTATTTGAATTAATTTTTTGTTTTAAACTGTTAACTATGTACTTATCTGAATCTTTTAGACTGTACTTATTCTTATTACTTTTTGATATAATGTTTGCACAGGAAACTAATTCATTATTTCTTGTATCTGGGTTATCTACATTACTAAGTGCTATTTCTGTATTTACACATAACATTTCCATGTCTCTTTTGTACCGTATGTTTGGACAATATTTCAAAACTTTATTTAACAGATTTCGTTTTTTCTGAGTAAAGTTTGTATTTGAGAAATTTTCCACTCTGTTATAAAATTTATTTACTGGTGATGACATAGTAGTTACTCTCTTACTACTTATCTTAGTTGTGATAAGTTTTAGTAATTTTGTTTTTTGTACTAAATCATTTTTTTGTGGTAAGATATCATGCTCATATTTTGGATTTGAAGTTCGCAAGCTAGTAATCTCAAATTTATTGCAACAACACACAAAATAGGTTACTTTAAAGGGGGAGAGTTTTGTGAGACTGGTAGGCTTTATCGTACAACAATAAAACACTGTTATATGGGGTAATAAAACGTTGTTTATTACTCCAACAACACACAAGAAATAAATGGTTATTATATTATGAATTTCTTACAGTCTAAACAATGAATCAATGTTTTTCGATTGGTTAATAGTGAAAAAGAAACTAAACTCGTTCTTTGGCGAGTTAATTGCAATTTAAATTTTAATTAATTAATTGATTAGATTTGATTAAATCTCTTTTACTAAATTGAATTTAAATGTTCATGAACCAAAATATAAAACTATGAAGTTAATTAGAATAATTTTCCAAAATAAATTAGACGTGACAGTCTAGTTCACGTTATTTCATTTCTAGTGATTCGACTTCTGTTATACTGCAGTATGAACTAATAATTAGATTGTTAGTTAAGATTTGTATAGCGCTTTTATACTACTTCTATTTCTTAACTATAGCATACTAATGACTTAAACTGCAATACAGATTATCACAATGAATTTATTCTTAATTACTAGAGTCTTTGATTTTTGTATGGCACCTGAATTATTTGAATTTACAATGTTTTTAAATGAAAAATAGAAAATTTAATGTTGAAAAATAAATAAGTGGATTTTGCTTTCCTGTTATTGAAGAGGATGTCGTTCCGATTTTCCCTCGTCGATTCGAGTCCTTCGCTAGAGGAAGTAATCTGCTTAGAGCTGCTGGATTCGGTCGTGGAGTTCAAAATTCGGCAACACTCTGCTTCCTTGCTGTTTGTGAATATTTTAACGTCTGCGGCTGTCTGCTGGAACTGGTTCCTGTCCCTCGTCGATTCGCACGTCGCACGTCAGCGTGTGTGTGTGTGCTTCGCTCGAGTGGTAGCTCTGCTCGTCAGCTGTTCACCAATGACTTAGACGGCCTCTCTGCTGTATTCTTGAAGTCTGGTCTTGAAGTCTGGTGGATCTCTTGCGTGCTTATGACTAACTGGTAGTACACAATAAGCTTGGTTGATGTACTGAAGAGTATCTCGCCTTTACGCCACAATTACGAACTATACAGTTGATCTGTGTTTAGTGTGTTCGTAATTGCGTGTGTGTTGACCACGTAGAGTCTTCTTGTTGATCTTCACCACTATTGTTACTAGACGATCGAAGAATTACGTCTTAACTTCGTGAGTACTGGCAGAAGAGTGATGTTTCAGCCTGAAAACACCTCGCTGGTCGGGGCTTGCGTCAAGTGATTTGATTGGCTGACACACTCTCCCTACTACATAAAATTTGAATTCCCTTGGTCCGTGAGAATGAAGTTAGGTTCCCACAGACGGAGAATTGATATTATTTCTAATACTATTAAATCCGGCGGAACCAATTTGTCGGTCCGGATTTCCTGTGCTTATTTAATTTTGCAATAACTTGGTTGCAAACCAAGTTGTGTGAAATCTAAAATACACAATCTCTCAGAAATTATTATCTTTATAACATACTAAAATCTCATTAACGTAACTCTATTTTTAGAGGAGTTATTCAATTAAATTAATTAACTCTTTCATTTGTTAATTATATTGCGTAAAATTTGCACACGTCATTATTAATATTTCGGTAAACATTTTGGCTATGTTGGATTTCGCCTTAATTCATTAGTTTCCGAGATATTAATAATTAACAGATTGGGTGTGGCCGCTCCTTGTACAGCGAGCTGATTACATAATGACCACGTGTGCGTCGCTTTACTAAGCATTATTTTCAACGCTCTACATTCAAATGGAGTTTTGACTGTTATAATTTATTTAAATATGCTTTCAGTATGCGGGCAACATATAACCCCAAATAGGTAATATTTGGTGCTGTTATACTATAGATATTTAATTTGACCAAAATTTCATTATTTATAACACTAAAGCTGCATAAACCATATTGTTACAACGTTATCACTGATCGTCGTATGGTACAGTAGAAAACAAAATACAGACAACAATTAAATCACTTATCACCAGCTTCAATTAACACAAATACAGTTTATAATCAACTTGTACAATAATCCATGCAAAATTTGTCCACACGCAATATTAACGTCAACTAGTAGGGTCCCGCACATTTATAACACTTTACATCGAATTTCACTTGAATAAATCCCCACTTAAACTCACTGTGTAATCGCCCGACGTAATCTGACTCTAAGCGGCAGCTGTCGTTTTTTAAATAGATAGCACAAGTGTTCCAGAATAATCCATAATACGCGTCAACACTATTCGAAAACACTAGAGCGTAATTGATTGCGGCCTTGAACACAGTGCGCCGACCGGTATGGTCTGGAATAGCCTTGTTCGTTGACGCTTGTTAACTGTCACGTACGCACACTAACATTACTGCTGGGCTCTGCTGGGATAGCCGAGAAACATGTAGAACGTTCTGCAATATAATATAATTGAAACATTGTGTAGCGCTTTAATGCTGACAATCTCGGGTAGATGTGTGTGTCGCACAAAACGTTTAGTACAGAATAGAAAGAAAATAATTACCTTTAACAACTATAAACATCTTTTTTTATTTCTGCGACAAAACTGTAGTGAGTGAATTACTTTTATTGTAGAGGTGACGTAACATCTAAGGGGGCAATGGGCTCCCCCTTGAGTGGATTATTGGCAGAGGTTTACTTAAACTTTTATGAGAATAAATATTTATTGTCTACTAACAACACACTATCCAAAAATATTATTTCGTACACACGATATGTAGACGATACTTTTATTGTATTTGATGGTACAGACAGACAAATAGATAAGTTACTCAGTTATATGAATGTATTAAATAGTAAGATCAAATTCACAATGGAGTTGAAATGTAATGGCTGCTTGAATTTCTTGGACTTATCTGTACGAAAAGAGAACAATTCTTTAACCTATAAGCTCTATAGAAAACCAACGACAACAGACATGGTTATCAACGCTCATTCATATCACCCTGAAACAAAGAAATTTGCTCCTTTTAATGCCTTTATACACAGATTATTGAGTATACCTTTATGTAGTAATGACTATCAAGAGGAGATAAATACAATTAAATATATAGCTATAAATAATGGGTATAAAGATGACATAGTTGACAAGCTTATACGTAAACACAAATACAAAATGAAAAATAAAAATAAAAACAGAACAAAAATCGACAAAGACAAGAACTATTATGTCACAGCAGGATACACCAATGTGATGCCTAATATACTTAGCAATGAATTCAAAAAACTTAATATTAACATCTCCTTTCGAACAAACAACAGTCTAAAAAATATATTTAATCTAAGACCACCTAGAGCAATGGAAAACAGTTCAGGAATATATAAGATACAATGTAGTGACTGTGACAAGTTCTATATCGGCCAGACTGGACGTAAGTTTTTAGAAAGATTCAAAGAACATATGCCGAAAAGGGACATTAGAAATTTGAAATCGACATTCGCCATGCATCTTGTAAATGAAAACCATAGTTACACTAGTTTCACAGATAATTTAGTACCCTTACACATATGTAGCAAAGGCAGACTCATGGATGCTCTAGAAGAATTCGAAATTTACAGAGCTTCCAAAATTAATAACAAGTGTTTACTCAATGACCAACTCCTTTTTAAATCCAATATATTATACGACACAGTAATGAAAATAAATAATGAACTTTGAGACTCACGCAGTTGTGTGTTGACAATAGTACAGTGCGCACTGCTACGAGATATTATGTCAACGTTAATCGTATTGACTAGTATATTTGTGTTATGTTGTTCACTTATTTATTGTTTTTTTACTGTCACTGACGAGCCCTAGAAAATAGGAGAAATATACCTGATGATGAAAGTTTACTTTCGAAACATGTAGTGATACATATTGAAAAACTACAAGACCGCAAGACGGACTATAAGGTATTTATACTTTTATAAATTTACAATTATTAATGCGGTCTGGAGACTATACATACATAATGAATCTAAGACAGCTTTTCAGGCAGCCTTAGTTGAACAATTGAACAACAACAACTCAATTGAACACCCCCAGCTAACGTCATTCCTGTTTATATGGTAAGCTTAGAACACATACAGTTGTCATTGACAAACCTGTTTAAATCACACTAATTTTACAAGAATATAAGAAGTAACTATCATCACAACTAATACTTATATTACAGTGGTGTTGTAAACATATTCAAAAACTGTTTCCGGACACACAAAAATTTGTAACATTAATATCGGTTAAAATTGTGTTTATTAATCATCCAAATGCAAGGGATAACCGAATGAAATTTTATAAAACTGTGGTTGTCACCACATTCGTGTATGCTAGTAAACATGGACTCATGGTAAAAGGGACGTGAAGAGGATTCAGGCAGCCAAAAAGAAATTTCTAAGAGGGACGGAAGGTTGTTCTCTCTAGGATCGGAGAAGTAACCAGGATATTAGACGGAATTTAAGCATTGTGTCATTGCACCAGAAGATTGAAGGCCACAGAAGGAAATGGTGTAAAGACTCGAATTGCATGTCTGATATCCGTCTACCTGTGGTTGCCTAGGGTTGTCCCTACAGGCAAGAAAGATGTCAGTGATCCTTGGAGTGGTAGTGATGATGATGATTAATTATCCAAGTAAAATAATATTAAATTTTCACCATGATTTCTTTGTTTTCAAAGAAAATTTTATGATAATTTCACATATGTGCACAGGTATAGCCAACTGTTTTGTATGTAGCTGTAGGGCATTGTGCTCAATCACGGCCTGTCTGATAATAAGTAGAGTAGGCAAAGGTTGTATCTCGAGAAAATAAAAAGTGTGAAAAAATGAACCGTAAAAAGAGTTTTTTTTTTTTTAGTGAAACTCGCTAAACTCTTTCAGAGAGACATTAGTTTCGTTGTAAAGCACACGTTGAGAGTTACATAAGCAATATTATATTGTGCATGTAATAATAATACAGGCACCTCATTGGAATGGGTTAATGCGTACAGTTTCGCCAGCTGATCATCTCTGAGGTACACAACTGGGTGGATTGACCGTAGGTTTAATGAATCGCGCTGAGATCAATTCCATCCTACGTTGTCCCACTTTGGAGTTGGGAATTTGACCGCTGCCCCACATGGAATTAGATTATTGTGCAACTAACTAATCCCTTATTGTGTTGCTGTTATATTACCTGTAAGTAGTATTCTTTTACATTGCGACAATAAAATTTTATATATAACTATACATAATTTTTACGAAATTACATAAATCTCTAATAACAAACAGAAAAGACTTGAATTTCCAAACTTTTATTCTTTAGCACAATTTTAAAACAAAACTTATCAACTTGAGTTATTATTAGAGTTTTTGTACAAATTTTGTATGTTCGAGGACAATCGGCTTAATTTTTGCACAGCATCTGAAAATTAATTTAAAATTTGATAACATTACTACTACTATTTTATTAATACTATTATTTTGATTGCGGTGTTGGTTGTTTAAAATGTTTGTCTTCTTGATCAAAAAATTCTGTAAATATGTGAACACAAGCTTTCAAATGTATCGGGAGCAATTTGTTAAAATTAGTTGTGACTATTAAACTTGTGATAATAACTTAAAGGGGATCCCCAATTTTTTGTCCAATGTATTTTAAATATGCGAACAGGGGTTTAGTTACGTACCATTAATTAATAATCTACTGAAGAGTAAATGAAATTTCCACCATACCTTAACAGATATATTTAAAAGATACTGTACTAGATTGAAGTAATTCAAGAAAAAATACCAATATAAATAGTTACATTTTAAAGTTTTTTGAAAAATATTTTGTTTAAAAATTTTTAATTTTTGTTTATTAAACATTTTTTGAAAAATTAATTTTTTCAAGAGAAAAAATCAATTCTCATACATTTTGATTCTTTCACTGTACTCTTTAACCACAAAAAGATTGAACTCAATAGCGCTTACAATTTTTGAGAAAAGTGTACCGAATTGTTTAATTCCATGGTTACGGAAAACGCGCGTGAAGCTAAACAATGGAAGCCGGAAAACAACGTCCAATATTTTTATTTTATTTTTTATGGACATATTAATGTAAATAACATTATTAAAGCATATGTTTTCTTAATTAGGATTAAATAAACATTTTTTGTAATAATAAAAAGACTGTGTAGACATAAAATAAGTTTTGGACATCTATATAGAATGGACGACAACAGGTTGACAAAGCAAATTTCAAATATCTGTGGGGGAAGAAGTCAACATCAAGTTGGATTAAAGAAGTCCAAAAGGATTTAGAAAAAAATAATACACACACAGAAGAAGCAATTGAAAGAGATGTTTTTCTGGGAAAAGTGTTAAAAATTGAAGGAGTCCAGGGTAGGAGAGAGAAAATCGCAGGTTCAAAGTGGACTGAAGACAGGAAAAAGAGACACAGTAAAAAGATGAAAGAATATTGGTGATAAAAGAAAAGAATAAAGAGTAAAAAATTGAAATTGGCATGTGGTTCTTAGATGGCCGATAAAAAAAACTTTGATTTTGTGATCGAAAAACTGTTGATCTTTTCTTAATGAACGTTGTTGAATTCAGAGTAAGAGTGCAGAGAGTCAACAGAAAAGAGTGCAGAGAAACGTCATGGAAGATTGTTGAAAGGTAATATACACTAACTGTTGTGTTTACTAAAAATGTAGAGAAGCGACTGTGGAGTTACAGCGATATTAATGTCACATAAGTCTGTATAATTGCGCCATAATTTTGTGCCTGGTATTTTCTGTTGCCGGCGGTTGTGACTCCATAGAATTACACAATTTTATCTTTACTATAGATCGTGCTTTAGCGACAGTATACACTGTAACACTGTGCTCCAGTAGTAACTGTTTGAGAAAGCTCTATTTATTGATACTTTCGTACATATTTATTCTTCTCCTTATGTTTTCAATCCGAAGATTGGTTTGCAGCAGTCTTCCATTGCGATCGATCTTATGCTTTCCTCTTCATTTTCTCATGTTTCATAATTTACATCATCCATAATTTGCTTTATATACGGCAGCCTTGGTCTTCGCTAATATACTTTACTTTCTACTGTGCCCTCCATTACAAATTTTAATATGCCTTCATGCCGCAGTGTTTGTTCAATTGTTCATATATTAAGAACGTAAATATAGCCAGGGCGGCCGAGAGAAATTTGGGGGCCGGGGCAAATTTAGACTTCCCACCCCAACGGCCTAACCAACCTTTGCGACTCTTCCGCATTCTACATTCTTTAACATTTTAGCCCTATAGCCTATAGCAGTCCTACCCTCCCAAACGATTCCCTAATTGATACTACTTGTCCCTTGTCCCATCAACTATTTCAGGGCAAATTAAAATATTTTAAAAAATTAAAGTAAGTTTTATTAATACATACAGAGGTAATTTTTACTTTTATACATAAACAATAATTCTTAGTTTCAAGTTCTTTTAATATTTTTTTCAAAGAAGCTGCTTTTAACTTACATCTTTCAGTTTAGCAATGCAATTTTAAATGTTTTATGAAAAAAAAAATGCTGAAATCAAGCTTAGAAAGCGCAAAAACCTAACATTGCAGAGTAGTGAAAATTAAAAACTTTTTTTGTAGTCTTCATTGCAGCGAAATCATTTACTACATTTTTAAAAGAAAATCTGTCGGCGATTTCGTGTTCACTACTTAACATTAACAAGTGATTTAGTCTGTCCTCATTTGTTGTTGACCGCAAACGGTTCTTAATCCACGTAAGTTTACTAGAAGCTCTCTCGCCAGATGCAACAGTCACTTGTGCCACTATCAGCAAATGAAGAGCCGTGCAGATTTGAGGAAAGATGGACTCCAATCCCTTTTTGAAAATCATGTTCAAAAATTCTAGAGCTGAAGAAATATGACCACTTACACATAGCTATGACTCTTTACGAACTTCGTAAAAAAGAGAAAGCACTCAGTTTATCTTTTTTCAAGTCTGAAGGATAAGCTGATGCAAGTTCTTCAGTTTGTTCTTGTATGTCTTTGTCACTGAAAACATGTTCTTTTTTGGAATTTCCATTTTCTTCATTCGAACCCTGTTCATGTTCTTTTGCAGTAGGTGGAGTCAATCGGCGAAAAAAGTCTTGAAAATTCTGACATTCTTTCTGCCAAGTCTTTCAGTTGCGTCAAAAGAATGTGTAAGGCCGGGTTGAAAATTTATACGACTTGAAAGTGTGCTCCTTGTCCTCAACACCTGTGTCATGAAATCTTTTTTTCTTCCGTAATCTGGATTCCTTTAGCTGTGGCTTGATTTTCAACTCTATAGCTATGTTTTTCGATTCTTCAAGAAGTTGGTGCCAAGAATTCCTCAAAAATTGAATGTCATCAATGAGCCCAATTATGCTATCTGTTGCGTCTGGTAGGCAAAGTTTGGGACTTTGTAGAATTTTATTTCTAATGTCGATACGTTTTAGCAGTTTGTACCAACCTGTGGTGACAATAACAAATTCGCAAGAACTCATCCACTCAATTAACGCATTGACGTCTGCTTGAATTTCAGCTGATAAATCAAGTTCTTCCAATTCACTGAGCCCTGACAATACGTCATTATAATGTTTAGTAAGAGGACTAATTGCTTCTATTGTTGCACTCCATCTTCTTTCGAGGTAGAATGAAGGATATGCTTGTTCACAAATTTCATTTTTGCTAGCTTGATCGTCAATTGTCATTTCCAATCCCATTCCCATCCCTGATGGGATGCGCTTAGGCGTCGGGGGCCCCCTTCGGGACCGGGACACAGGGCAAACTGCCCCGTTGCCCCACCTCTCGGCGGCCCTGAATATAGGGTAAGTGCGCGCGTACACATATAAACTGTTGTAGATCACTTATTTCAAACCAAATCAAAATGACATAGTTTACATCATGAAATAAAAATAATTAGTTAATTTCAGATTACAATTTTACCTAGCGATTTCGTCAGGTATTCTGCCAAAGCGTTTGCATATGTTGTCTTAAATCCTCAACTATCTTATCACAGTAGTCTCAACCTGCCGTTAAGAATTTATTCAACAGACAATAAAAAGCACTTATTTGAATAGCTATAGTTTACTTTCCAATTACATGCAAAAATTAAGAAGTAATTTAAAATTTTTCTCAACTATTTATTACATAACGACGTAAATGTTGCATTTATAATTTAGTTAAAGGTTTGTTCATTTTAATAACAATACGTAAACTCAATAAAGTGTCACCATGTAGAAGTCTGAAATGTAACAATATTTAACAAAATAACTGTTTAGATGCGCGATCTATGTGTAAGCAAAAGCATGTTTGTGTTTGTATTATAATAACGATTATTGGGTAAAAACGTTTCTCTAACTTCGTTTGGGTCGCGCAATTTTCACCCGTAGAAGCACTATTACTGTTTGTCGCGAAGTCTACTCATGTAGTACTACAGTACCTTCCACACTTTTTGAGAGCCCTTTCAAATACGCTAAATAATCTGGCACGCAGTAAAAAGGATGGAAAGTTATTCTGGAACACCTGCGCTAACCTGTACAAACAACAGCGACTGGCTGTGTTAGTTAGTTACATGGAGCGATTTATTTACTGCAAATCCAATGGTTGTTGTGGAAAATTATTATTGTGTTATAATTAGTGAGGAACTCATTATAGTTGACATTATTATTGCGTGTGGGGAATTTAACTTGAATTAATGTATGAGAGTAGCTTGTTGATTTCAAATTGTTATTTGGGATTCACAAAAGCTGGTAATTAGTAACTTCATTGTTGCATGTACTTTGTTTTACACTGTCGTAACAATATCAAACAATGTTTATTAGTGCATATAAATTACAACCAATAAAACTGACTATTCAGCGTTTTCTTATTGTTTTTGTTCTTAAAAATGTTTGACTAACGCAACCCACGCGTACAAAAGTTGATAAGCAAGGCAAGCTCTTCCTGTTTACTACAAAACAGAATTATTACTCCCATGTTCCGGAAGGAAATGGAAGTATACTGATCGCAAAACAAATCGTGTTCGAGATAAGGACTGACTCTAATTGTACCACCCTCAAAACATGAAGAAAAGTTATTTGTTTTTGTCTGTGTGTAGATTTTTTGTATGCCGAACGATAACTGCCGCAACGTCAAACACAATCAAATAATGTTTTCCATATATAACCGAAATGTAGACGACACAAGGCCTATTGATTTTGGTAAAATTCGGTTAAGGGGAAGAGTAGTTTATCAGCAATGTTTTACGTTTTAACAAGAGTAAAGTACTTAATTTTGATAAATAAATTATCCTGATAAGAAGGTCATAATAATCTACTAAAGGAAAGTAGATGAAATATGTATATTTAATTAAGAAATTTGTGTTAGTGGTTATAATCACAAACAGAATTATCACTGTTGCACACCACTATAGAAAAATTATTCCGATTAGCTCATTCAAGCTTCGCAGCTCATCGTCAGATCGGAAACAACAACAATAGGGCAAACAACTTCTTTATACACCCACTTCCCTACCACCAGTAAACAAGCACACACACACACACACACATTTTCGTAAACAAGCTATAAGTTAAATGTCCTTCCTGCCAATTATTACCTAGCGAGTTCAATCACCTATGTCTGTACTGTTACATATTTTTCTAGTACATTCTCTGTGTGTGTGTGTGTGTGTGTGTGTGTGTGTGTGTGTGTGTGTGTGTGTGTGTGTGTGTGTGTGTGTGTGTGTGTGTGTGTGTGTGTGTGTGTGTGTGTGTGTGTGTGTGCGTTTATTCTTTTCAATACATAACGTTGTAAAACCTTTCTCATTCTCATTTTAACTGCAAGTTCCTTTTCGGTACAATTTTATAACGCGTTATATTGTCAAAACTTTCCCTTTTTTTTCCATATTCAACGCAAACAACAACTTAGGTAAACACCCTTTTATTCCCTTGCTAACACCGCCTATGGGCGCAAGCTCTCACACTTATTTCAAAAACATCCATATATGCAATTTAATAACTTTCTTAAATTTATTTACCTTTTATTTTTGATTAAATTGTAAAATATTTCTTCGTTTAAAATTTAGTTTCATTATTTATTAAATTATCTAACCCTTTCTCTCTTTCTTTCAATATTTTTAACTCCTCTCTAAGCGTTCTCACAAATGTGTTATGTACTATTTTTAAAATCTCATAGTCTTCTAAATGGTTAACAAACTTATGGTTTTCTTCTATGAAATCTCTTGCATATAAAGAATTTGTTGTACTATTACCTTCTCCACGTTTGTGACCTGGCAACCTGCATACGAATTTCCGTCCTGTCTCACCTAGGTACACTTTGTTGCATTCTTTACATTTTAATTTATGAACTCCGCTTCTCTGTAATATTGGAATTTTTTCTATATTTTTATTCCTCTTCTTATCAAATATCGTTCCACATTTTTTAATTGGTATATCTACTAGGTATTTTTTAAAACTTTTTATAATTTTTCAGGAATGTGATCCTGTGTATGTCAATGACCCTGCATAATCCCTTTGTTTTGGTTCTTTTTTAGTTTTTTGCATGTTAATACTCTCCATAATTTTATCCTTTCCAACCTTTCAAATGCTGATGTATTTGGTTTCGTTATCAGTGTACATATTAAAAATAATTTTATAATTAATCAGGACATGAAAGTCATAGGCCTATATGGTTCTCCATACCGATTTTTTTTTATTTTTAATTTAGCTGTAAAAAGCTACCTACCTCTCACCATCTCTCTCTCTCTCTCCCTCTCTCTCTCTCTCTCTCTCTCTCTCTCTCTCTCTCTCTCTCTCTCTCTCTCTCTCTCTCTCTCTCTCTCGTTTTTTCTTTAAACGTTGAGGCCTTGTTTTTTCTGGACTATTAATAAACGATTAAGTTAGTAGATTGTATTATTCTGTTTATTTTCAGATCGGTTTGAAATAATTTATTTTATTTATATAGTTAATGCAAATATGTCTTGCGTTTATTTTTACATTTCTGCCAGACAGTCAGATATTCAACGTGGCCTTACGTTGGCATTTACGAAATACGGTGCTACGGCATACTCTATAGTCTACACAAGGTACGGTGAATTCTGTTTTTATTTTTACCTCTTTCAGCCACAGCTGATAGAAATCAATACAGTCCTGTTTGCTGCAGTCGTTTGTGGCGCATTATAAATCAGTAATTTATCTTGAATACAGTACTGTGCACACTTTTGGTGGAGATACAAGAACGTTAATCTGAACAGCCTGAAAAATGTATTACACTATATTGAGGCATATTCTATATATATATATATATATATATATATATATAATATATATATATGTAGACGTATTTACCAGATATCCGTCGTGCGACTTCGTTTTTCTTGTCCTTTATGACGCGTTTCGGCAACGAATTGCCATCTTCAGAAAACTTGATCACTCATTAGAGATCGTTAAAAAATTAAAATACTAAAATCATTACAGTAAAAGTGCACTTTTACGACAGCGGAAATTCACATACGCGAACATGAAATTTTATGTTTCTCGCGTGGACATTATCAATCAACTGATTCACTGTTTATATATCACTGATACGACATAATCGTATGTCTTGAACGATAAACTTACATTTTCACATAACATATTGTACGACACGACAATACTTGCACACGGGCGTTGGTAAATAGAAAGTTACAGTACACACGGGCTATAATAAACAAAACAGTTTTATCAGTGTTCGGGTTTTATTATTGTTCGTTATTGGGTTAGTAATTATTATTCATTATCATGATTTAGTTATTAAATGGTTCGATTAATAATTCGTTAGTTTCTATATTAACATAGAATTATTTCGATTGTTATTGATTTACTTACAAAACTCTGATGATGCTGATTTTTTCGAGTAAAACTTGCGTAAAGTATTGAAACGACATAAACACAATACACTACTTGCAGAAGAAACTGTATTGAACAATATCACAATATTATATAATTGCTGAAATAAATTTTAAGTTACGTATACAGGAAACATTATTGTGAATAATGTATTTGGGTATATATACCTAATGTCACATGATACATGTTGTATAAACCCACGCTTACTCGAGTTTAGTATAGGCCGCATGAAGTTTTCATCCTTCGTATTTGTTGTACACAACCCGAGTCCCCAAGGTACAATCATTTTATTTAGCCACAGTAACTGGCGACATTTTATCTTCACCATCTTTCGGCTCAGCAATTTTGCTGTTCAATCTCCGCTTCGGGGACTTTGGGACTGCGTAGGCCTACTTTGGACAAACGTGCCTCTTGTGTTACTGAAATAGAAAAGCAACTCCCATTCTTTGTCAACTCTAATTCAATTACAGTAAATTGAAGCATTTGATTTTTAGACGGTATATGTGGTATGAACATGTACAATATATTTTCGTTCCTCTGCCTCTAAGCTCAAATCTTAGATCAAATTGAGCCTACCTATTAGATCAACTCTTAAACCTTACAATCTTTCAGTAAGTAAGTTAATAAGGCATAGATATAAACAAGTCTAATTTTTACTAAACTTTCGGCTCATCTTCAGATGGAACACAACATTTCTTTTCATCAAGTTGTGTTGTGATTTATCTGAAGATGAGCCGAGAGCCTTGAAAACGCTTATGGAAAGTATAATTGCGTGTTAGTGGTTGCAACACAAGTTTAGTAAAAATTAGACTTAACCACTAAATTGTGCTTATTTTAAAAAAAGTATAATATAGTTCTCTCAATGCATATACTTGCACAGTACACAATAATGTACATTTTGTGTATTTCTAATGTGAGTTACAAAATCAAAATGTAGGTAGGCACAGGCCTACAGATGTGTCACTGTAGTGTTTTTATTGGCACAAAATAAACCTACAATACGTATATACATTTATGACTAAATAAACTCAAGCGTTTAAACAATTAAGTATAAAAAATAAACTTGTTTCAATTGTTTGTTCAGATAATAGATTAATGGGTTGATGTATTTTTTATGGATTAGCTGGGAATATAAGGGAAAAAATAACATCCGTAGCGACAGACAGATAGATAGGCAGACACACACACACGCACACGCACACAATCGGCTACTTATACTTTATAAGATCATCATATGTTTGCGTGTGTGTGTGTGCTCGCGCGCTCGTGTATTTAATCATAATCCTTAAAAACTAGAAGGAAGTGAAGACGGTACAAATAAAATACTCACTGTAAATTTTGTGAGACAGGCTATTGTCATCGTAAAACAATTAATATATGCGAAAGCTTTTCAGTTCTACAAAACTAAATATTCTACATAGCTTAGGAGTGTCAAAGTTGTAACTTGCAGATTGTATAAACTCAAAGGCTAATAACCGACTTTATGCAGTCCAACCGAATTAGATATAGCCGAATTTGAACTGTAAAATTTGTAGAACCAATATGACGGAAATATTCTCCAATTAATTAATTAATTTTGCTATTTTGCTAATTAATCTCTCTACGTGTCACGACCATCTTATCCAGTAATAATTTGTTGTACTAATGTCGATAAGGAAATAAAACCATATTTTTTATAGCGCTAGATTACTTTAAAACTACTTAATTTAGAGATTATCATTTCTTTCCCGTTTCCTGTTGATGTACAGTTAGTTGCAAAAGTAAACATGTAATAACTGCTGTTGAATGCTGATTTTATTTTGCAAGACACTATTTCTGGACTACTCGCCTTTAAACGCGCTTAAAATCATTGTCGTTAGAAGATTCCACTCCCTCTTTATGTAGTGTTGAAGTAAGTACAACAGCTTTACCACATCGCCATTCACTTGTTGCAGCTTGGGGTAACTTAGATGGGATACTTACATCAACTGCAGACGCAATCGCATACCCGGATACATTGTCATTAAGCTCAGATGCATTTAGTTTTCATGTAATAAAAAAACAAAAACACCAGAAAACAGAAGACCAGTTACATCGGACGATATTTACGTTCAGTAGCATCGTATGGGCTACAGGTCTCTGATACAAAATCTACTACAATGGAATTTAAGGGCAAGTACAAGTATATAACTGTAAGAACTAAGATAGTCGTGAATAATCAGATTTTGGATCAGGTTAGTCATTTTAATTATCTGGGTTGTAATATCTCATATGGAACTGACATTGATTGGGATAGTAAGCTAACAACGTTTAGATGCACCTGTGGAACGGTACATAGGTACCTGAAAAATAAAACACGGAAGGATACCCGAATTAAATTTTATAAAATTGTGGCTGTCCCCACATTCCTGTATGCTAGTGAGACATGAACTCTTGGTAAAAGGGACGTGCAGAGGATTCAGGCAGCCGTAATAAAATTTCTAAGAGGGACGCAAAGTTGTTATCGCTCGGATCGGAGAAGGGACGAGGGTATTAGATGCGATTTAAACATTGTATCATCGCACCAAAAGATTTAATACTACAGAAGGAGATGATGTGAACACATGACTCGCATCCCTGATATCTGAATCAGTGCACGAAATTGATGTGATAATAGAATCAACCATAACGCTTAGCATAGACAGAGGATTAGTATAGATCTGCTAATTGAACTGTTGCAGTTGCTTGTCGATTAATATTTACACAACTACCTACAACTTCAATTTCCAAGATGTCATGATGTAACCTAGATACTTATTCCGTATTATTATTAGCAACGAATGCAGGTGAGAACGTTCAGATTTAACCTAGAACTCTTAAGTATTAAAACATTTTAAAGTTTGTTAATTTACGTAATATTTTTACATATTTTAAATTAAAACATGTAATACGCAAATAATGTGTGCACTTATAATAAAGATTAAAAAAGTTTTATTTTTTTAATCAAGATTAAGAAAGGTTATTTCTGAACTGACGATAAGCTAATCGGAATCATTTTTCTATAGTGGTGTCCAACAGTGATAATTCTGTTTGTGATTATAACGACTAACACAACGTTCTTAATTAATTAAAAAAGTTTTATATAGAAAATACCGGAAAATTATAGAAACACCGGTTTTAATATATTTATAAATATAAAATAAAGTACCAAATGTTTACAAAAACTAAAGTATTTCCTTTATATATCATAATTCCTTTAACCAAAGACAATTTTAATAAAAAAGTTGATATTATAAAAACTCTAGCAGAAATTAACGGTTATGACAAAAACATAATAGACTTTAATTTAAAAAAACACAGAAGAAAATTGTTTTAAAAGAATTTTATTTCATAGAGTCGGATAATGGTAACAACAAATTACATTCCGTTTATAACAGAAATGATTAATATTAGGTTAAAAAAGCATTGTCTTAACATGGTATCAGTAAATAAACGAAATGCTTTTTTCATTAAGATTAAAAAAATAAAGAAAAATCAAACATACTAGAGAAAAATGGCGTTTATAAAGTACACTGTGCAGAATGTGATGTTATTTATATCGGACAATGTGGCCGTACTCTGAAACATCGCATTTCTAAACATAAGAAAACGATTTTAACTAATACAGCCAATACAGGTTTTACAGATCACGCTCTCGAAGGGATTTAGCCTAAATTTTAACGTAAGAGCGTATTTTTTGAAAAAATTATTTATTTTATTTATTTTGAGCTATTAATTTTGTTTCTCGTGTACTTTTTTTGCAAAATCTGTTTGGATACATTTTCTATGTATTGCATAGTTCATACGTATAATTAAAAAAATTGTACGTTTTCAAATAAAAATTAATTTTTTCTGACGTAAGCTTGTTCCGTTCAATTTATTTAAGAAAATACAATGGAAAAATAATTTTGTTATTTTTTACGAGTGAATTCTGTTATATATCGTCAATTTTTACAGTTATTCAATACTAAACTTTAGGAAAAAAAATTGTTTTGAGAAATTAAATACCAGGTTTCGTATTCTTTTCTCTAAATTCCCGTTACTTTAAAATTAAAATAACCAATTTTGTCATAAATTAGTATACCCGTTACAACTTATATTCCAATTCGCGCTTTTAATTTGAAATTTTTTCTATATATTTTAAAGATTATAACTCGAAAACAAAGCGTTAACAGATCTGTGTTTAGATAGCCTTTTAACTTTTTGCCAAGTGACGGGCGTATCCTGAAAGTATTCCCACTGTTTCGTGGTACTGAGAATCGGTATTGCCACCATTTCCATTAACACTCTGTATTGACAATTCAGATCCACGTCATGGTCAAACGTGATTACACGTTCCTAACTGCAGGCACAAAAATTGTCACCGAAACATTTAAATTCTAAACTTCAAGATAAAAACGAATTATAATAAAATATAGTAAAAAATCTCTTATTTTAGAAAACGAGTGCAGTAGTTGAGGGACCACAGTTCAGAGTAGAGTCTGATCTTACATATTTCGTATGTGGTCATGCGTGGGAGGATATACTGCAGTATACAAACGTGAAAGTTCATATGCAGTTACAGACAGAGGAAAAAAGCTACGTACGTTATGATCTGCATTTTGCTTGGCGTAGCTTATGAGTAAAAGTAAAGCACATTTCCAATCATACTCCGTGTGTTACGTTTCCTCAGCCTGCAATATAAAACCATTTTCAGAAGTGCTCATTGGAGATGTCTACTGGGTCGTATGAATACGACCTCAAGCAGTCCACTAGCTACACTAAACAATGATGGCAGTCAGAGTAGTCCGTGAGTGCTGATACCTACTGACGAATGATGGAAGTTCTTATTGTACTGTGTGACGGTCGTGAGCCACACTTTGGTTACGACAAGTTATCGAGGATACTTAATAAAATAACGAAAAATGGTAATTACCTGAAAATAAGAAAACATTGTTTAGGACGTTTTAGTGTACTGTAAGCAATTTCATGACAAAACTGTTATTAATTTTAGTGAAACAACAAATCATACAAGATACATGACCAGGGTTACACGTGACGGTCGTGAGTTTGCCAGTAGTAATAGTAAAAAAAAGTACAAAATCAAATTTTAATTTTGGTTCTCTACTGCATGTGAATCAAAATAAAGTATAAACAAAAAAAAATAATACCAATTAAAACTAAAATAATGGTACTATATTTATAAAATTTATGAGTTACAAGAAAATCCCGCTTTCAGTAGAATCACCCACATATTCCACTAAGATACGTACACTAAACCCGTAACATTAATTTAGGTAAATATAAAACACCCATTAAAGGAAAAAAAAACAT
The DNA here is from genome assembly GCA_034769895.1 of Magicicada septendecula. Classification (NCBI taxonomy): domain Eukaryota; kingdom Metazoa; phylum Arthropoda; class Insecta; order Hemiptera; family Cicadidae; genus Magicicada; species Magicicada septendecula. Next base: position 21,733,877 of record CM068373.1, on the reverse strand, counting down.
TAAATTTTTATAAATATTTAATTAATTTTTATAAATATAATTAATTTACTACCGACACGGAACACAAAGTTTTTTATATGTAAAAAGTAAAAGTTTTACCTTATAGCCTTAACCGGTTTTCGCGTTTAAAAAGCTTCTTCAGAAGCTGCCGTTACGCGCACTGTCCGTCTTGTTGATGGCGACTGTATCGACTTTTGGAAGATCGATGTTGTGTGTGTGTGTGTGGAGTGTGATATGTTCGAATAATGCGTGTGATTTGAATCGTGTCTGTTCGTTCAGGGTGTCGTTTTTATGCGTTTTTGTATGTTTGTATATCTTCAATTGTTCTAGAGTGTCTAGATTTCGGCCTTTTGTGTGTACGTGTAGAAGGTCCATGTTATTGTCGATGTTTTTGGACGTGTGGTTTCCTTCAATGAGGTGGTTTGCAAAGGTGGATTCTGTAGTGGAATGTAGTGCTTTAATGTGTTCAATGCATCTTTGTTTGAAGCTACGTCCTGTCTGGCCTATGTAGAATTTGTTGCAATCTGAGCAATTTACTTTGTAAACACCAGGTAGATCGAATTTGTTTTGTGCTTTGTGTGTGTGTTTTGATAGTGTGTATGTTCTGTTTGTTAGTAGTTTTGTATGCGATTCTGTATACTGCTTTTTTGAATTTATGGGCTATTTTTTCAGTTTGGTTGTTGAAGTACGTTAGTGTTATGAATTTGTTGTTTTCTGTCTTTGTTGTTAGTTTGGTGTTTTTTGTAGGAGTTTATTGACTATTGTTCTGTTTTATCCGTTGGATTCTGCTAGATATTTTATCGTATTTAGTTCGTCTTTGTAGTCTTTTTCATCTAGTGGGATGTTGTTAATTCTATGTATCATAGTTATGAAGGCATAGTTGTGAATAGTTTGTGTTGTATTGGGTGATTGGAGGAGTTGTATATTAGTGTGTCAGTTGTAGTCGGTTTTCTGTATATATTGAATTTGTGCCTGTGTTCAATATAAGTAATTTTTATAATTTACTTATATATTTGCAACTTTTGATAATGTGTATGATTCACGGTTTTATAAAAATTATTCGTAGAAGGTTGGGTGCACGTTTATCGGATAACGGTCTTCAGTCGTGCAAACGAAATTTACTGGTATTAAGGAATAGAGTCACAGTCATAGTAATCAAACCAGTGAACCACTAATTTTCAAAGTAGGCGTATATTACATGTATTATAAACACAACGCCAATTTTTACTAGTATTACTCAAAACAACAGCCACTATTTTCATAAAATACTAGACCGAAATTATAAATTTCATAAATAAATAAAACATCTAATTGAATGTAACTGAAGAGAGGAAGTAGAGACATAGTGAAAAGATGAAATACTATCGAATAAAAATAAAAGAACAAGGAATAAAGAATTGAAATTGTCCACAGATGGCCGATGCAAATAGAAAAAAAATCTAATACCACCTGTACGGTAGCGCGATAATTTCGCTTTCTAGGCTGGCTAATCTGCTTACTGCTTTGATCCATTTTTGCGTGTTAGAACTTTGTACAGTGTGTGTCAGTCGCTTGCGGCGGTCGGTTCGCGACCTTTTTACTGTCATATTTTCTTGTCGACATTTAATGTAGGCTTTAGGCCGGCATATTCTTACTTATGGCCAACTAGGCCCGCTATCAATTTAATTCAAATTCTTTAATACTTTTTGGCAAAATGCATTATTAGCCAACCTGATTTCAATAAATTAAAACATGTAATGTAACTTGAGAAAATGCATTAAAATCAATTCAATACAGTCCACATTTTATCATTTTTCATTCTCACTGAACCAATGCATGCATTACTGCCAATTTTTTACAAACGTTGTTGGTACACGCCGACAGGATTACTCACTTCACAAACATTTTAGCCCACTTGGGCCTGATATTCAACATTTTTTGGTCCTCCGGGCCGGATTTTCCATCTAATATTTTCTACCACTATTTCTGGCCATCACGGGCGAATTAGCACGTCAGCTGATACGACCGTGGCGTGATTTTCATCGGCATTTCGCTCGTCATCTTGCAGCCTTCTGACAACATCTTAGCAAGTGCCTGCTAGCTACAGTGGTTTATACAAGGCGGTCATCTCTACTAGCTGTTTGCCATCTTCACCAAGGAGCCGACGCTGCAGGACATCGCCAACAAGGTATCATCAACAACAGTGTATTAAGGTGCGTACAATGTCTGAAGAAAGCCTCAAAGTGCTGACCAAAAAGAGAGGCGGCTTAAAGTCCGCAATAGTGCGGATACAATCTGCTGTAAATTCGTTTGATGTAACTTTAAATACAAAATATTTTCTAACTGTAAGGCTGGACAGTCTCAAAGGCTTGGCCTCGAAATACGACGAGGTGCAGTCTGAAATAGAACTCATTAGTAAGGACACGAGCGTTGCTCAAGCAGACCGAGTTGAGTTCGAAGAAATGTTATATTCAACTGAAGCAAACATTTTGCAATTACTTGACACATTTAATACTCAGACTGTGCCTCCCGTATTATCGACGCACATGCAATTAAAACCAATAAGTTTGCCCTGCTTCTCAGGCAACATATTGGAATGGCAACATTTTTACTCAATTTTTACCGATTTAGTGCATTCAAGATCTGATTTAACACCAGTGCAAAAATTACATTATTTACATTCTTCTTTGAAGTGTGAACCGTTAGATTTAATCAAGTCATTACCTATCTGTAAAGAAAATTATACAATAGCGTTGAGTTTGCTGTCCGAAAGGTATAACAATCCATTCATACTAGCTAAATACTATGTGCAAAACCTACTTCAGGTCAAGTCGACAATAAAGGACTCGGTCCAAAGTTTGGCAGAGTTCACTAACACAATAACGTCTTCCGTTAATTCACTGGCAGCAATGAAGCTGTCAGTGAATTCATTTGAATTTATCACTATACAGTTACTATCCACTAAACTCGACCCTATTACTTTCAAACTTTGGAAGGAGTCAATAGACCCTGACAAACTACCTAGCTTTCAAGACTTCACGCATTTTTTAAACTTACGTAGACAGCTGTTAGAAAATACAATGCCCATTGAACCCGGACAGCAACTCAACAAACTTAATGTAAGATCTAACAATAAATATGAGAAATGTAACTCAAGAAATACTGCTGGCAGCACTACATTTAAAAGCTATCACGCAGCGGCAAATCATTATTCATGCGTGTGTTGTAAATCCAACCACCCGCTTTACATATGTAATAAATTTCGTATATTAAGCACCGCTAAGCGGGGACAATTTGTTTCAAATCATAAATGTTGTAGCAATTGCCTTAGATCAGGTCATCTTATAGCTAGCTGTGTGCCGAACTCTAGTGGAGAGACGGCGCAAAACCAGTAAATACCCGCCGGTAAGTTAAACGCAGTACTAATTTAATGCGCTTTTATCGCTGCTGCGCTCTTGTAGCGAAGAGAAGACTAATTCTCAGCTTAAGTGCCTGAAACGTGCTGGCACCTAGTGCCAAGCTCTGTAGGCAAGCGAGTTGGACAGGAGTTTTTCTGTTTGAGTCTGTCTGGCTTCTACTTCCAACGAATATGGCTGGCTTGTTCTTCTCCGGTAAGATGAAGATTCTTACACCTTCAAGCCTTCACACCATGTCAGGCTAATTCTGTACACGACTGCGGTAAGTCTCGCCTATACTCTCATATTAATTGTATTTAATATTTTACTAAAGAAAACTGTTTTTAATAAGCCTAAGTAAGTGGATTTCTAATAATTTTTAAAAGGGGCGTGGCATTGTGCGATGGGTAATTTCAAGGTAGTATTTTTGAAACACAATAAAACTATATTAAATTCACGTGTCCGAACTACGGCACTAAAAGTCAAGTAAATTAAGTACAGAAGTCTAAGTTTAAAATATACCTAACATGGATGTAACCAGATTCATATTACGTACCTTGGTTATTGCACAATGCGTAATTTGGTTTAAATGGCATACAAGGTTTACTAGTATTGATAGTAAAACTACTTTATGAATATCAGGAAACTTACTGAGGCACCTTTTGAAAGTAATATAATCACCAAATCGTATTAATTACTATAGTAAAAACTATGTAATCTGAATTAACCTCTCAACCACGTGGTAACTAAATATTCACACTATGTATAAAGTTTATGAAATTGTGCAAGGCCATAATTAATTGTCAAATTGCAAACATGGTAACCCGCATTGGGTGAAGTTATTATTATGAAGATTTACTGTTCTAAATATTTTCAAATAGGGCATGTTGGCCATATAACTTTGTCAAGTTTTACATTTAAGTAGCTCTAAAGCTATGTTAAGTTTATATATGTATTTTGGCGGGTGTGCGAACTTCTCTGGGGCAGTGTGCGGTGTACTCTGGCTGATATATATAATGTTGTGTAATTAGGGTCCAGCGAACAAGTCGAGAAAACGCCTACAACATGGCCTGAACTTGCAACACCATAATGCTCTCCTTTTCATCTACCGGAGGAATAGCCAGGGAGCCACACCAACACCTATAATGTAGACCACGAGATTGCCACCTTAACCCCCATGGACAAAATCAGGTGATACAAAACCAATATATTATGTACACGTAGAGTCAGCACTCAATAATACACAGTGAACCAGTTCTATCTATCAACTACAACACTTTCAAGTTTTTAAACATTTAATTGGATCCCCAATTAACGAGACAGTTTAGTGTGTGAACTGGGTGTAAAATTAATTGTAAATTTTATTAAATTTCTGGTAAAATTGTCAGCTCAGAGACTGGCATGTCTTCTTAGACAGTTCTACATTCAAACGTATAATTTCCTCTTATTTCAGTATATGTGTTTCTTTACAGCTTTTAAGTCATTCATTCTATTGGTAATTTATCGGGTTAAATTTAGTAGTGTATATATATATATTCTAAATTTTAAATTCAGTTTGGTTCTTATTGTATAGAAATTTCTGGAGTAGGTAGGTGCATTTTCACAAGTTTTATCCTGAATGGATGCATGTTCATACAGTATTGAACTTGTTGTTGAGACAGGTTAAATTATGCATCAACTGGCAACTAACATGTCGGTCTCTGGGCCAAAAGTATTTTTCATAGGGTTATAATATTCATGCCATATTTCTATTTTCACTACTTAGCAATGTTTCTGTATATATAAATTCTTTTAATTAATTATGATAACTGGGGGGTGTTCATTGTTTCAAATATTTTTTACTTCTCACATTAATAGAGCCCAGTGGGGCAGAATTGTATAACAGTATTAGGCACTTAGCCAAATTTTTGGAATTCATTATGTCCTGGGGACTACTGAAGTGCTTAAGCATAATCTAATACACATGATGAGTAATGAACCTAAGTCAATATTGTAATCCTAACAGGGATATCTATAAAAGAATTAATAATAATATCATGGGGGTAAGAAAAGGGCGTGGCAAGAGATCTTTATATATTGTATTGTATGGTATTGTATAGTGCATTTGTATTGTGGAACCTGTGATGTTTTGTATATTTGTGTGTGCATTTTGGGGGGTTATATGTATTGTACATTTAGGTGTATTTTTGGTGGGGAGTTTAGATATAGGGTTTTTATAAAAGAAAGTTGAAACATGGAATTATGTATATATCCTTTTCATTTTTTATAACAAGTATTCTATCTCAATTAATCTTTGCTGATTATTTCTTTAAGAAAGTAATTTATTTTAATTAACTTTAATAACAAGTATATGAATTGTCACCCTTTAAAATTTATTTAATTTGTTTGAGAATTTATTATTATAATTAATATTATCAAGGAATCTATACCATTTATCTCCATTAAGTTCAATGGATCATTCTAAAGAGAACATATAAAATAAATTTTATATATTATTAATATTTTACCGGAAACTTTATTTCAAGGATAGTAATGGTTTTAAATTTCAATTCATTTGTAAAGAGAGATAGCAAATTATTTTATAGGTGTTAATGAATATTTTCAGGTGACCTTGTTGAGAGAGTATACTTTATTTTAATTGACAATTTAAGGGAATTATAGATTATGACTGTTGTGTTTATTTATTTTATTATTAATTTGTTTACCAAGTGAGATAGAATAATAAAAGGGATTTATTAATTGTTTAATTTATGAGTTTTCATTGCAAGTCCCGTCTCACTGTATCCAGCGCATTTTTAGCTTCTCTAGGCTTTAGCCTAGTTCTAATTAACTTGTGGCCCCTCTTTTCAAAAAAAAAAAAAAAAAATTTCAAAAAAATTTTCAAAAAAAATAATTTTTTTTTTTACTGCCTAATTTAAAGAGGGGTTACAGCTGTAAGAGTAAACAGGTGTGTAAAATCTGTTCAAAACGACACCACACATTGTTGCACGCAAATTACGTGCCGAACTCAACAGCTGCCAGCAGCAATTATTGCTCGCTTAAATTACAGTGCAAGAATAATGTTCTTTTATCCACAGCAGTTGTATCTGTCGTTGACCAGGCTGGCAACAGACATAGGGCTAGAGTGCTCCTAGACGCCGGTTCACAGATAAATTTCTGTACAAAATCATTTGCAAAGAAGTTACAGCTCAAATTAGCTTAATCTAATATACCAATCACAGGAATAAACAATACAGCGTGTTACGCAACTGATATTGCTTCTATACGTATTATTTCTCGCTATCGGAGATATAGTTTCGAGGCGAAATGTGCCGTCTTATCTACGTTAACTCACAATCTGCCTTCAAATTCGTTTGATATCAACCAGTTTCGCATTCCAAACAAAATCTTCCTGGCTGACCCCGATTTTAATATATCGTCGCAAATCGACATACTATTAGGGGCACAATTTTATCTGGACTTGATCTTAACCAATAAATACTGTAATAATAAAAATAATATGATTGTAGTGTGTTGATTTTAAGCTATTGTGGAGTGTGTGAGACTCCGATGCAATCAAGCCCCACTCTTTGGGCTAGCCAATTTGTAATAAATTAATAAATAAATTGTAATGTAATATGTTTAATTGGTGTGTAATTGGTGTGGCTCTCGACGTCTTACTGGCCTGAAACACTTCCTTAAGTTTCCCAGCTGGTCGAGTCCCAATGGTAGCAAGATCGGTCGAGTAGAGTAAAGTTGATGAAGAAATATATATATGTTCAGCTTCGCCGAAAGTTTCAAAACAAAATTTATTGTTTTGAAGGAAATTTAAAAAAAATTATATTTATAAAAAAAATAATTAAAAAATTTTTTTTTTAATTTTATTAATTAATTAATTAGGATCAATTAATTAATATAGGGCTGTGAAGTTTTAAACAGTGTAATGCTCTTCTGAAAATTTTTATTAAAGTTTTAGTATATTTTAAATAAGCTATCACCACTCATAAGACTGTCTGTAAACCAATCGATACTTGTTTACCTTTTTATTTTTTAGGTTATCTTCACTGACGGGTGGTAAAGTCCTTGTGGATTATCAATTAGAATTATATTATTGGTAATTAGTATTATTGAAGAAATAAAGAACTATTAAGTATTGAAAAGTATTAATGTTGTATTAAGTAATAGCAATATTGACTCTTATCGATTAGTATCGATTCTCAGGATATCGAAAAAAATTACAAGTATATGATATAAAAATTATATAGGGTTCTTTAAACAGCCAGTTATTACCAAAGTCAGAGAAATCGGGCTAATATTTAAAAAGTATAACGTTACAATCAAATTAATAGTTATTAATAAACACAGACATTGAATAATAATTTGTAAATATAATAATTGTTTTCACCAAACAGCTGAGTTGAACTAAGAGAAGGCACTGGGATCGTCAAAGCAAATGGCCGCCGTCAAGTTGATCAAAATGTTGCTCGTTCCTGCAGTGTTCCAAATAATGTATTTTCTGGAAATATTCCTGTTCTTGTGTCTGCAAATCTCTTGTTAAATGTTGTGTAGTGATTGGTGTACTGTTTCTGAGTTGTATTTAGTGTATCCGTATAATTATTAGTTCAAACACTTTCCCCGATTCCGTCACTAATTTGGGTTAAGGTATTATACAGTTTTCTGGTGTTTTGTGGTGTTTTTCAGAGTAGAAATGTATTGTTTAGTGTTAAATAGTGTTTCTTGATCGTTTTTGTCACAATGTATATGTTCTGGAAGGATTTTATAATTCACTCTCGACTTTACAGTAACGTACTGTTCGCCACTGATCTTTAACGTTGTAAGATAGGTTAGATTGTCACAAAACTCTCGTTTATGTTAACCATTCAAATACCAATGATCAACTAACTGTTTCCTTCAGTTTCAATTAAACTCTTAGCCCATATAATATTATCCTTAACATTGTTCAAAAATTTTTTCACATCCTGTGTACACTTTACTATTTCACTATATGAATGCCTAAACTTTGGTTATTTGTCAATTTTATTCACTAGATGTGATTTAAATTAATCTTTCAGTTCATTCAGCTTATTTTCAGATTAAATAATGCCGTTTTATAGTGTTTTCTGTCCAAAAAATAGTAATTTCACTTTCAGTTTGGTATACTCTGAAAAGTCAAAACATCAAAATTTACTTCCTGTCATTATATAAATTCAGCCATTTTATCAGTTATATTTAATATTAATAATCCTATATTGTATTAAAAAGTTCCTATTCCCTTATTTTCTGGTAATTAATTGAATTAGTTGTATTCTGAAACATTATTCTGGAATATATGACTCCCATGTCCAAATTTCTGAGTTTAGTCATTTTCATTTTTATTTATAATTCTGAATATATTTATTAAAATCTCTCTAAATGGTATGTGCAATTATATGGCTTGATCTCAAGTTTATTTTGTCTAAACCCCTTTTGTTTATTTGCATTTAATTGAGCAATTTCTCTGTTTTGATGAAGTTTGGTTTCCATTTTTTGGCCTATGATTTTTTAACAATTTTTCTTACAAAATATTTTACAAACAATATATGATGTGTGATACCCTCTCTGACTTTTACATATAGTATTATAAATTAAACATGTTTTCAAATTACACAAAAACAATTGGTATTGGTTACAATACAAATAATAGTTAAACAAAAAGAAAGAATATTTTCTTAAATAAATGGTTGTCTTCAAGTCAGACATTTTGCAACAAAATCCCCATTTCCAACATGGAAACATGGCTTACAAAAAAGGTTTTTTATTAACTAACATCTTAATTACTCTCTACTATTTACAAGTGGTAACTATTTTTATAGTTCTGATGTTAGTTGTATCAGACCCAAACAAATGGCCTTATATCTAAAACATTTTTAAACATTCTTATACTATATACATAAAAACCTTATATTTATATTCTTATTTCTAACTATTATTATAAGTAGGATTCTACAGTTTTTATACCGTCTTTTATACATTGTCTTTGGGGAATTGTACCCTGTCATTAACAAATAAATAGTATGAATTGTTCAAAAAGCACTATGACATCTGTTTTTCTTTTTTCATGTAAAACAAAAATGTTATTTTAAACAGATTCATGTCTTATGAACAACATATTGTCACAGTACACATTTTAAGTCATTGAAAAATGCATATTTCATTGCATCCAATGTTTGTGATTGCCAAGAATGAAACACAAGGTTCATTTTTTATAATACCCAAAACTATCACTGGTTCACTTTGTACTTATATATTATGTTAATGCTAAATGGTCGTATAGTCTTATCAACATAATAAATTGGTTAGCGTTTTTTCAATGGAGATTTGTTCCATGGGTACTATATTATTGTTTCATCTTAGTTCACAGGCAACTTTTACTTTATACACTTCTCTCTCTTAAATTTATATACATGTGATTTTTATTTCGTTATACTTTTATTTTTAAATATTTATTTTGGGGATATAGGGATTTGGATGTCTTTTATAAGAGCATGACATCTTCTTCAGGATGCTGCCTTCTTCTTCTTTCTTCAGTCTTCTTTTCTCCTGCCTTCTGGGACTGGTATCTTCTCCATCTTCTTCTTGATGCCATCAGGTTTCTTGGGATCTTCTCCATCTTCTTCTTTATTTCAGAAATACACCACCTGTATTGTTTGATCTTGGCTTATTTTAGGGTTTCTCTTCTATTTATTCTTCCTCGTTGTGGGTTTGGTCATATTCTGTACTGCTTGGTTATTTACTTTTTTACCTTCCTGGGTTATACCTTGAAAACCTTTGGTTGTGAGACTGGTCTTGGATGACTCATCACTAGTAACTCCTTTTATTTGAACTTGTATTTTCTTTATAATAATGATTTCTTTCCACAGTTGCTATGAATTAATCTATTTATATTAAACTTAATGCTTTCTTCCAAATTTAAATATTATAACTTCATTATTCTAATGATCAATTGCCATTCAATATTATGCTTATATCTGTCACGCTACAATACACACGCGTCCCCAATTTTCCCATCATTCAGGAAACAAAACTGGGCTACATTTTGGCTGGCAACCTGCCCAAGCACTGCCGCAACGAGGGTCCTGCTGTTTCGTTCCTAGCAAGGAACAACGACAGTCAAATTCTGCAATCTCTCGAAAGATTTTGGGAAGCAGAAACTATCCCCGACAATACCCCTGATAACGAGTCAGCCTGTGAAGAGCATTTTGTGCGCTCTACCCAGCGCAACCACGATGGTAGATTGGTGGTTTCACTTCCATTTAAGTCTGATAATCCCCACTTGGGGGAATCTTACACTAGTGCTGAATCAAGATTCTTAAGCTTAGAGCGTCGATTTAGGCGAGATGCTAAGCTCGCTCGCGACTACGCGGACTTTATCAAAGAATATATGGATCTTGGGCACATGACAATCATCGATGATGGCGCTATCAATTTAGGAGCGTCAAATATTTACTACCTGCCGCACCATGCCGTAATTAAACAGTCTAGCTTGACCACAAAACTGCGCGTTGTTTTTGATGGTTCGTCCAAGACTACTAATGGCCTTTCTTTAAATGACATATTGTTAGTAGGCCCCAATGTTCAACAAGACCTTTTTTCCATTCTTTTGCGTTTCCTCGTACATAAGTATGTTCTCATTGCCGACATCGAGAAGATTTATCGTCAGATTCGCGTAGCTGAAGGGGATTGTCACTATCAACGCATTATGTGGCGTGATTCTCCCCTCGAACCACTTAAACATTTCGCATTGCAAACGGTAACCTACGGCACGGCTAGTGCTTCGTTTTTGGCCACTCGCTGTCTTCTACAAATTGGTAGGGACAATCAGGCTTCCTTTCCCCAAGCGGCGTTAGCTATAACAAACGATTTTTATGTCGACGATCTACTTACCGGTTCGGACACTATCCCTGATCTAACCAAGCTGAAATCCGATCTAGGTGCGTTACTGAGTCAATATGGTTTCACGTTGCACAAATGGGCATCAAATGAACCCACAGCGGTCGCAAATCATGACAATTTTTCACGACCCCTAAATAAACAGGACAATGTGCGTACCCTAGGCATTCTTTGGAACAATACTGCCGATTCATTTTTGTTCGACATCAAATTATTTCCCGTTGATTCAAGCATATCCAAGAGAAACATTCTTTCGATTATTGCTGGAATATATGATCCTCTTGGTTTAATCGGTCCAGTTGTCTTTTTGTATAAACATTTCATGCAGCGACTTTGGCTTTGTAAGCTTGGTTGGGATGAACCGATTTCCGGTCAGTCACGTTCAGATTGGCATTCTTTGTGTGACAAATTGGGTCTGATTGGCAAAATTGTGGACCCGCGATCTATTCGTTGCAAGCGTGAGGCAGCTACAGTTCAATTGCATGGTTTTTCGGATGCTTCTGAAAGGGGGTTTGGCTGTTGTATGTATGTCAGTGTCATTTATCAAGATTCTACTGCCCCCTGTCACCTCTTGTGTTCCAAATCTCTCGTGGCTCCCCTACGACAGGTGTCATTACCTCGCATCGAACTCTGCGCTTGCTTGTTATTATCGCGACTCGTATCTAGGGTTATTCCTGCTCTTTATTCGTTTATTGATAATGTACATTTGTATTCTGACTCTATGGTGGCTCTTTACTGGATTCATGCCCAGTCTACGCGGTGGAAAACATACGTCGCTAATCGGGTTGCTGAAATTCAGCGTCTTACGCAAACTTATACTTGGCATCACATTAATTCACGACACAATGCTGCTGATATTATATCAAGGGGGTGTCCCCCTGACGTTTTGCGCGATTGCTCGCTTTGGTGGCACGGTCCTAGCTGTCTGTCTCAATCGTCAGAGTCTGATCCCTTCCCATCCTTCGTACCGGCCTCTCCGTCGTCTTCTGAAGTCACCGCGGAAGAGAAACATACACATAACCTTTCTCTAATGTCTACCCTGGCTGTTGACCTCTCTTTGGACTTTTCCTCGTTGCATCGTCTAACACGCGTATACGCTTACTGTTTTCGGTTCATCAGAAATATTAGACACTCAAGTGCTGACAAACTTACGGGCTATCTTACCCCTGTAGAAATTCATCAGTCTCTCAATTTCTTCATAAAACAATCTCAGTCGATCCACTTCGCAGCCGAAATTAATTGTCTTCGTAACGGATCTTCTGTTTCCATTAGGAGTAAGTTGGCTTCTCTCGACCCGTTTCTTGACGACTCTGGAGTGATACGCGTGGGCGGACGATTACAGCATTCCCAATTACCCTACGACTCTAAACATCCTATTGTATTACCCTCATCGGCGCATATTACACGCCTTATCATTGAACGTGAACACATTCGTTTACTTCACGCTGGTGCTCAACTCGTGCATCATTCACTGCGTCAACGTTGGTGGATTGTGAATGCCAGGTTAGTCATTCGTTCCATTATTCGAAAGTGTGTGAGGTGTATCAGGTTTAGTGCCAAACAGCAGGTACAGAGGCTTGGTATTTTACCATCCCCTAGAGTCACTCCTTCTAGGCCGTTTCTATTTTGCGCGGTTGATTATGGTGGTCCCTTCATGATTCGTCATGCCGGGCAGAAGTCTAGAGCTCTTTCTAAGGCATACGTATCTTTGTTTATTTGCTTAGCGACTAGGGCTATTCACATGGAATTGGTTTCCGACCTTACGGCCAGCGCGTTTATAGCCGCATTACGTCGTTTCATGACCCGTAGGGGCATACCCAGTCAACTGTACTCCGACAATGGCACAAACTTCAGGAAGGCCCGCACTATCTTACATGATATTTACAACTTTTGGCACAATAAGGATGACATCTCATCGATCAAGTCATTCACGTCCTCTCAGGGGATATCATGGTCATTTATTCCGCCCTCCTCACCTCATTTCGGTGGCCTTTGGGAGAGCGGCATAAAGAGTTTGAAATTTCATCTGCGCCGCGTGGTAGGCAAATCTATACTCAACTTCGAAGAGTTCACGACCGTTTTGTCTCAGATAGAGGCATGTCTGAACTCTCGACCTTTATTTGCTATTTCTTCAGATGTTAACGACCCGGTGCCACTTACACCTGGCCATTTTTTGATTTGCGCACCCTTAACGGCGATACCGGACCCAGACCTTTCTCACGTTCCTGTTTCTCGTCTTGGGCGTTGGCAACTTCTTCAGAGGTTTGTCCAAGGCATATGGAAGGCATGGTCTCGCGATTATTTGCACCAGTTGCAGCAGCGTCACAAGTGGAAGTTTGCCAAGGATAATGTTTCCATTGACTTAGTTTTGCTTATTGAGGATAATTTACCTCCATTAGCCTGGCAATTTGGCGTAATTATCGCCACATTTCCCGGCCCAGATAACTTGGTTCGTGTCGTGGACATTCGCACGCCTACGGGTGTTTTGCGGAGACCAATACATAAGTTATGTCTGTTGCCAGCGCGAGACGAGATTTGACAAAATTATAATTACTTAGCACAATGCTATTTTATTTAGCCACTGGCTTATTACTTATTACGACCATTTGGTCAACCTAATTGTGATGAATTATCACAATATTTTCTTATCAATTTTGCGCCATTGCACGCTTCTATAATTATCACAGTTTTTGGTGGTATATTAATATCTTCTATTTGTATGTTAATTTTGTGTGGCACACTATGTCTTACACATTTACATTTGATGTTTTGGGGTATATTTCATGTTTTTGGTGGTCTCATTTTATAAAATGTTGTTACATAATATTTGCATGTCTTGCAGCTGAGCAATCATGCATTCATTTCTTTATACTGTTGCTAATAAATGTGTGTATTATTCTGTGAATGTCTTTAAATTATTAAATTGTTTCTGTAATCACAGTATTGTATCTGTTATTTGACATTGCAATTATTCATATTGTAATTGTCTAAATTATTGTTATTGTATTCACATAACTTGCGTTTATGTAAAAACTATTGTTTTGCGTCTGCCGCATGTAACTGCCACGTCTAGATTTATTTTATATTGTATTCATTTTGCAAGTAAGCATGCACAATTATTTTTACTTAAATTATGACATACATGTCATATTTGGGCTTGCATTCAGTCAGCATCTAGCTTGTTCATACATTATTACATATTGTAAGTTCCTGAAACTTCAGGAACAGCATGTCTAGGTCAATACATACCGCCCTGCTGAATATACGCTTGAACATGTAATTGCAACATGTTCAATAACAATTTTGTTCATGTAATTAATTCTCTGTACAGGTCCATGGGCCTCAACTAATTTTACAGTAACCATCTATGACATGCATAGGGTTACAAACTATCAGTCCATCATGTGATGAGCTTCCGATCATGCATTAAACATTGTACAACTGTGTATTTTTTCATGTTTTCTAATGTTATATACTGTGCACATACACTATGTGATGGTAATATTTGTCAAACCAGACTTTTATATTCATGTCTGAAAACAGCTGTTCGCCAACCTTGGCTTCCAAACGCGTATCTCTGGGCTTATCTTATGCATGCTTATCTCTAAGCCAGTAACGGACTGCCGTTATCTAATCTCATAACTCAAGGTTCAACTTAGCCTTGAATCTAACTCTTATTATTAAGAAAACTGTATCCTTTTAAATTAAGTTGTAAGATGTGTCATAATTTATTAAAAAATGTTAAAAAATCATTTGATTTTGACGGGCAGCTTATGTACGGTAGCGCGATAATTTCGCTTTCTAGGTTGGCTAATCTGCTTACTGCTTTGATCCATTTTTGCGTGTTAGAACTTTGTACAGTGTGTGTCAGTCGCTTGCGGCGGTCGGTTCGCCGACCTTTTTACTGTCATATTTTCTTGTCGACATTTAATGTAGGCTTTAGGCCGGCATATTCTTACTTATGGCCAACTAGGCCCGCTATCAATTTAATTCAAATTCTTTAATACTTTTTGGCAACTTGCATTATTAGCCAACCTGATTTCAATAGATTAAAACATGTAATATAACTTGAGAAAATGCATTAAAATCAATTCAATACAGTCCACATTTTATCATTTTTCATTCCCACTGAACCAATGCATGCATTACTGCCTATTTTTTACAAACGTTGTTGGTACACGCCGACAGGATTACTCACTTCACAAACATTTAGGCCCACTTGGGCCTGATATTCAACACCACCTGCACCAGCAATGACACAATTTAATCCTTGGCTCAACTTTTCTTGTCGATTTGCTTTTAAAACTTTTATACAGAAAAATAATTACGATCAGGAAAAGTGCCATAATTATTTATTTAACCCCTGACTGCCCAAGTTTATTTTTTACTGAATTTTAAATTTTGCTTCTTTGAAATTGTTTTACATTGATGAAAAATTAACATAAAATTTATTTTAGTTATATAACCTTATCAGTTTATTAGTGATAAGCCTTGTCCATATGGGCACTCTGGGCTGTCCATATGTTATGTATGCAAAATAAATTAAATTATGTATACAACTCAAAAAATGAAATAATTTATTTAAATTGAATCTCTGCTTATAAAATTTCATATAAAAGTTAATTAAAACATAAAAGAAAGTGTTTATCATAAATTATACATTTTTGTTACTTTGTCCTCAAAACACTCGACTCACACCCCCACATTACACTTTCGACATTGGGTTCGCACTGCAGATGTTTTCTTTTTTCAGCCATCTCAAGCACACCTTTTTTTATCAATTTTTTGTGTCAAATGGTTACACGTATCGAAATGTATGGAATCTGACACTCTTGAAGAAATTTGTGAAGAAAGAGATTTTGCTGGCCTTCCTTCTACTTTAGGTGGGTGGCTGTATCTAGTGAGATACACTTCAACTACTTCACGCCCAAAACTACAGTTGTGTCACTTTATTTCCAAAAATACGAGCACTCAACCCAGGCATTATGGGTGGACACATCAAGTTGTCATGACAGCAGAGCCCAGTATCACTTCTAATTTCTTATGTAGATCCGAAACATAGTCACATTTTCGTGTAATCTGTCCACTCCCCCAATGGAACAATTATGCTCTCTAATGATATGTAGTCATTGTACATGGATAAACTTTTTTTCTTTTTGGGAGTATCTTTCCACATTACAAATTGGCTCACCCAAATTCAAGGATCATTATTATTATTATTATTATTATTATTATTATTATTATTATTATTATTATTATTATTATTATTATTATTATTATTATTATTATTATTATAAAATTGAAACTCCTGTTAAAATAATAAAATTTACAGACGTATACAGATTATTACTTTATTATTCTTGAAATACTACATTCTTTATCATATGTTCGTTTTTATTCATAGTAATAAATACAGAAAAATATATCATAACTGCTTAGCGTGTCCATATGGACACACTAACATTGACACATCTATAAAACTAGTAAATGTTTTAGATAAACCTGTAACCTCTTTGCGTACTAGACTACATTGTTTTTAATAGTTACGAAGACCTATGGGGGTTTACATAAGTTTTATAAAGAAAATAATGTACTTGAACTTGGTCTATGTCTATAGTTTTCACAGAATTCTAACTTCTTGAAACAAATGCGTATGTAAACAGAAAAATACAAATAGCAACATGTTTATTAACTTCTGTATACAAGAATCTATTGTTGTAGGAGTATTCTCAGGCGTGTCACCCTAAAAATAATACCCACAAAAATGTTCTCGCCGTCTCACAATGTACCCTACATTCGTGTCCATATGGACACGCGGGGCAGTTAAGGTTTAATTTACAGGCGCATTCTGAAACGTACATGAGGATTCTTGTTAATAACATGTTTATTGCTTCTTTAATGTGCTTTGTACTGTAATGGATAACTGACAAGAAATCAGTATATATTACACTCTACTTAAATAGCCTAATCATGTACTAGCAACTTCATAGATTGTACGCAGGTCATAATTCCGCGTCGAATTAATCTGCGTTAGTTTGCGAGTACCACCTGCACAAATTACAACAGTTTAATGCGTTGTAAAATTACACGTCTAACAGCTTGATTTGCCTGACTATTTTTGTCTTCAATACGAAAAAATAATAATAACGAGAAGCTAGCATAAGAGTTTATTTAATTTACAAGCGTTTCTGGAACGTACTAGAGGATTCTTGTTAATTCTTTAATTTGTCGACTCTTTAATGTTCTCTCTAATGTAACTTACAAGCCACTAGTATATATACCATTATACATGAATGGCCTAATCGAGTACAACCAATTTCGTACAATGTCCGCTGGTCATAATTGTCCATTGAATTATTTTGCGTTGTTTCTCGTAAAATTTCATATAGACGTTTGCCCAACATATCTGATAACAGGTAGCGTTATTTCGTCAGAAAAGTGTTGGGTATGCACATTATATAATTGTATAACGGTATTCTGCTGCTTTTCTGCTAATTTATGTCTTGATATATAACGTGAGCAATTATACATTATTGTATACCTTTGTTTTCTCTGCAAATGTTAAATAGTTTGTCATATCGGCACAGCTTTTTGACCACAATGTAACTTTGTTATAATCATTGTTTCCTATTAGTGTTTTATAATTAATTACTGTATAATTTAATTCTTGTAAGCCAATTCGTTAATTCTACTCCTTACGCTAATGACTAGCCAGACTTATACTTAATACTTAAGACTGTAAACTTATACAACAAAAATTATTTGCCTGATAATGTAGTGTATTACACTATATTTTCCTCTTCTAAGGCTACGAGAAACAAAACTTGCTTGCGCACTTAATACAAGCTATAAGCTTTGAGCTAATAAATTTAGAATTTGTTATTCAAAAACTACTAGTTGATATATTTTATAGTTAACAAAAATATACCCGTCCCATATATTTTTATATTCTGAAAATGGTAATATTTTTTTCCAAACGATATTAAGTTACATAAAACAGAAAAATGTTTAATCACATTCCAGCTTATCTCACTTTAAATTCACGTAGGCGTCTGTTGCTTTAGTATTTGAAGCACGTCTTTTGTATCTCACGTACTCCTTCTTGTTACGCAAAACGTGTTGTGGGATAACGGCTCAAGTAACGGCAATGTCACTTGCGTAGAAGCAAAGTTGATTATTATAGCTTACAACAGATTAAAATATTTTGTGATTAAAATTCCAGTCTAAAATTATTTGCTTTACGGTGTAGTCTCTCTTCTAGGTTGACAGCCCATAGGCTGGTTGCCAGCAGCTCTGTGTAGTAAAATATGATAATATTGATGAACAAAATTAATATAGGTATAACTAATTAAAATATGTCAAATCCCTGTGGTTCCGTGTCTGCTTGTTTTGATTTTCAACCACATCAAATATTTTTGTTAGTATTTTCAAGGAAGGACGTTTGTTAAATTATAATTTCAATCTACAGTACTGTCTAAATTTTACGGAGCTAACACTTTTTTAAATAAAACAACTAATATTCCTTATAAAATTATATTATAATTCCACTATTATACATGGAGCCCGATTAAATGTCACAAGTCATTATTATAACTTTAACACGTGTATAACACAAATTGTGATCAGTGTATAGGTACATAAAATGTTACTGTAAACATTTTATATATGAAACGTAAAAGCTGAAAACTGTTACTGAAAAAATTCTAAACTTACTTATGATTGTTTCCAATCATACAGGATAACGTTTTAAATCCTAATTTTATTCGAATATTTAAACTGCAAAAATGTTGACAAGTTATAATTGTAAAAATTTATGACGTCTTAAATTGATTTTCATTTACAGAATAATAGTATGGAAATAGAGATAATTAATAAAACTTAAGTTTTAATTTCAAGAACTAAAAAGAAGTGTAGAAACTAATTAGAATTGACATCTATGAGCTAGAGAGACACGTGTTTATGTATGGCCGAAAGTGGACATGACTGATAGGTACAGAAATGTATGGTCTTTTACCAGGAAATGTTCCCTTTATCTATTGTCAACGATTCATAAAGCCCTAACTAAATATAATGGTTTATGCTGCGCGGCTAGCCAGCCCTTCGTAAATATATTCACTTACGTGACGTGTTTCTGCAAAGTTTGTACCAAAAGTGCTCACAGCTGACCAAAACGATGCCCGGGTGTCAGTCGCTCAAGACCGGCTTGAATGTGCTAAAAACGATGAGGACTTCATTAAATCGATCAAAACGGGTGATGAATTATTGGTTTATGGATACGATCTAGAAACGAAGGTTTTTAGTGTGGAAGACGCCAAATTCTCCAAGACTAAAATAGGCAAAACAGAGCCGAAGCAAAGTCAAGGCCATGCTCACAGGTTTCTTTGATCACCAGGGGATTGTTCATCGTGAATTAGCTCCACCGTGGCAAACAGTAAACCAGGTCTACTAAATTTCTGTATTGAGGCGAATGAGGGATTCAATTCGACGAAAAAAGTGACAGTTGCATCAGAGTGGTGGCTTCAATACGACCCGCCTACATGTAACATGCTGTTCAGCATTTTCTTGCTAAACACAACATTTCACATCTTCAGCATCCTCCGTATTCACCTGCCTGTGACTTTTCCTCTTTCCTAAGATAAAAAATCAATTAAAAGGGAGATTATTTCAAGACATAGAAGAATAATTTACAGGCATTGCACAAATGCAATGCACAGAGAAGGGAATTGAAAATGTTTCAATAAATCTAAAAAATGTATATATTTATGTTCATTCACCAATCAGTGAATTCATTCTTCTTTCACCAATCAATGAATTCATTCTTCATTTACCAATGTACAGATTATAAGTTAAATGTAGTCGCATTCATAAGCGAAGTTTTATATGTGTACTACGTTATTGACAACAAAGAAGTAGTTTCTATGGAAACTCACCGGTTCCCATTTTCGATCACGCACCAGCGGTCGTTTTCAAATGTGCGACACGTCCTTATAAACATTTTCAATGTTAAAATGCGACGAGAGAACTTGAGGCTCTTACAGATGATGACTTTAAGACATGCTTCGAACAGTTGGGAAAGCGCTGGAAGAAGTGTGTGGCTGCATAAGGGGACAATTTTAAAGGAGACAAGTTTAAAAATCTGTAATTCTTGTATATTTATGTAAATAAAATCAATCCTGATACTTTTTGCTCACACCTAGTACATGACGCGAATTCATTCATTGTTCATTATTCCCATTGGCATTCAAATCGCCTTCTTACTGTATATCTATTTTAAACTCTTTTCACAGTTTAAAATTTAGCCTTGCAGTCTATTACAGTTGTCACTGACGTCGTGTTTTCCTCAACTGCAACTTCTTTTTTAAATTAGACCTGTAATTGTTCTGTGAGATGACCTGTAATATGTCTTACGCCCTTGGGAAGGTAGTAGCTCTTCCCACACTCCTTTATCGGTCTGAGAATTGGACTTTAAGGAATTAACGAAATGCCAGGCCAGTCGCATCCAAGCGGCTGAAATGAGATTTTTCAGACACGTGGCAGGGTACACTCTCCATGATCATAGAAGAAACACAGATAGCCTATACGGCAGGAGCTGAATATTATTAGTATACTCGACAGGATCGCCCAGTATCGGTTGAATTGGTGAAAACATTTTTGCCGAATGGATGACTGCCGCATCCCCAAACAACTATGTAACTATAAGCCTAGTGGACGGAGAGGGGTGGGACGTCCGAGAAAGCGCTGAAGTGACCAGTTCTAATCTTTGCCTATTTGAGACCGGAACAAACCATCCTTGGTTTAATCCTTGAAGATGATGATGATTTGTATTACAAACAGCAAGCATTACACACTTTGCGGATGATCATGTAATCATCAGGGACAATTAATGTCAGCTCCAAACATTAGTGTGTCAGTTTCAACAAGCCTGTCTGAATTTAAACATGTCTTCAACGTTCAGTGTAGGAAATAAAAACTATGGCTTCTATGGGCAAGGTTGTATTGGATAATAAGAGTATAGAGCGGGTGTCACTTTTTCTAGATTGTCAAATCACTTCTGACGTTTGTTAAAAATTGGCCACTTTTGTGTCCATAATTGAATAATTTGATAACCGTTATTCAGTAAAAGGAGGAAACTGTTTCCACTAGATAATAACGGAGATTATAAAATGTTATGTAGAAATGTTTATGACAGTGTTGTACGGTTCTGAAAATTAAGTTTCGGTAAAAAATCATCTGATTAGATTAAATTCTTGCGATCTGGTAAAGGCCGGACCCGAAGAGATATACTTTACAATGAAGGCATATGCAAAGACTTGAGAATTTTTAATGTTTAATGTTTTCCAATTGTAGCAACATACGGACACAGTTTCTAAATAACATATTGATTTTTTTTTTTTTGCCAAACCCATGAAAATACTTGAAAAGGTTTTGTATAATATTAATAATAATAATAATAATAACATATGGATTATTATTATTATAATTATTATTAATCCGGCTGTACAATGTTTACACATTTCCAGAACCAAAAATTACAGAAGTGATTGAATTCTCATCTTCTACTGCTGCTTGTCCATCCAAATATCTTCTTCAATTTCTCATTCCCTCAATATAGTCTGAATTTCTTCTATCCAGGTGATAGGTTGTCTTCCTCTTTTCCTTCTTCTTGGTGGTGTCCATTCCATAACCCTCCTTGCCAATCTTTCCTTTGTCATTCTTTCCGTGTGTCCATACCACTGTAATTTTTGTTTAGATAAAATCAACAATTGAATTTTTCTCATTTACTCTGTCCTTAATAACTTCATTTCTAATTTTCTCATGTCGGGATACTCTTGCCTTTTGTATTTTTATTAATGTTTAAAAACATTAGCTGCATTACTTATCGCAAAGCCTGAATTGGCTACAGATTGGGTACAGATATGATACGTATTAACGTAAAAGCAGCTTACGCAATTAACGTAATATATACGTTTATTATTGGTTAGCACACCTAATGTGTTTTATTGAAACACACGTAAAACGGTTATAAAGTAACATATCATATTGTTTAAAACACCTACGTTTAAAATGAAAAGGAAAACTTTGGAAAATTGAACGTTAAACAATTTACGTTTATAGACCATTAAGTGAATTCGCAGGGTCGTTCATCTCTGTGCGTAGATATTTTTTGCTCACCTACTGACAAGAATAGCGGAACTTTTACGTGCCATTTGTCACTACCTCCGTGATTCAAAGATTTCTGCAATTTACTACACAATATGGTAGCTTTCATTATTCCCCACCACCGTAGAATTCAAAAAGTATTTATGCAAAGAAAGGTCCGAATATAAAATGTAATATCTTTTAATGTTTACTTCATTAAGCATATAAATAACAAAGATGCCAATAATTTACTTTCTTTAGTAAATTCATATTTGTATCAAAACATGGTTTCCATAATGAGTAACGGTATTTGTAAAGATATTTATCGTAACTATAATTTCTTTAAATAACGATATTTACTATTAAATGTAAATACTTACTAACATTTAGATATACATAAGACAATTGAATATGTTGTATAATGTGTAAATGACGCAGGTGTGAATTTTCAAAATATTGTCTGTATTCACAGTGGGAACACAACACGATTACTTAAAAATTATGTTTTTTCGTGTAAAATACTTCCTGCGTTTACTTTTATTTCTATTGTTTTATAATAATTATATTGTTCTTCATCTTATCTGGCGTTACAGCCTTTGGCGGGCTTTAACCTCCTTAATGCTTCTCTATTATCCGCCCTTCCTCTCCACCCACTGCTTCCCATGTTAGCAAGATCTTCTGTAACGCCATCCAGCCACCTCATCCTTGGTCTGCTTCTACGTCTAGTAGTATATAATCTTCACTTCTTCACTTCAGCATTCTTTTAGGCAATCTTTCCTCAGACATTCTTTCCACATGTCCCAGCGAACGCAACCTCTGTGATTTGATGAATTTCACTATGTATTTTTCCATTTATAAGGGCCCTGTAGTTCATTGTTATTGCGTATTCTCCAGACTTTCTTCTTCTCTTACTATGCCATTAATGTTACGTAATATTTTGTGCAAAAATGATTATAATCAGTTTTGTCATTTTCTGTCAAAGTCCACACTTCAGATCCATATGTAACAACTGGTTGCACAAGACAATAATGTAGGTACAACACAACATATAGACAGGCTACACACATATTTAAACAGTATTAATAACTGTTTTAGTGGACGGTTAGTGACGATCGGTCAATAATACAACTTTTAGTTATTTTGCGTCGACGTTTCGACAATATTTATTGTCATCTTCAGGACCTGTGCATGAAATACAATAGAAATATCAAACATGTTTTGATATTTCTATTGTATTTCATGCACAGGTCCTGAAGATGACAATAAATATTGTCGAAACGTCGACGCAAAATAACTAAAAGTTGTATTATTGACCGATCCTCACTAACCGTCCACTAAAACATTCTCTGATGGACGGTCACTAAAAATTTAAGGAATAGTGTTAATAACAATATACAGTTTACAGTGGAGCACGAGGACAGTGGAAAACTAAATTTTCTAGATTTGACGGTCACCAGAAACATTAATAAATTGGAGTTTAATATTTATAGGAAACCCACTACAACTGACACTGTAATACACGCCACATCTTATCATCCGGTATCGCAGAAAATGGCTGCTTTCCACAGCATGGTTAACCGCCTCTTCATCATTGCCCCTCAGCGACAAGGATTACCAAGACGAACTAAATACAATTCAACACATTGCGGTCACCAATGGCTACAAAAAAGCAGTAGTAAATAATATCCTTAAAAAACATATGAGACGAAAAAACGCAAACACGCTAAGGCCACCTGGGGACAGTGTGTATAAATACATTTCTATACCATACATGAGCTTTCTACCTAGAATTCTGTCTTCTATTTGAAACAAGTCAAATGTTATTGTCACATATAAGACTACAAATAACATTTTAAATAGCCTTCGTACTCGGGAACCAACCGTCCTTCAAAAGAAAACAGGGATCTATAAATTAATATGTAGGCCTAATAGTTGTGATGCTTTTTATGTAGGCCAAACGGGCCGTGGTTTTCTCAAGGGGTTTGTTCAACATAAGCCACCCATTTATTTTCACAACACAGAAAATGTAAAATATAAATTCGCTAAACATCTTATTGATGAAAATCACAACTATACTAATTTTCATACCAACTTGATACCCCTTCACTTTTGTAATAAAGGACGTTACATGAACGCCCTTGAAGAGTTTCAAATATATAGAGCGTATGCTCTATATAATCTAATACGCTCTATAATAATCCTGTTACCAGGCCACATGTTTTAAATGATCAGCTGAACTTTAAATCTAATGTCCTGTATGATACTGTGTTGCGATATTGTCGCCGAGTCAAATATGAACCAGTGCGCTGTCGGTTGCCGTGCGGTGTACACCGTAAAACTGTTGTGCGCGAACTTTGTGTAATGTAATTGTGTTTTGTGTTTATGTGGATTTTAATATTTTTAAAATATTGACTACTGTGCCATTGTATGATGGTATGAAGAGACATTTTTAATAATTCTGAGGATGGGACAAGTGTCCCGAAACATGTCAATTGTATTGTGAAGACATTTACTTAAGCCACAGACGGTGAGTTGCATAGCGTTTAGTTGATTATAAAATACGTAGCTTGGACTATAAGCGGATTTATTCCATTAACAATATGTACTTTTAAATCTCCAAAGGCTGTGGCACCAACATAAAATTTTAATACAAGTAAAAATAGTACAAGTGCTGAAAACAGCTTTGGAGAGAATTTGACTAATGAGTACAAAATTGTTGTACGAGCTGACAGAACGCCATATAGACGTAGACAATAAAAATTATATTAAAATACATATTAAAAGTGAAATATTCGCGTGCGAAGCCGCGGTAACAGCTAGTATTCTATATAACCGACTACTTATGCTATGCGACCCTTGTACGTCACATAGTATTAGACAAAAACATGTTCTTATGTTGTTACACAAATATTTTCTTACACAAGTGGCAAAGTTGACGTGACCCAACATACCACTTGAATACAACCACATCTCATTTCATGTTACAGTGTTTTCACCAAGACGTTGGGTAACTTCAAATCACGTCAAAAGCTGCTTACAACAGTATAAAAAAACTGATGCTAGCTTGCCGGCCCAAAGTGAGCAGATAATGTAAACACGGCAGGTTGGATGACAGGGGTAAGCTTTGTGTTGTGCAGATACTTTATACATCCCGCAACGTCTACCTTAACTCAACATGACACCAGTGGAAAAAAAAACTTTTCCTCTCCAGTATAGTAGTTTTAAATTTTGTAAGGATTTATGTATGGTGTACACATTTTGAAAATTTTAAGTAAGAAAAAAATAAAATTATAAACACAATGCAACAGAACAGGATTTAAGTTTCATATAATAGGGATACTGACGCTGCTGCACATTCTCTGATAACCATACACATGTTATAATTTGATTTTGTTCTTTTCTTTGTAGTCATAAGTTTTGAATTAAGGTATGTTTAAAACGTATGTTATGTCAAAATATACATAATTTTGTACTCTTTATGTCAAGTGAAATATCTGTGTGTAAGTGCGCGAGTGCGCGAGTGCGCGTGTGATTCACATTTTATTTAATTACTTCTTTGATAATTGATATTTCTTTTTCATACTTGGACAGGGTGTTCTCGTTGTTGTAATCTACATTTTCGATATACTCAATTCTCAAAACCTATAATTTTCATGTTTTTTTTAATGAAATCAGTTCTTCTTTAACTTTGTTATCTCCTAGTGGGTAATACAATTTGTAGATTAAATCTGGACACGCCTTTGGAGAATCGGACAGAGTTTTAACTTGAAGTCTGTCTATCGCTGTGAATATCTATGATATTGCTAGATTTTCCATCAATCAGAAGGTCTAAAAATTATTTGAGTCGGTACCCTGCCGAGTACGGATGGGCCAGTTCGTTCCGAAGTCTTGTCATAGAAGGACGAACTGACCGTCGCGAGTTTTTAGTGTCAGGACAAGTCTATTTCTATAAGACTTGGTAGTTTTTATCAAAATATATTTTTAAACACTTTGTGCTACAGACTGTTTCTTGATGCATATATAATTTATTTTTATTCAAACACTTCTTGATATATTCTATTTCTTCATGTATATTACAGATTTAATATTTATAATAACTTTACCTCAAGATGTTTTTCCTTATTTGGAACACGTTTTGGGACACTTAGTGTCCCAATCGTCAGCCTTCCTAATTTTGAATCTTGTGGAGTACTTGTGTGTTGGTTGGTTGTTGTTATGATTTCCTGTTGGTTTTTGGTGCTTTAAATTTGTATTATTGTGTGTAATTGTAGTGTATAAAAATACACAATATAAAGTGCTAATGACCAACAGGAAACCATAACAACAAGCAACCAACACACAAGTACTCCACAAGATTCAAAATTAGGGAGGCTGACGATGGGAACACTAAGTTTCCCTAAACGTGTTCCAAATAAAAAAAACATCAAAACATCTTCAGGCAAAGTTATTATAAATACTAAATAAATAATTAATTTAATATTTATAAATTCTTAACTTAAAGATGTTTTATTCCAGTATTTGGTACATGTTTCGGGTACATGTATTGATTTGTATTTGTTCAGGAATTAGTCTGCTTTGTGTTTGCATATTTGTAAATTTTTCTATATATTATGGTACCTTTGTGTGGTATGTTTTTTATTAGTGTCATGTTGGTTATGTCTGGGTATTCATGTCCTGTGTTTATTGCATGTGTGGCCAAATTAGATTTATATATTTCTGATTTTTGTAGGCGTTTAGATGTACAAAATAACGTTTTATAGTTGTTTTTTGTTTGTTCTATGTAACATGCTAGGATTGTAAAAAATGATAAGGCGTGTATGTTTGAATAAACATAAGAACTTTTTAATTTTTGTTCTATTTACATTTAAACATTTTTTCATTTTCCAATATTTAGTTTCTTCTATACTTCTGTTGGGATTATAAATTTTATTTCAAAAATAACACAAACTAGTAAAAGATAAAATAAAGTAGTAAATTATTGTTATAATAATACAAAACGTTTCAAAAAATTACATCATCACTACTCCATTATCTTCAATAAAAACCATTATTATGAATGTGGTTTTTAAATGTTATTATAAATATTATGAATATGATTTTTAATATTTATGGTTTTTATGACTTTTTTCTCTTTATCGTCATCATCATCATCATCATCGTCATCATCATCATCATCAATCCACGGACTACGCCTCAGATCTGTTCCAGAAGTCATTTCATCGGTCTACCGACAATTCTCTTCTCAATAGGGTGGTAACCCAAGGCAGTCACAGGTGGACAGATATCAGGCATGCGATTCAAGTGTTCACACCATCTTCTTCTGTTCAAAAAATTACAAATATTTAAATTATTCAATGGAAAAGTATTAAAACATGTTAAGAATAAGACTGGCTTTTTGGACCCCCTGAGCAAAATGTAGTAAAGTTTTTTTTTTACTTTTCTTCTTTCTTGAGGCGCTTTTCCTTCTCGTACCGCTTTTTCGTGAAATCCTTTACAGTGCTTCTTTACACCCACTGCTATTCCTTCCGTTTTGACCAACTCATAGTGATGCCGGAAAGCATGACCGACGCGGCGTGAGACGATAAAAGTAACCATAGCACGTGGAGTCGGTCACATTGCCCGAAAGATCGTAAGAACACAATTCGTGCACTCTGGTTATGATAATACCAATAAACGTTAATTTATCAACCTAATAGATTCAAAAATGATACAAAACCATTATTGTCCTGGGAGGCGGAATAGGCTAAATACGACGGCAGAGAACGTGTTAACCAATATTATATACTAAACTTCCACTATGAACACTTACTTTTTGGTTTTGTTACCCAGACGTTTCGACGTGGTATTCGTCTTCTTCAATGGGATTTAAATACTGAATGTCTGTACAGTAACGGTTATGGGATGTAGGTGTGTGTGGTGGGGGTTGCTGGTGGGAGGGAATTGGCGCTGGGATTCGAATTTTGTGTTGGAATCAGTGTATCGAAAAGTATGTGTGATCAATAATGTAATTGTTCGTTTCGTGTTAACCAATATTGAAATTTAAATCTTTACCGGCCTCTATCTATACAGGCTTATCTACTTATTGATCCAATTATCACTTCTTTAATTTTGCGTTCGCACACACACACACACACACACACACACACACCAGATCCAATTCAAAACAAATTACCAATAAACAAAATAATCCGAACTCTCTGCTTTCAAGACGAAACGTTTTTACGTATTTGCACGCCACGTTGGCTAACTCGTTTTTCTGAACTTTGTTCTCTTTTTTTCTCTTTCAAAGTTATGCGAGTTTTACACTTTCAAAACTAACAAATTTTAAAAAATAATTTTGACTCAAGATTTATGTTTTGCAGTGTACTATAGCTATAAATTAAAACTATAATTATACCAATGTTATTTCAGAGTGATAATTTTGGTAAACATTTAGGTAAATTTTGTTGTGTATTGAAACTAAAATTCTTGTAATACAAAGGTTTTGTAAAATATATAAAAACACTTGGTAAGTTTCACAAAATTTTTTTTTATTTTTTTTTTTTAATTAACTCTGACAGCTGTTCGACTAACTTAAGCCATTGTCAAAGAGCGAGTGAATGAAATTACTGAACACAGGATGTTACAGTAGTGTAGGTGGTAAACATCTGTTTAGGGCGTATCTGGAACATCTGTGTTGTGATGGCGAGGGGGGGAGTGTGTGCATGAGACAAGGGAAGGTCTGGTGTCTTTAAAAACTAAATACAATCATGAATGCAAAATATAAAATTAACTGAACTAAATATAAACTGAATGCAAAATTTAAAATAATGATGAACATTCAAAATAATATAAAATAAACTAAACTAAATAACAGATTTTAATAAAGGGGATACACAAAATTCAGTCTGTTCATTGGTTAAATTTTTGTTATTTTTTATTGCTTTTTTAATTTCTAAAATTTTTAACAAATCCATTTTTTTACCTTTTTGTATGTTGTGGAGTAGTGTTATGTTTTTTGTGTCTATGAAGTGATTGTGTTGTAAGCAATAATCTGCAAAACCTGTATTAGATGTATTGGTTAAAATCGCCTTCTTATGTTCAGAAATGCGATGTTTCAGGGCACGGCCACATTGTCCGATATAAATAGCATCGCATTCTGCACAGTGTATTTCATAAACTCCATTTTTCTCCAGTGTATTAGATTTTTCTTTATTATTGACTAGTAGTGAAAAAAGATTACGTTTGTTTACTGATACCGTGTTAAGACCATGGTTTTTTAACCTATTATTAATCTTATCTGTTATACACGGAATGTAATTTGTTAAGTGAAATTTTTTGTTACCCTGATCTGGCTCTATGGAATAAAATTCTTTTAAAGTAATTTTCTTCTGTTTTTTTTAAATTAAAGAGTTAATTATTCTTTCATCATAACCGTTATTTTGTGCTATGGCTTTTATAATATCTACCTCTTTATTGATATTTTCTTTGGATAAAGGAACTATAAGGAGACGATTAACCATTGCATGAAAACTGCTTAATTTTATGTGCCATGATGTTAGTGATTGTTTATGTATAACGGTATCTGTAAAAGTAGGTTTTCTATATATCTGGAAACTAAGATTATTTTGTGATCTAGTAATGGTAAAATCCAAAAAATTTAAACTTTTCATATTTTCTGTTTCAAGTGTAAATTGCATGCTACTATAAAAGGAATTAATATAATCTAAGAACATATGGAGCTGTCTATCTGTTCCCGTCCAGATACAAAATATATCATCAACATACCTTGCCCAATGAAAAACATATTTTATGTTGGGGTTATCAGATGTAAAAATGTTTTCTTCCAAAAATGTCATAAAGATTTCACTTAATAAAGGTGATAAAGGAGAGCCCATAGGTAAGCCATTAAATTGTTTATAGATTTTATTATTAAACTGAAAATAATTTTGTCCTATGCAAATATCTAAGGCCGAGAATAATTCTTTTTTCTGATCACTATTTAAGGTTAAAGTATTTTGTATATGTGAGGAACAGATAGACAACACAACATCTACAGGTATAAACGGAAATAAATTCTTAACATCAAATGAAACTAATTTTGCATTCAGTGGTAAATGTACATTTTTTATATTATTAACTAATTGTAAAGTGTTTTTAATAGCACACTTTGGGTTAAAGTTAATATATTTTGGCAATAATTCATTAAGTTTTTTACAGACTTTATATGCAGGTGCAGTTACATATGAAACAACTGGGCGCATGGGACAATTAGGTTTATGTATTTTTGGTAAACTATACAAAACAGGAGCTTTTGGGTTCATCATAGTTAGCATGAAACTTTTTGTGTCTGAAAATATATTAGGGCAATTTTTAATAAGTGATTTTATTTGTTTTTGAAACTTATTAGTGGGATCATTTAATATCTTGAAATTGTCATTCCTGAAGAGAAGTTCTGTCTTTTCAATATATTCGCTCCTATTTATTATTGTAATCGTATTGCCTTTATCAGCTTTGCAAACCACTAAACTATTTGAATTAATTTTTTGTTTTAAACTGTTAACTATGTACTTATCTGAATCTTTTAGACTCTACTTATTCTTATTACTTTTTGATATAATGTTTGCACAGGAAACTAATTCATTATTTCTTATATCTGGGTTATCTACATTACTAAGTGCTATTTCTGTATTTACACATAACATTTCCATGTCTCTTTTGTACCGTAGGTTTGGACAATATTTCAAACCTTTATTTAACAGATTTAGTTCTTTCTGAGTAAAGTTTGTATTTGAGAAATTTTCCACTCTGTTATAAAATTTATTTACTGGTGATGACATAGTAGTTACTCTCTTACTACTTAGCTTAGTTGTGATAAGTTTTAGTAATTTTGTTTTTTGTACTAAATCATTTTTTTGTGGTAAGATATCATGCTCATAAACAATATTTAGTACAAAAAACAAAATTACTAAAACTTATCACAACTAAGCTAAGTAGTAAGAGAGTAACTACTATGTCATCAAGGCAATTTTATACCCACTTTGATTTATGCAAGTGATGTGTGGGTCTAGACAAAAAAGGAAAGTGGCAAGATAAAAAATGCTAAAATGCAGTTTCTTCGAAATACTTTAAATTATACATTGGTAGATAGAATAAGATGGAATGAAGATATCAGAACAGAACTCGAAGTTAAGGACATAAATGAAATTATTCCAATTTATAGAAGACAATGGTGGTATCATCTGCAAAGGATGACAGAGGATCGATTGCCAAAAGCGGCCATTGGTAGAAGAGACATGGGTCGTCCGAGAATGATATGGGTGCCGGAACAGGTTTATATAACCTAATCCTTGAAGAGGAGAAGAAGAAAATATTTCTGTAAATTCATTATGGATCTAAAGACAGGACACTTTGTTTCGAAAATCAATTGACCATTTAAGAGTAGAGCTAAATGTATCAAAATGCGCTAGTAAAGTACATTACCAATTTCGCTTGAAAAATATTAAAGTAACATGTGTGTATTCTATTTGTTATTCACAGGAAATATGAGAAAAATGATTATATGCTTCTTTAAATACAGAAATGTTTTTAGATTGTATCCTTCTTAACATTTATTAAAACGTTAGTGCCAATGGAGAGTAGATATTGAAGAATTTAATTAAAAATATACTAGCATTTTAGACGGCCTAGCAGCTAAGTTAAATTTGATTAAAGGCTCTCTGTCACTGGGGTACGGACAAGAACACAAGGGCACTTTACCCTCGTCAAATGTGGGCACGTACGCGGAGATGTCACCTAACCGCTATGAAAACACAATTTATATTAGGAATGCTGTAGACTGCACATAATAACACAATGAAATCACAAAATTACAGGTTTTACGAAAACTTTAAATGTAGCCTTTTTTGCCTAAGTAGTTAATGACGTATTTTATCAATGAACGTGTTTCCATTAACTATTATCATTTCGTTACTGAATACTAAAATTAAATTATGTATAATGTTCAACTATGATTCTTCTACAGTTTGCGTTGTTGAAAAATCTTGAAGGAATGAATAAGAAAATACTAGTTAGAATAATTTAGGATGATGAAATAAAGAAAAAGGATCCGACTCACATAGGGCACTTAAAGAAACAATATTAAAGAAGGAAACATGTAATACAAAAAATGAGTTTTACAGCCAAGATCATCATTATCATCTTCAAGGATTAAACCTAGGATGGTTTGTTCCGGTCTCAAACAGGCAAAGATTACAGGTGATCACTCCAGCGTTTCCTCGGACGTCCCACACCTCACCGTCCTCTCGGCTTATAGTTCCATAGTTGTATGGGGATGCGGCAGTCATCCTTTCGGCAAAGATGTTCCCACCAATTCAGTCGATACTGGGCGATCCTGTCGAGAATACTGATAATATTCAGTTCCTGCCGTATATCTGTGCTTCTTCTATGGTCATGGAGAGTACACCCTGTCACGTGCCTGAGAAATCTCACATCAGCCGCTTGGATGCGACTAGCCTGGCATTTCGTTAAAGTCCAATCCTCAGACCCATAAAAAATTGTGGGAGTGGCTATCGCGTTGTAGAATTTTAGGCGTGTTCTTTTACTTGGTGACTTAAGGGTTCGCCTAATGGTCCTGCACATAAGGTTGAACTTATGCAACTTATTCACAACGTCGTTCCTAGCATTATAAGACACACTGTAGCCTATGTATTCAAAATTGCTGGCTTGTTCCAGGATACCTAAGAATAATAAACTATAATTAGTGTTTGAGTACATAAACAAGATATTCGTTTTGTCTGAAAATTATACTGAATTTGAAACTACAATAAACAAACCGGCTTATGACTGTTTCAATTCTTTGGTTGAATATAATGAGGACACATTAGCACAAGTAATGTTACACTTGATTGCGTACAAGGTCATCTTGTTACATCTTGTGTAGAACGTATATTACAAAAGATTCTAATATCTAATATAATGTAATATTCAAGATTTATATATCAATATACAATAAACTACTTTTGTCTTTATTAGGAAATGTAGGCATTTCGTTTGAGATTTAGTCTGCTTTAGCCTAGAAGGTTTCACAAGACAAAATACTATGATCACCCCAAGCACCCGCGAAATTTAGTATTAACAGGTGAGCTGGAAAATATGACCTACAGCTATAGATATCTCCTTATCAGAAGATATTTCTACAAAAAATGTGTGAGACAAGGGTGCCCTATTTCACCGACATGGAATATCCTATGAGACACCGAAAATTTTCCCTATTCTAATATCTACATGGACGACATATTTCGGCGATGGACAGCTAAAGTTGACTCGGTAATCTCACTTCAGCGAAATATTCATGTGAATACATTGCTTTATGGAGATGACAAAGTAATGATACCGAAAACAGAAGACCAGTTACAGCTGGCGATAGCATCATACAAGACGATGCGGTACAGATTCTGCTACAAAATCTAAAACGATGACATTTCAGGGCAGGTATCCTATAACAACTAAGATAATCATGAATAATCAAAATTTTGATTAGGATAGTAAGGTAACAAAATTTGGACGCATCTGTGGAACGATTCATAGGTACCTGAAAAATAAAACACGGAAGGATTCCCGAATGAAATTTTACAAAAACTCTGGCTGTCCTCACATTCCTGTATGCTAGTAAGGCATGGAATTTATAAGAGAGACGCAAGGTTGTTCTATCTTGAATCTGAGAAGGAACGAGGATATGTTAAACGATATAAAAGATTGAAGACCACAGAAGGAGATGGTGTGAACTCTTGACTCGCATGGCTTATATGGCCGTCTACCTGTGGCTGCTTTGGGTTATCACCTAACTGATAAGAGAGATGTCGGTTCACTGAGGAGGAGATGGGTTCCGGAACAGGTCTAAGGCCTAGTCCTTAGACTGGTGATGATGGTAATGATGAGCTACAGCTATTTGAGTTTCTGTACAATTTTTATCAAATTTAACTATTCAGATATACATAAAACTCCTTAGAATCATTCATGGCTTTGCAAAATAACTTTATTACTTATTTTTCGTAACAGATTTGTTATTACAATATTAAAATTTGTGTAAAGTCGTCAGAACGTTAGAATGTACTTATGGTAAGAATAAATAATATGACAAAATATATTATTTATTTAATCTTAACTTATTGATACTACTATTTATACGGTCCAGCTACACGGTTTGGTTGTGAGACAAGTACCTGTACTTCTATTAATAAAACGAGAACTAAATTACAGTTACAGTTGAGATTATAATGTCGTCTTTCCTGACAAAGAAGGCTGTGAATAGTTGTAATGTTGTGGAAAATAACAATATACATAATATAAACGTCTTGAAGCTGAATAACATTGTGAATAAGAGTTTGCAGCTCAATACAATTTACGGGTTGAACCAGTGCCAAGATAAGAACAAAATGTTTATACAAAACGTGCAGAAGCTGAAGTAAAGAATAGTTTCCTTTGGAGAGACATTTAAAAGTTATAGTTGTTTGGTTAAACTGTTATGAAGAATACTTTTCCATCTATGTATGGTAAAGTAAGCAACGTATAGTCAGAATATTGTTACGACATCACAGAACAATCTACGTGTTTGTCGAATGTGCCAGAAGAATCTCGATGTAACGCGTGTGGCGTACGTGCTTGTCGACGCATTTTCGAGAGGTTTCTCGAAGGCGCCAGCCGCGCGAACTGTGTAACTGTGCCAGCCGCAGTTAATTACGTAGTTCACACGAGCGCTAAGACGCAATTAGGAAAGTTCTCGTCTGTGAGCGTGGGTATAAATACATGACGCCAGTGGCCTTATGTCAGTATTGGTGCGAATTATTAACCGTGCGGTTCGAGAGTTATAGTAGCGATATTACTGTGCGCGTTCAAGTGGTTATTAGTTAAGAGTGGTGTTTTATAATCGGACGGTATAAATGTAATACAATTTTGTTTAATTTTAGTGGACATTTTATTGCGTGTGAACAATTTTCATTTGATTTGTTGTAAAAGACAGTGTTGTTAATTACGAACTGTTAAACTGTAAAAATTAAAGGTGTGATTACTGACATAATTGGTGTCTTGTAATTTGTTTTCCACTGCACCTACGACGATCGAGTAGACCGTCGCGTCGTAACAATTTGTTTCACGTTTACGCGCCTTATGTTTTGTTTGTGTGTGTGTGTTTCAGTATAGAATAACATATTAAAAATACATACGTTATAAAGAAAAAATGTTGGGCAATAAAAATTATTAAAACTCTTTCAGATAATAGAATTTGTTACATTATTATAATGTTTTCAACACTGCATTAAAACAATATTGTTTTACCTAAACGACGAATATTTTAGTTTAAATTTCTTGCTGTTTCATAAAAAATAGGTAAAGCAATATTACTTTGGAGTGAGTAAGTGTCCAGTTAGCAAAAACTATTTCAACAAATATCCCAGTTATTGGAAAAAAATTGATTTTTTTAAATTAAAATTATCTTGAGTAACCATTGCGAAATAAGTACATTGCTGGATGCTTGTGTGTTTAGTTGTTCAAAACATGACAGAATATACTTGAAACATACTGCAAACAAGGTTAAAACCATTATTATGTACTTAGTCTATCAGATGTGACGTTACATTTTTGATCGAGAAATTTTAAGAAAAATATCGTGTATCTTCAAACCGTATATATTATTCCTTTGGAAGTAACTAAAATAGAAATAGAAGGGTAAGACTTACTGTGTTCAATTTATACATATAATTTTCAGTTAAATCAGAGTTTCATTTCCTGATCAACTATGTAATTCCTACCGATAAATGTTTAACGTCAACTTTAGTTTTTCCTAGTGCTTATTAAGTTAAGAAGCAACTTTCCTGATTGTACCTATTGACACATATTAATTTTTATAAACAACAATTTTTTCAAATGTCAGTTTATATAGTTTTAGTCAGCGATACTTGCAATAAGCTAATAATGATGTAATAATTATGTAACGGAAACCCTATCGAACAGGCCAGAACATCCTCCACCCCCTCCAGTGTGGCAGGTGTTGCCTCAGTCAAGGCCAATCACAAGTAGGTTTCAATGTATTCAAAAACACTTGAGACACAAATCGAGTAGTGTAAAGTGAGGGTGAAAGATTTCTAGAAGCCGTGCACTACCTACAAAAAGCCATAGAAGCCGGCTTGCCATTTGAATGGTGTTGAACGATTTCTTTAGCGCGGATCGAGTGTTTGTAGCGAAGTGTTGTTGTGTTATAACTAGTGCGGAATTATTTATAGATGACATTATTACTGCTTGTGGACAATGTTTACTTGAATTGTTGTAAGAAATTACCGTTTTGATTCCACACTGTTAATTGTGATAATTAAGGCTCGTGTTTAGTGACTTCATTGGTGTCTTCTATTTTGCTTTCCACTGTACCAGACGCCGATCAGTTAGACCGTCGAAACAATATTATCTAGAGGGATAGAAAAAGCACAGACAAAGAAACCTTACTGTTGAAAAAATAGATATTTGGCTACCTCGAATTTTTTACCAGCGTTTCATTATAAAGTATAGAAAAACAAAAGACCGAAAAGACTGGGTACATACTTAAATGAAACGTATATACATGCTACACATAAGGTGCCTTACTGTTGGTCAGAACCAGTCGTCTAAAAGCGTCAATATCAAAAGTTAAGTATCACGCACACGCGAGGACACACACGCGCGCGCACACACACACACACACACACACACAGAACACGGGCGTACGCAAGCACAATTAGGTTGAAAAACATCATTTAAAAGACGTTCTTCTATTCGTCTTCCTTTTTAATTAAGAAAGATGTGTTAGTGGTTATAATCGCAAACAGAATTATCACTGTTGCACCCCACTATAGAAAAATTATTCCGATTAGCGCTTTCAAGCTTTTCAGCTCATTCTCGATCTGACGATGAGCTGAGAAGCTTTAAAGCGCTAATCGGATAATTTTTTTCTATAGTGGGGTGCAACAGTGATAATTCTGTTTGCCTTGCTTTTTGTTAACAGTGTTTTCAGTTTAGACGGCTTACCTTTCTTTCAACAGTCAGTTGATGACTCAACAATTTTAATTGTTAATACAAAACTAATTTTAATACTGGAATATAATTTTTTCATAATCTCTTTCTATATTTGTGTGAAAGGTAGTATAAAAATGTTCTTGGCATAACGCGTAGCCTCTTATGACGTGAGATTATCCTTCACGTTTGGCAAACGATCTAACGTTAGTTTACAAAAGGGACAAATAAGAAGGAACCATAAAACACGTCACACGTCACATATAAGTCATCAATCCTTAGAAATTGTTAAGATAAGGATTAAATAATTAAGTCATTTAATCTAATTAATATGAGTATTGTAATCGTCTACCATCTACATCGGCCCGAATGTTTTGTACAAGTTTGTTGCTAATTTACGCTTGCAATATCACTTTAATGCCCCTTACAAAGTTTGTTTACTTTCGTACTACGAGTACAAGCCTATGCACAGTCACATATTACTAGATATTAATTGATGATTAGTTGGGCACTTGGTGAAACATCAATACAAAGGTTTTTTAAAAATATATAAACACTTGGTATGTTTCACAGATTTTATTTAACTCTGACAGCTGTTTCGACTTCTTAAGTCATTGTCAAAGAGATGAGTGAATTAAAAACCTAAACACAGGATGTAAGTAAAGGTGGTGGTAACCATCTGTTTAGGGCGTGTACAGGAACACCTGTGAGGGTGTGAAGATGGAGAGGGGGTGCAGGAGTTAAGGGAATGTCAGGTGGATGTAAAAAGTAACAAACATTTAACAAATGAACAAACTGGATTCTGTGTATCCCCTTTATTAAAAGCTGTTATTTAGTTTAGTTAATTTTATATCTTGCATTCAGATTATATTTAGTTCAGTTAATTTTATATTTTCCATTCAGGGTATATTTAGTTTAGTTAATTTTACATATTGCATTTAGATTATATTTAGTTTAGTTAATTTTATATTTTGCATTCAGATTGTATTTTGTTTTTACAGACACCTGACCTTCCCTTAACTCCTGCACCCCCTCTCTACCTTAACACGCTCACAGATGTTCCAATACACGCCCTAAACAGATGGCTACCACCACCTTTACTTACATCCTGTGTTGAGGTTTTTAATTCATTCATCTCTTTGACAATGACTTAAGAAGTCGAAACAGCTGTCAGAGTTAAATAAAATCTCGGAAAGTACCAAGTGTTTATATATTTTTTAAAAACATATTACTAGGCATTTAATACGGTTTGAGGTCTTGACAAAGTACCGCAACCTACTCACGTAGGTAGGTATACTATAGCATTATATTAGTTCTACACTTGAAATATAGTAATCCACAGATAAAGTCTCTTCACGCGTAATCCCTGCCTTTGTGTACGCGAGTCTTGCACGTTCAAACTATTATGTGTTGGAACAATAACAATGCAATACGCGTGTCTCAGAACTAATTAGAACAGCTTTGTAATATTGATTTGTTAACTCCGCGGCTTCAATCACCATCACTCTGTTTCTTTGGATGTTAGTCAAAAAAATGTTCACAATACTAGGTAAAAGCTTTTTATTACTAAAAATTCTTTCATGTAACTGCATGTACTTTTTGCATAAATATTCTGATATGTGTGTGTATTGTCTGCTGTGATATTGTCCTAGTTTAACTGAGGGTGGATGTTTTCGGCTTGCCCTTAAAACGATTTTGGCATTACTACCAGTTTCCGTCTTCAGTTCCGGTTTTAATGTCACCTTGTCACCATGGTACTTTTTTTAGGTCTAACACAAAACCAGTCTAATTAATGTACCTATGAATTTGAAGGAACAAATTTTAATATAATTGAATGTATGTCGTCTACTCACAAGCGTTTATTCTACGAGAAGACCACTAAAACCTCTTCTACCTTAAAGTATGCGCCAGCGATTACACGCACACACGCACAAACACACACACACACACACATACACATGTACATAATGATAGTTAACACTATATTTTTAAATGAAATCTTGAATGTATGTGAATACCATTTATTTCCTAGTAGATAAATAACGTATTTGTGTTTTAATATTTTCCAAACCATTTCGTAAGTCTACAATTTTTAAATTGTCTTTCCATAACAGAGCTTCTACTTCAAAAGTTCATAATATTGTTGCATTATTTCAGAAGCGAAACTTATGATGCGTATATGAAAACAACACAGCCAAGACGATTTAACTTTTTTGTAAGGGTTTACAGAGTGACAAGGAAAGGATTTCAATACTATACATCTTGCTCAAGGTGACAGTTACATTAAATGTCTTTGCCTTCTTGTAGCCTTATTGTATGTGTAGAAGGGATTCATGTAATCCTTTAACACGGAGATTTACAAAGGTGAGCCTGTGTATCTGCGCGTGCGCGCGCGTGTGTTGTTATCGGTGTCCAAACAGTAGTGTACGCATGTGGAATAGGATGTTTTCAATTCGTAAGCGTAACTTACAGTTTGGTTCCAGATTACATTTTTTTCTATTAGTATCGGCCATCTGAGGACCACACACCAATTTCATTTCTTTATTAATTGTTATTTTCCTTTTCTCTAAAATTCTTTTATCTTTTCAATATGTCCCTTCTGCTTGTCATTAGTCTCCTTAGAACCTGCGTTTTTCTCAATCCTAACCTATCCTCCTTCCATTTTGAACACTGTTGCCCGAAAAACTTCTCTTCCAGTTGCTTCTGATGCGTTTATATTATTATTTTTTTCTAAATCATTTTTGAATATTTTAATTCAACTTGATGTTGACTCCTTTTCCCACAGATATTAGAAGATCGGTTTTGTTAAAACCTATTGTCTTCCATTCTACATAAATATCAAAAAAAATAAAAAACAATACTAGTCTTCTTTTTCTCACTGTTTCTACTATGTTTTCTGTACGTTCATATATTTCATCATTACTTCTTAATTTCCAACCTGAAATTTTCGTGGGCCTAATATTTTCCTAATAATTTGTCTTTACAATATTTCTAGTTTGTCTGAACTGTAATTCAATGCTAGACCTTCACTTGCATACTGGCATTCTGGCCTCACTACTGTACCGTAATGCCTTATTTTCCCATTTTTAGATATGCAATTTTTATTGCAAATATCTTTAGTTATATCGCATGTTCTTTCCATTTTATGAATACTTTTTTCTATAGCAGATTTTTTGAAACCATTCTCTTGAATTATTTCCCCTAGATACTTACATTTTTTAACCGTCTCTATTCGACCAATAACTGTTAGCAGGAATTTTGGCGCATTTTTAATATTCGTGAGAAATTTGTGTTTTTCTGCAGAAATTCTTAAGCCTGAGATTAAAATTTTATATTTAATCTGTATTATTCTGTAGTTTATATTGGTAAATAATACGGTATTAGTTATTCACTATTATAAAATATTATCAGTTTAATATCCGTATATTATACCGTATCTAAATATGTTTTACCCACAATTAGATGTATGTTCATTTTACATAATGCGCGATTAAAACCAAACAGTGACTAAAAATATTGTTCAAAATCAATTTAAAATTATTATTATTATTCAGTACGTGTACAACACTGAATATAAGATTAAACTGCTAAACATATAACGAGAGATTATGTTGTTACGAGTAAATTAGACTTCCTCTAATAAAACGCATTACACACAAAATATTGACATCTACCGAATCGGAACGTACATATATGCATATACCCGTGTGTGTATGTGTGCGTGCGTGCGTGCGTGTGTGTTTGTGTGTGTGTGTGTGTGTGTGTGTCGTCTGAAGGATGACGACGCTGGTGATGATGGTAATAATGACGATAACACATAAGGTTCTTTAATATTGACCTTCATCTTGCTTTGACTATGCTTTAATTTTATTTGTATATCGTTCCTTTATACGTAAAACTTTAACCAAAAGTAATATGAAAACATTTACTTGGAAAATATTTACAAGGAAATCGTTGTACAAGTATTACTGATATTCTTGTTCTCCCTTCAACCACTAAGCCTGCGGCTTGTTGCCCCCCTCCCTTGGCGGTGGGACATATCAAGTTTCATCACCACCACAAGAGAGAATTCAGCTATCTAGTAACCAGTGCGGCGGAGTGCCGCAAGGTAGGGAGGAAGTTACGAGCGCGCGCGCGCGTGTGTAGTGACAGTGTGCAGTGTTTGCTATTTATCTAGCTACGGGATTCTATAGGGGCAGGCAGGCAGACAGAGTCGTGACTTATTCAATTCCACGACCGCAGTACATCTGTTGCGACTGTGATTTGCAAACTAAACTACTGCTCTAACCTGCACTACATTATTGTAAATTAACGTAAAACTCTAAACAATGTTTTTACATCCATTCTCAGTCTGGTTAAGTGTAGTGTGCATAGATTATGTCACAACTAACGATGAGCAAATACCTAATGATTGTATTTTATTAATAACAAACGTTGTTTGAGCCAAATTGTGACGATTTTTAAAAAATAAAAAAGGAAATAAAAGAAATTTTTTATTTAAAATCTCCCATTAAAACAAAACATAAACCCCTAAAGAAAATGATAAAGTAACACCGCAATAATACCCAAAATAAATAGTTTAAAACCAAAAAGAATTCGAGAATAAAATTGAGAAAACACCCCTTAATAATTAACCCTGCTTTAACCTGCCGAAACCGGCATCAACACGCAAAATTACCCGTGAATAAGACTAATAATAGTATTAAATTGCAACTTGATAAAAATCATAACGATGTACAACAATAAACTAAAAAGTAAGAGATGCCATAGTATAATCAAATATGTCAGAGAATAAACGAATAGATATTAATCGGAATATGGAACTACTTTTATGCTGAATAGTAAATGACGCGAGATTACTACTCTCACCCCTTAACGAAACACACTTGAAATGGAGCGGTCGAACCGTAAACAGCATACAGCCGTGATGCGGTACAATAATAATACTTTTAAAAGTTAATAAACTCGCCAGTTGAGACGTAGCGGCTCCCAGTACACATTTAAAACCATGTGAACCGCGAATATAGTCTAACAGTGTAATTACAGTAAATATGTAATAAAGCAAATATGTAGTAAACGAGTGAGTGTGGATGAGAATTGCGCGTCTATGACATCTCTAGAAATCTTAACAATAAAGTATATGTAATTAGAAGTGTAGTAAAATCATAATGTGAAAATCAAGAACTAAACCAACATGTGACGTGATTACAAGTGAATAAAACTTTTCTGCAAATGATCCAAAACAACGAGCGATTACTACAACTTAATGAGAAAGAGAGAACCAGGACTCACCATGACTACAATGACTTCAGAACTTCACCATCACCGGATACGAACCTAACAACAGAAACCTGATCTTCAAAAAAACTACAAGACACAAGGCACAACCGAGAGAGTCGCCGATTCGCCGAGGATGATACACACAGGTGACACGGAAATTTAGCTTCCGTGGTTCAGAACTTGAAGTAGAATAATACATGATAAACACTAAATAGATAAAAAATGAAAGTAAAGTAAAACAAGAAAGACTTATTTAATTAACTTAAAACTGTAATTTCATGCTTAGCACTAACATGCGTTAATTTAAATATTTTTTGTTAAATAAAGCAATTTTTCAGATGACACAAGAATAAATATTATAAATGTAATATCATATGCTGAAACAAAGTACTCGGATCCGAGGGCATTAATAAAAAAAAAAAGCTATGTTAACTCATTACTAAATTACTCTAATTCTCTTTGTACAAGAGGTACAAATGTTTTAACTTTCAATATACTCATTGCTAAATTTATGTAATAAAGAGATGTCATGGTCCAAAAGGAGAGTGAATAAATCTACAAAATCCTGTCAATATCCCTCAATTCACGGGATCCTATTTAACAATTATTTACGAGTTTGTTAAGATTTTGGCAGCCTGTTTAATTGACCTGAGCCAATTAACCAGGTTCCCGATATTATAACGACGAAACGTTATAAAATGGAGTGTTACCTTTATGACCTTCTAACATTCTTACGTTGTTTTACTTTTATTTGTCGTTCTTTGGTGTCTGTCACATATTGTTTTTAATTCAAGGTCAAAACGTCCTACGACGCTGTCCGTGCCAAATCTCCATTCCTGTCTGTCTTTGCAGTTTTCGTCGTTGAGTCCTCCTCTATCGCTCATCGATCTTTTTATGCCCTCTATATGTTTTCTTGGGCCTTCCTTTCTTTCTGTGCTCTCTAGGTATCCATCTCACTTTTCTTTGGTAGTCGGTTTTGTCCCATTCTTTGTACGTGTCTCTACCAGATTAGTTGTTTTTCTTCAATGCAGTCTTCTGTAC
Organism: Magicicada septendecula; assembly: GCA_034769895.1. Taxonomy (NCBI): domain Eukaryota; kingdom Metazoa; phylum Arthropoda; class Insecta; order Hemiptera; family Cicadidae; genus Magicicada; species Magicicada septendecula. The sequence goes on along the minus strand of CM068373.1, from coordinate 21,690,117 downwards.
GCCAATTTCTTCTTTGATCGTTTCATTTCGTATTCTTCTGGCCTTGAAGTTCTAGCAACTCGCCTAAAAACCTCCATTTGTACAGTTTCTAACTTTCTTTTTACCTGTTCTTTTATTCTCCATATCTCGGATTCGTGCATGAACGTGTTTTTAATCGTACTATTCTTTTCTTCCTTTCTTTTCCAATTTCTGTGCTCCATTGAGCATTCAATGTGCTCCATTGATCCCATTCAATTATCTAATTATTTGGTTGCTTGTTTACTCTTAATTTTGTTTCAACGTCATCTGTCCCTTCTTTATTAAACTTTATTCCCAAATATTTGTAACTGTTGAATTTTGTATACGTTCGTTGTTTGTTAAGATTAAATCTGTTGTTTCTTCTCTGACACACATTTACTGCGTTTTTTCTATGTCCGTTAGTAATCCTTATTTTTTTATACTCTTCCTTCAGTTTGCATGTCATATATTCCAGGCATTCTTTATCATTTGCACATATCACTTGATTGTTTGTAAACTGCAGGGTGTACAAGAATGTGTCATAGTTAATTTCAATACCCATTCCTTTGCATTTTTTCCTCCAATGAGTTAGAGATTTTACAACGTAAATTTTGAAAATCGTGGGGGGGAGATGCAACAGCCCTGTCGTAATTCCTTATTTACTCTGAACGGTTTACGTTGTAACGTAAAGTTATATATATATATATATTTTGCAACAGAACACAGGATGATAAGATATGCTGTTTATATCAGAGTACATGAATGACGAGCATTTTCTTGTTTAAATTTGTTTTGTGTAATATTGTGTCTTTTAGTCATAAGTTTTGTATTTAAAAATGGATAAGCATATAGGTTACATCAAACTCTTCATCAAAAGATGTACTATATTGTCATGTATTCTTTGTATGAATTGGTGCGCGTGTGCGGGGGTGATAATCTGCGATCGCTATTGCGGCAGTGGTAGTTAACCGATTTACATGAAAATTTGACAAGGAATTATTTAAGTAAATAGCTTCGATTTGTGTATACTCTGAGGTTTGTAACTATTTTAGAAATATGGTTTTTTAAGTAAAGCAAAACTCAAGTATAACTCTTATCAATGATAGGATAATAAAAATTATACATAATTTCCATGCAGGACTATGCAAAATTATACAAAGTTTTTCATGAAATTTGTGTATCTGGTCGTTCCAGCAATCATGTGACTTGGGCTTGGCCTATCAAAATACACCAAATTCAGTGAGATTCATACGTTGCAGAGCTAGGATGGACACAGTCTGTCTGTCGACGTTGCTAGGGGAAATTGTGCCCGGGTAAGAGAGTTGTTCTCTTACAAACGTAGAATTATCTTATATAAAATAAACCATAAATCTTAAAATTCTTAACGAAGTTTTGCGGTAAGAACCGAGAGGGAATAGAGGAATATCTTATATAAAATAAACTATAAACCTTGAAATTCTTAACGAAGTTTTGCGATAAGAACCGAGAGGGTAAATAATTAAATAAAATTTAAAATATAATACATTGCTGTTTCGTGTAAGTTAAGATATCCGCTTAGGGAACTTAAAGACACTACAAGAAATTAATGTTAGCAGTCAAACATAACTACGAGACTCTGTAAAATATCGCCGCTGGAGCCGCTTGCTGTAGAAGAGGATGACGAGACGAAGAGGACGCCAGGACGAAGAGGACACCAGGAAGGAGTGAAGCTGTAGAAGAGGACGACTGGAAGAAGAGGACGCCAAGACGGGACCGACGAGACGAGAAGAGGACGTTGCAGCAAACAAGTAAAATCGATTTATATTATCGAACAATACAAACATTTAAATATATTATCAATACATGACAATTTAAAATTCATTATACATCTTTATAAACAATATTTGTATATAATAAATAATTTTTCATCTCCTCCATAATAGACTTGTATCGATTTTTACACACTCACAATATCCTTATTAGAATAATAAAGTTTGATCTGTTGCAATATATTATATAACGGATCCTTACAGCTGTCGCCGTTTCTCCGTTCCCAACTTCCATTGTAACCTATCGTAGCATGTAAGTTCTTCTAAACTTCTTGCAACCATTGCTTCCGCTACGTCATCTCGCCAACTCCTCCGTGGACGTCCTCTCTTCCTCCTCACCGGTGGTATCCATTCCAGTATTTTGCGGGGCCATCTGTCATCTTCCAATCTCTTCACATCCCCAAACCAAGTCAATTGTCTCCTTTCTATTATTGTCCTGTCAATATTCATCTCGGCTCTAATAGTCTCATTTCTAACCCTGTCTAATTTTGTTCTTCTACAACTCCTCCTGAAGAAGTCCATTTCCGCTGCCATCAGTTTTTTCTTATTTACTTTTTAAACGTTCCAAACTTCTGCTCCATAAAGGATTACATGAAGTTACATGTTGCAAATTTGTAAAAACAGGATTTTTGTTGAATTCGGTTTAGTAAAAATTAGTTTTGTAACATGTACGCCAGGATACCATTATGTATCTTTATTAAATTTCTAAACAAAACTTTATATAAATTTATCAAATGTTACTTATAAAAATGTTGTAAATATATAACAAAATTAAATGTTATATATTGTCTCATATCGTGTACAAATTATTAGAATAGTGAATATGTTACAATTTACATATTTTAAAATATAGAGTCTATAAAGATATTTCGAACGGCCAGAAATAAAAGTAATTCATGCACTGTGCTTATAAAGCTTATGTAATGTGAGACAAGTATACAAAACGGTTAGATTATTGAAATGTGTTATATCCTGTATGACGTAGATAATAAAATATCGTAGAAATTCTGTTAGAAACATCTTGTATCATAACGGTCGAAACTGTACGCTGACTATTCACTTGAAATACGTGTTTAATGAAGTGTAAAACTAATCTCAGTTTATGGTATCATATTTGAATTACAGTGACAGTTAAAATTCTGTTTTTTAAGATTGTTTGAATGTCGGTTTTTTATGAACAGTATATATTCAGTTCCAATAAAAATTGCGTCCAAGGAGTGATATGGTAATGAAGTGTTCTTACCATCTGACTAATAAATCGTCAGTCATAAAAAATAGTAAACTTTCTACTTTGAATAGTTCCTGCCGTATAGAACAAAGCTGATACAGAAAATTTACAGACAAAAATAGCGGATTCTGTACATAAGTCCTTACTGTTTTATAGCTTAAAATTGAAATTATAATTCACATTTACTTGTATGACATTGTCTATATGATAGTATGATGACAGACAAAATGCGTCCTGCTCAAAATACACTACAATGGTACAAATGTGTAGTCATTACAAGTAACATCTTTGAATAAATACGCTACAAGTAGGTTTATTTTAATCTGACGCATATTTTACAGAAACTACTCTGTAACTTCAGAGATTTGTTTGAATTGTAATTGAATGTTTCGCTTACAATATAGTTAAAGGATAATCGAATTTACTTCGATTCTATTTTCGATTGTTTTAATGTTTATGTAGTCAGCTATTTATTATATATTTAATGTTTTATTTTACCATTCTACTAAATCGTCTTTTTTGGTTTTATTTGAATTTGTTCTTTAATTAGATTATTATTATTATTATTATTATTATTATTATTATTATTATTATTGTGTTTGTTAAGATAAAGATTTTCCCAGATATTTGGTTACCTTTTTGTACGTTTTTAGTTAATTTGACATTTTGATGTCTGGAAATTTATGTTTATTGTTTAAACAGTGTGAGGCTAAATTAGATTTGTAAATATAAGCTTCTAAAAACGCATTGCGATGTTGAATGAATTAGTCGGACGGTTTTTTCTTCGCTTGGCCAACGTAAAATGTATTAATTGATACTGGAGGCATTTACTCCATTATATTAGAATTAAAGGAAACTAAATACTTGTTTTCGTGATTTTCACTCATTTATTTAAAAAATTAATACACCACGGCAGCTGTTTCGGCACACAGTGCCTTCTTCAGATGGTAAGAGCTGACCATCAGCTCTTACCATCTGAAGAAGGCACTGTGTGCCGAAACAGCTGCCGTGGTGTATTAATTTTTTAAATAAATGAGTGAAAATCACGAAAACAACAAGTTTTTAGTTTTCTTTAATTCTAATAGTAAAATGTATTGCAATTTGATCATACTATTTTGTAATCTCTACTTTTTTAAACCTTAGAAAATACTTTGTTACTCTTAACCTATGTTCGCGAATTTTTTGGATAAAAAAACAAAACTTCATTTTATTGTAGGTCTGGAATCTAGCTAATATACACACCCATCTTGCTAGTAACTTAATCTGCTTGTAATTTTTAATGTAGACGATATATTTGATGTGTCCATACAAATTTTTAGGACACGTTAGCTATATTATGCAATTTGTTTTAGTTTCCTTCTTATAAATTTCATTATAAAATCGTAGTCTGCAAAATGGTAGATACCTGATATGTTCATCACCCGCAGATATTACTAGATTTGCTGAAAGCAAATAGCAAATGGCGCAGGTAAGTGACAGAACAGAAAATACAGACAACAACCACCATGGGGCTTAGTCAATAAATGGAAACAAGCTCTTTCTCAATTAATTTGCTGTCAGTTAAATTATCTAAAACTCCAGCAACATGAAGTTATTCAAAACTCTGATAATGGACAGGTGATACTAGAGCAAATTTCAGCGGCCTATCACGTAAGGGAGGGCGGGGCATAGAGGACCAGCGGGGTAAAGAGGACCAAAGCAATAACTACGATATTTCAGAAGATACGACAATAATTCTGTGTTGTTATGTTGGTAACAGTTCTCCCAGTTGAAGCATGGAGAAGAAGCCGCCATATTATCGTGTATAGTGACGCTACACTTTGAAAAGTTGTTTTGAAGGTAAGTATTGTAAATTTTTCAAGGTGACTCTTTCTGTATAACTGAGTGTGTTGTAGTGATAATATAAAAACAAATGAGTAAGTGTATAAAGTATTATGTGAGTTTTACATCTATAAGCTCACATAACCTATAACTTCTACTTTCATATTTCTTAAATGCTGCATGGTGGGGTAAAGAGAACCACCATGGTCCTCCTTACCCCACCCTGGTCCCGCATGCCCCATCTAATTTAAATTTCTTAAAATGTTATTTTAATGATATTGGTAATAAAACACTGCCCTAAATGTTACGAAATGAAATATTTTACGAAATCTTACATGAAAATTCAGTTCTTATGAAATTAAAGTTAATAATAAAATTTATAAGACATCTACAATAAGTAACAAACTAATAATTTGATAACTTCCATTGGTTTATTATTCGTAAACAGATTGTGTATCTTAAAGTTTTAACAATAAATTTAATGTCTACTTTAATATTCCTATAACTTACAGCCAGAATCCCATGTTAAAAATAAAATATAAAATCATTTTGAATATCAAGCACGTACCTACCTATGAGTCTATAGCCTGTGCTTAATATCAAAGTTGTAAAAATTTACTGATGAATGTACTATTAATAAAGGGTATGATATACATTTGTGCGGAATTGGCCGAAATGCTACTACAGTTATGGAGTTCTGTATTTTAAGACATAAGTAATTATTGTATGTCCTTAAATTGACACAACTAGTTTTACTTTTCAGTTTGTATTGCTACATAAACTTAAAACTTACTTTTCTTGTTTAGATGCGAAATTATAAGAGAAAGAGCTCACCACCAAAGTGGACTGCAGAGGATGCCAGGGCTGCTGTAGCTGCTGTTAGACAAGGTCTGTCGATTAGGCAAGCTGCTGTCCGGTATAACATACCAAAAACCTGTCTACTGAGGCGAATGAAAGAAGAAAACCCAACACATATTCAAGGACCAGTAGAAGGACCACTGAAACCGGTATTCAACAAATCTGAAGAAGAAGAGCTGGTAAGACATTTAATAGATATGCAAAGACGGTTTTAAGGTTTGCCACCTATGGAGGTTAGAAGAATCGCCTATGAACATGCAGAACAGTTACAATTAAAACATAATTTTAACAAAGATAAGAAAATGGCAGGGAAAGACTGGTTGTCATTATTTATGGCCCGACATCCAGATATTTCAATCTGAATTTACCTGAATATTTTACTCATATATAATGTATTTTTACATTATAAAATACATAAATATTTCATTTAGTTTTGTACTTTGTCGTTACTTCTTCTACTACGTCAGTTACGTTGATTTCCTGGTTTGTTAAACGTGAATAAACGATAGAAGGGTAGAGAAATTATAGACTACAGTTTTTCTTAACGTTTCTGTCAAACAGTGAACCGTATAACTAAATCCATCCAATTATATAATTATCCATTCTGCTAGATGCAACCAGTAACGCAAATCAAAAACTAAATTGAATTAAAATATTGTTAAAAGCAAATAAACAGCTAAACATCTGACAGTTCAAATTGTACTGTCGACTGTAACAATACTGTACACTGAAATGGTTGTGAGGTATTTTACTCACTCTTACGTTTACATAATGTACGAAAGTTACGTGTGGATTGTCACGTTATTTAAACTTATCCAAATGCTACTAAAATAATCAAGCCGTTTGAGAATACTCTATGATTGACATTGCTACTTCACACTAGATAGATCCGTTAATAGCCAACCAATCAGGCCAAATTCTTAACTTCCAGTAATTGTTTGTTTTTGTCCGTAATTTGTCTTTAATCGAATTTAATTCCACCTTTTTGTAGGCGTCTCGCACGGGGTTATCTTTAGCTCAGAAATTAGTATGGAACTCTTCACGATGACTTTCCAAAATCACTTTTGTCCTTACAAACATTTGTATTAGTTAGTCTTTTCTTCTTCTATTTCCACCCCTAGTACCAAAGATTCCTTCCCTGCATTTTCGACAAATTTTTGCCATAACTTATTGGTTACCCCAGTGTTTGAATACTCCTGTCACACGAGTTGTATAGAGTATACAGTTTTGCGGGAAGTCTCAAGACATGATTGCTATATCAACTACAAACTCCGAAGGGAGTATCGTTTAGAATTTCGTATATTTCGTGTATAGATCCGTGCTATATAGACAAGTATCCGTGATGGACAAGTATCGTGTAATCGACAAGTATCGTATCGTAATATATTTCGTGTATATAGACAAGTATCCGTGATGGACAAGTATAGCTTAGAATTTCAATCTGAACAATTCCCAGTTCAAGAGAATTTGATCCATATAAGTTTAAGCAACGTTATATTTTTCACTCTGTTCTGTAAGCCTTATGTTTTCTTATTAAACTTACCGAATGCGAAGTGTGAGTGTTTTAGTTACCCTGGTCAAAGTACTGACGGTTCACATTTTTGCCACTTTTAGAATTGAAACTGTAATATTGCAGTGTTAATTATTGTCAATTTTGTAAGTTACTAAATGTTTTTGTTATTTACTTTTCTATTCTTTAGTGAAATAAATTAATACGGATGAAACAATAAAAGAAACCAGTTTTTGTAATAAACTTATAAATTAAATTTTTTACGCAGTTATACATTTAGTGGAAAACAAAATACAAGACACCAATTAGGTCACTAATCACCAGCTTTAATTTTCACAGTTAGACAGTTCGTAATTAACAACACTGTCTCTTACAACAAATCAAATAAAAATTGTACACACACAATAAAATGTCAACTAATATAAAACACAATTGTATTACAATTATACCGCTCAATTCTAAAACACAACATTTCATTAATAACCACTTGAACACACACAGTAATATATCGCAACTATAACTGAACTAAGGCCGCTGCCGCCTTGTATTTATACCCCTCCTCACAGACCAGAACATTCCAAAATGCGTGTTAGCACCAGTGTGTAGTACGTAATTAACTGCGGCCTTGACACAGTCCGCGCGGCTGGCGGCTTCGAGAAAAGTCTCGCAAATGCGTCAAGCGTCACGTACACCACCGCATTAGAGCGAGATACTTCTGGCACATTCGACAAACACGTTGACTGTTCTGCGATGTCGTAACAATATTAAACGTAACACATTTAGAAATTGTTTTCCTTTAGGCAGTTATGCAGTTAATATTAATCGTAACATTTATACATTCCTGAACATGAACAATAAAACAAACCTAGAGAAGACAACTAAATACGAGAGATATTGTAAAGTTATAAACAATATTGCAAAAATAAATACCAGGATCTTACCTTCCTGCGCGATCTTTCCTCGCACTTACCTTTTTCAACACTAGAAGATTTCAGGGCCGCCAATATATTATTTCAGGAAAATATATAAACCTTAACACTCTTCCTATTATAAAAAACACTTGGATAATTTTGCTAACTGACCTCCCTTAATTCAGAAAATTTACAGTCTTGTTAGACGAGTTTGGTTGCACAGAACACAGAAAATGGTAAACGGTGAAATAACTCTTCTAACACACTGTTATGCTGAATAAATCAAATATCATTTTCTTATATTTAAAAATTACTTTCTTTCTCCTTCTTACTTCTTTAATGCTATCAAAGGTTACAAATATAAAATTACATACGTGGATATTTAGATGGGAAACCAGTACAACGTAAAACTCTCTCTCTCTCTCTCTCTCTCTCTCTCTCTCTCTCTCTCTCTCTCTCTCTCTCTCTCTCTCTCTCTCACTCTCTCTCTCACTCTTCCCCCCCCCTTAAGTTAGAGATCTCATATTAATTGATTAATGTAATAATTTATTTCTGTTTAATTTTGCTTTAGAAAAAGGCAGATTGATTTTAAAATTGAATTTAAGTCGTTCTTGATACTTAACAGTTGAGGACATCCACGATGTTCGCCAACACTTGTGAGTCATACTTTTTCCGTAGGACACTCGACAAATATGTTGCAAACTGTTAATTTCGTATATTACTGATGATTGTTCACTAACACCTTCTTTACGGTAATTTTTACATTAAATTCACTAACATTTTGGTCGGCCGACTCTAAATTGCTCGCGAGCACTATTTTTTACTTGAGCGCGCGGTCCGGGTGCTTGTCGTCGACTGGGGCAGCTAAGCTGCAGAGGTGACGCTCTTCCTTACTTCGCCACGAGGTACCAACCGGATCTGCCTTTCATTCCTCGTTTTCTCATTGGCTGTGGAATGTTCTCGAACATTTCCCGAGATCTCGCGAGAGATGGACAGCAGTCCGCATTGACAACACGTGATGAATTTTGCGTCGCAAGCTTCGCACTTTTATGGTGACCTCTATTCGCCCTCTGTTACAATTCCCGACTCGTACCTGCCACTGACTCGTACCAATGTATTAGATAGGCGTGTTTCTCATTTAAAATGATTAAAAATCGTTTTACCTTTTGCCCCGTTACAATATTTTCTGTCGCAACCAGCATTTTAAAAATGGCAATTCGTACAGTTGATAAAGAGCGCAACATTGACAGTTTTATCACATTTAACACATCAAAATGAAAACATTTAAGGACACATCCAAAAACTAACATTAATGATTTTGTTAAGTGTTCTATTTAACGGATTATTAATGAACTACTTCAAAAATTACTTGAACCTCTTGTTTTAAAATGACTGCTATTCGTAGTCAAATAACTTTATTTCAAAGGCAGAATAGGTTAGCATAGTGAATCAAAAAATATATATCATTAAGTTTTAATTTTAAAAGTTATTATAATATAACTTATTAACTTGAATTATAATTTAGATAAAGTAAAATTATTGGAAAGACTAATAATTAGGAAAATATTGTGCCCATGAAAAACTTAAAAGTTTGGAAATTAAGAAATAATTATGAAATATATCAAAGTATAGAAAATATAACAGAAACAATGAGAAAAAGAAGATTAATATTTTTTGGACATTTACACAGAATAGACGATAATAGGTTAACAAAACAGATTTTCAAATATCTGTGGGGGAAGAAGTCAACATCAAATTTATTAAAGGATTCCACAAGAATTTAGGAAAACTAATATACCTGCAGAAGAAGCAACTGAAAGAGACGTTTTTCGGGCAAAAGTGTTAAAAATGGAAGGAGTCAAGGGTAGGAGAGAGAAAAACGCAGGTTCAAAGTGGACTGAGGACAGGAAGAAGCGACACAGTGAAAAGGTGTAAGAATATTGGAGAAAAAGTAAAGAACAAAGAATAAAGAATTGAAATTAGCATGCGGTCCTTAGCTGGCTGATACAAAAAAAAAATATTAACAATATATGCTATTAACGATATGTATTAACGATAATGCTCACAAATCCAATAGTTTTTTGTCTTCTGTACAAGAATTTTCATATTGAAATTCAAACAGACTCGCTGTAACTGGCACATTCATCTCTGGAGCTCGCGTCTGTTGTTATGGGTGATAACAAACTGTTATGGGTGTTGTTATGGGACTTGATCAGGCCCAAACAGCACTTTATTCATGTATGTTTTATTATTTAGTTTTATTCACCGAACAACTCGTAATTTTAACTCTCGTAACTAATAACTATGTCGTGAATGTAGATGTTAAACAGTTTTGGAGACAAGCTACAGATTTGGCGCACTTCCTGATTAATGTAATCATCTTCTGTCAAATCCTCTCTTCTACAGACATTGTCATGTAATTACATAACTTAATAATTCAGTAATTTTAGAATTTGGTAGTAATATAAAATTAGTAGACACTTATTATTTGGTCCTTCAGTCTTTCGACTGGTTTGTACCCTCCCCGGATATACCTGTGGTGTGTGTGTTACAGAGTCTCTCACAGGTATATGGGACCTACAGTTTAACGCCGGATCCGAACGGCATGGTTGGGAAGGGTTTATACTAAGCAGGATGTCTGTCGCTGGTTTTCCATTGCCTTTCGAGGGGGAACGGTCGTACATGTATCAGATAACCTCGGCGGGAATCGAACCCGCGCCGACAACGTAGCACCGCCACATGCTAGACACTACACCACGACCGCTCCTAGACATCTACTAATCGCATGCATAGAATGTATATTTTGAGAAATGCACCAGCCTCTCCACCCCAACTCCACTCTCACCTACACGTCGGGGGGCCCTGTTGCACCGAGAAATCCACTCCAAAGCTGTGGTAACCAATCCCGTCGGCGGAGTGGATCGGTAAGCAAACGTGAGATGGGGGTTCTGTCAGGACAGATTGGGGGTATCCTGGGTCCTGGCTGGGCAGGATGGTGCACATCGGCAGCAGGGTGTGCATCTAGTGTGGAGGCGGAGGAGGCTATAGTAGCCCAACGCCTGCACACATGGGCTGAGTCAGTTAGCCTACTGCGATCGGGCAGAGAAACCTCGTCACCTGAGGTGAAAGCAACTCTCTAGGGGAAGAGCACCCCGAAATCAAAGTTCCTGGTCCTCCAGGCTGGGGGTTGGATCGGAGAATTCACATAGCCCATCTGTAAAACCTCTATCTGCACAAGCACTTTTATGTGTGGTATGTGTTTTATTAGTGTCATGTTGGTTATGTTTGGAAATTCATGTCCAGTGTTTATTGCATGTGTGGCCAAATTAGATTTGTATATTTCTGGTTTTTTGTATGCGTTTAGGTGTTCAAAATAACGTTTTTTTAGTTGTGCAACATAATGAACATTTGGGAAAATTTACAAATATACAAACATAAACCACAAAACATAATACCTGAACAAATACAAATCAATACAAAACATGACACAATTTTCAAAGCACTCAACATCGAAAACACACAAAATAGTAATGCATACACCACAATCACCCACAATAATACCAAATGAAAGTACCAGAAGCCAGCAGGAAACCACAATAGCAACCAGCCAACACACAAGTACTTCACCAGACTCAAAATCACGAAGGCTGTGGATGGAAACACAATGGTTTCCGAAACATGTTCTTAATAAGGAAAAAAAATATCTTGAGGTAAATTCATTATAAATATTAAATATTATATATATGTATATATATATATATATTTTTTAGTAAAGCGTGACAGTCCACGTTACAAAGAGTAGAATTCTGCAAACTTAAAATGTGTTTATTTGCTATGATTCATGGCGATGTTATAATTTTCAAATATGCTGAAGTTACATTCCTCAGCTAGTAAAGTGTTACAGACACTTATACTCTTTTTATATACAAGATTATGTACTGTTTCACTGTACATAATGTGTAACCAGCTGCAGACTGCAGTTTGTGCAGTATATACAAACTATTACAAACTATGTAGTGCCTGATCAAGAGATCCGCTGGGAAATCAACGCGCTGAGAGTTTTAACCACCATACGAAACATTCAACAACAAACTAATTAAGCGCTTGCGGGAAACGGTTAGTGCAGTAAAAGCCCATTTCCTAAAGTGTACCGGTATTGAAACTAAATTAACATTACGTAACTCTGACTATAGTTAAGTGTTAAGGTATATATTAAGGGATGAAAACATATTAGGTAAAACTAAGTTGTCATAGTTATTTACGTATTTATTATTTTACTGTACACATGGATTAAAGTGCGTAATAGAATCCAATTTCAGTTTGTTTCATTTATATTAACATACAAATTATGTACTAAAGGCCTATATGATAGCCTATATTTTGTTGTCGTCAACCAGTTGATAAAACTTTGTAGTCATGAATTGTAGTACAATGATACCTTGTTTTGATATAGGGGAATGTTTCACTATGTCATACAAATAGCACTGTTAAGAACAGTTGGCCACTTGAAATTTGCATATGTGAAATTTGAAATATTGAAAATAACAATTCATACTGAAGGTAGCACAGTTAACGTTCGATGGAGAATAAACGGTATCTCTGGGCTGAATGTACAGTATTATACTTTTATTTAATTTGCTGATATTTGTTATTGTGATTTCTATACTTCAATAGGAAACCTTGATTTTTACGTGTGTATAAAGTCAGCTTTAAATTGTCTTTAATTTTGGTGCATTATCTTTCAGAATAAAATAATACAAATACAAAAAATTCTATAAAGTGATGGCAGTCTCCATGCTATTATACGTTTCAGAGTCATGGGCACCAAGAAAAAAATATTATAGACAGATGAAAACGTCTGAAATGATGAAGTATCTTAGATTTGTAACAGCTTGTATAAGATTAGGTCACATAAAGAACGAAGATATAAGACAGGAATTAAAAGTACAACCAGTAATAGAACTAGCGTAAAACTATAAAAAAGATGGAAAGAGCATGTTGTGCGCATGTCTCCAGAAAGAATTCCAAGAAAAATCCTGCATTATAAGCCAATCGGAAGGAGAAATATTGGCAGAACAAGACGGAGATGGTGAAGCCGGAACAGGCAACCTGCCTAATCCTGGACCGATAGATGATCTTCCAAAATGAATAAAATACATCTTACCACATGCAGAATGTGTGCAATGTCTGCAAATGCTTTTCAGTGTATGTGTGTGTGTGTGTGTGTGTGTGTGTGTGTGTGTGTTTGTGTGTGTGTAATAGAATATATACTAAGGACATAAACACATAGATCTGTAGAATAAATACGTTCTGAAAATAACCCATTATTCGCTTTTCATTATGAAATAGGACAATTTACAATTAGTAGCCTACACTTCTTCTTTTCCACATAGTAATATATACATACAATTGCATATTAAAATCATTGAAAATGTACCGCACAAACGGATAAAGGTACAGTTCCGATGCTGTTATTTATTTACTTTATTTACTGTTTATTTGTTTGTTTGTTTATTTACTTGTTATTATTGTGATTTATTCAAATCTTCATGGTCTGTTCACATCTTTATACGCGTCAACAAAAGGGCATAATTATAAGGGCGTAAATCGTGCGAACGGGGCAGAATACTAAATTCTAGGTTAGACAAGTGTTTTTCGCCTTGCGTCAAAGGTTACCTGTGAAAAATTTGGTGGCGGCAATCGGTGTAACGTTGTGGATTTCCATTCAACACAAAGAAACAAATCCTCAGACTTCATATGTGCAAATCCTCAGTTTTATATGTACAGACACAATAGTGCAACGCTCACTGCCACTTCTATTATTGAAGTCACCTACTAGCGAACGCTCCTACACGACTATTAACAATGTTATAATTTACATTGAAAATTCTCCATTGCCTTGTCAAATAATAAGCACCGAGTAGCGAAACAATAAATAAACGGCGGTTTTTAAAACGCAGCTTTTTATGTAGCCTCAGTAGAGACCGCTTGTGTGGCGTAGTAACACTACGAGATGAGTCTCCAATAGTGACAATGCCTTCCGACAATCGGGAAGTCGAAAGCACCGAGAATTCGAAAAAACTAACAAAGTTTAACCAAGCGTATTGACATAGTTACATACGTTTAACGTGCAAATCTATTGTGAGAGTTACATTTATCATTATGATATAAGAAATAAAATAAATAAATATAGGAATGTTTGTAGTACAATTCATACAAATCGTAGAAATAAAAGAAGACAGCACAGGAATTAAATTTCATAAGACAATTGCAATACTCACATTGATTTATGTGAGTGAGGCGTGGGTCATGACAAAAACGAAAACGGCAAGATTCAAAATGCTGAAAAGCAGTTTCTTCAAAATACTTTAAATTATACATTGCAAGATAGCATAAGGAATGAAGATATCAGAGCAGAACTTAAAGTAAAGGACATAAATGAAATTATTCCAATTTACCGAAGACAATTGTGGCATCATTTGCAAAGGATTCCAGAGGATCGATTGCCAAAAGCGGCGCTGAATTGTAAAGCCACTGGTAGAAAACACATGGGTCGTCCGAGGATAGATGAGTGCCGGAACATGTTTATATAAACTAATCCTTGAAGAAGAGAAGAAGAAGAAGACATTTATCATAAGCATATGGATAATCTTACATTGCGAAATTAGCGAACACTAATTGTAAACACTTATTCCTCTCCCTTTGTCGTCTATCTCACTGATTTCTTTATTTTCTTTCTTCCCTTTTAGAATTGCTTTGTAATCTTTATAACCTATTTTATATACGTTTGTTAGTGTGCCTATGTGTACTCCGTGCCTGTAAAGTCTAATGTGTGTGTGTGTGTGTGTGTGTGTGTGTGTGTGCGTGCGCGCAGAAATATATAGGATAATATTTGCTCAGCTGGAAACTCCTTAAAACAACGTCTCACAACTCACAACTCATAACAAAGGTTTCTTTTATTACTAGTTTCTGCAAGTCTGTATTGTTCAGAAACAATTGTACAGATAGAGAAGTACAAACTTAGAAACGTCAACATCTACTGAGTCTTTGAAGCAAAATGTTCTAGTTAACATTTGTGAAATATTAGCTACACTTCTAAGATTGTAGTCAACGTTAATTTACTGACTCTTGTAACTCCAATTTGTTATGCCTCACTAGTTGCGGCGTCAAATGTAATGCTAATAGCCCCAAGTTGTGGTGGCAAATGTTGCTCTTATTTTTATTGCTTACGATCTCAGGGTTTATAATTGGTAATAATTTATATATTAGCAGTTATCCAATCAAATGTTATGAGACTCTAGTGTTCAATATTTACTTGGAAGGTGTTGAAAACTAATTCTAATGATTAATTTCATAGGGTTATCTTCAATAAACAAACAAGACGTGTTTATCTGTCTACCATTAAATTTATTACGTTTAACGATTACTGTCATTAGTATCATAACTCTAGTCTGCGTAACGAATGATTATCAATAATTATTTTAGTACATGATTTCTATCTATAAACAATTATATTAACTAAAATATCTCTTCATATCTCAGTATCTCAATATCCTTTTCTGAGTGTTATTAAAACCTGAATTAATTCTTGCACCTACTTACTTATTTCATTATGACATATAATTTAAATGGATTCATTTAAATATGAAATGTACTTAAATTCTCTTTATTCTAACATTTTGACTTCAAAATTTATACGTAAATTTTGAATGAGGACACCATATCTTATAAAATTCTCTACGTGAATTCTTTTAGAGTGACAGAGAGGTGATTTCGTAAACTAAAATTAATACATAAAATTTCTTACTCTTGGTATGTTATCCGCAAACTACGGCGCGTTGTCATTACGTGCTCTCCTTTTTGATTCCTTAAATCAGCATATGGAGATATAGATGCTCCGTCAACCGCGTTGGACACAGGCTCATTTGCGTGCATAACAATGTGACTTTTTCTTGAAGTATTTGGCACATATACACTTTCACTATTCACTCCTTCTATTGATAACCGGTAATTCCGAATTTTATATTTAGTGTAATTATTGTTTACTATTTACTTCGGTTACGTTCACCGATATCTCGTAACGACTCATTCCGTTTCAACTACTATATCGTTCGTGATACATGATAAGATACGGTCTTTTGTTTTGACGAGGTATTAACTAATAAACTCCAGTTCTCACTTCACAGATTGTTATTCATGATAATCTTACGTGATTTTAAGTAAAACTCTCCGAACTTTTAACATCGAATTTCCGTAACACTTAAGCTCGACTCCACAAAGTTTAAGTTAGACTTCTTCTCGATTCGACTCTAGACTCTAAAATTTGTAAAAGACACCTAAGTGTTTAAGTCACTACTCCGCAACCATTATAACGGACTCTACCTACTCTCCGAAACTTTAGTCATCGACTTCCGAAATTTTAGCAAAGGCTCCTCGATGTCACCTTCGTTCTGTGTACTTATTACCTACTCTTCTTTTTCCCACTACTTTCTTACATTTTCCCCAATTAAGTCCTTTTTCGTCCTCCTGCTTCGTTTCCATTGGTTCTTCTCTATATTTCTTGAGAAAATTCTCTCCTAGTACTCACACAAGTTATTCTGCTCCGTGTTCATTTGTTTTACGTTCTGGATTTCCAAGAACTTCCCTTCAGTAAACCCGCCTATACTCCAAGCTGTTTTCTGATAGGCGATTTCTGTTCCCACCAATGTCTTACTCTGGGTTCAGCTACCCCTTGCTTCAGTATGTCCGATCCCATGATCATAAATCTCTTTGGTATTGTTCTACGCCTTTTCGACAGTGACATCCTTCCTTCTGTCCAGTTTGCAGCTGCATCTGTTAATTAGTTCCATCCCTGCTGTAGTCTTTTCAACATGTTATAGTCATAATTATTTCTGGCGTTTTTCATGCCTCTTAGCAAGACACTTTTTGTTTCTTACTTCGTCCAGATGCACATGTTACGTAAATTCCCCATAGTGTATGTGTTGTATTGCTAATTTTACTACTCGCCAGGATGTCTTTCAGTGACCTTCAGTTATTCCTATGATTTACTACGTTAGCCTTTGTCGTATACTTTTCTTAGTAAATTCTCATTGTACTTCATTCTGGCGATTGTTTGCCTTGCTTTCAGAACAATTCCTTAATTTCAACACGCTTCTGGCTGCACATGTTAACTTGGTTCACAAGCCTCCGTAGTCTTTCCTGGTAAATTTTCTCTCTGCCGAACATCTGCTTTTGTTTAGATTTATGATACTTTTAGACATCTGTACGTCGACGTTGAAGGCTGTACATCCATTGTATTTATTTCCTTTTATTGTTTCTCCCATTCGTCAATGTCATTTCATACGCTGCCAGATGCTCCCTGTTTTTCTTTTAAAAAAAAATTTTTTTTTTTTTACGTTTTGGAGTTACAACTCAGATGATGATTAATTTGATTATAAATTGAGCGGATGGCATTTTTAATTTTATAATTAGTAAAACTAAATGTAGTTCATATTTTAAATGTATAATGTAAATTCATTAAATTTTCAAAAATGCATTTTAGTATAAAAATATCTACAAAAAAATAAAAGTACACTGGCTATTTTCGCTAAAACTAATTTATGTGTTTCTATCTATGAATAACAGGTGATACGTGAAATGATGTAACCATTTCATTTTGACATGTCTCCTCTTACTACCATGTTCCATCTTGTCATAATTTGACGAAAACAGTCATGATACTATGTGGCATGGCGTAGGTACATAACAGCTGTTGCCGGTTGAGTTAGGTATAAAACTTAGCCCAAAAATTATTTCGTATTTTTCCTGGTATAAAATATTACTTTTATTATTGTATTTAGAGCGAAAATATGTTTTTATTATATTTTCTATCTAGCACAAGAACAAGTTCCTGGTTCAATGGAATACGACACCATTATACTTCACAAATATGTCACAGATAATCAAATCAAACATAGTACAGAAAACAGAGAAATACACAACTAAAAGAACAAAACAGAAATAAGGTGTGTAGTAACTGGTACACGTCGGTTTCGAAAACGAACGAAGCTGCTAACTGAGCGTTTTGCCGGTTTATTCAGCGGCAACCCATTGGAAAACTAATGTGTCCCCTTCGCTGTAGTCTGTACAGTGACAACTACTACGAGGTCAATTACCGTACGCAGCAAAAGCAACGTTAAAATGAAGGTGCAACTGCCCAACAGTTCGAAAACATTACTATGCTTTTCTTCAAGATTTCTTACTAATAGGCTACTGTTCGCAATTCAAATTATTCAATAACTAAAGTATTTACCGTCTGATATAACTAATTTTATTTTCTTCCATTTACCGCTGGCAGCTCCGTTTACATGGACGCCACAGCACATGATGATAGACTAAATTGTACCACTGGATAGTAGTGCCCGTTTAGGATACTGTGATAAATAAGTATGTACTACCATTACATCATAAGGATTGCTTATTATTGCCGTTAATAATGTCTTATAGTGTGTTACGTATTGAAATCTTGAAGAGCTTCAATAACCAATGCCAACCCTCAAGTTCCGGGTCCCAAGGATATTGCGCGCATCATAGTTCACACCGTCTTCCCAAACTAGTTTGGGTCTACCAACTCTCCTAGTGCCATAGATCTGTTCTGTGAGTGCCTTTCTGTGTATTTCATTCTACCCCATTCTGATCACGTATCACATGTCACAAGTTTTATAATTTTTAGAATATTTGGTTATTTCAGAACAATGTTTAGTTCTTAATTGGTCCTTTTCCTTCATTCGCCTCCCACAACTTTCAAGAAATGGTCCAAGTCTCAGAACAATAAGTGAGATCTGGGCGGATCTGCGGTTTATACAGAAGCTGCTTGATGCTCCTGGCAATTGTTCTGCTCTGGAACAGGGGTCTGCGACCAAAGAAGCATTTATTAGATGAGGTGCATAATACCTCAACTTGCCATCATAAAAATATTCTTTTACTAAAAGTTCCTCTACTCATTTTAAAATATCTGGGCCTTCGTTTCCATTGCCATTATCCAAACCAGAGGAGAAATTTGTAGTAATATATTAATACAAACCAGTTATGTACTGCTTAGTAAAGTGGTAATGTTTCCCCGAGCTACACAATTTGCCATTTAGGGAGCATTTTTGGTTGCGTTTGGTTTTATTGAACATCTGGTAATTAGAGTGCCCGGTGAGCTGACTACTTGGTGATCAAATGTATTTGTTAATCTTGTGTGTACGATGATGACTACCTTTTTAGTAATTTAATTACCTTGTATCCGTCAGTGACTTCGTGATTGTGACTAAATCACAATATAAATATGTGCAAATGTGTTTTTATGTGTTTTATGTAAATTTAAACATTTGACGAGGAATACTGATGATATGACACATGTCACGAAACGCATCTATATGTAAAACGCTAAAACGAAGTCACTGACGGATACAAGGTAATTAAATTATTTTGAAAAGTGACTTGGATACTATACAAAGCAAAATAAAATCTTTTTAGTGTTTCACAGTGGAGGCATGCCCAATTTTATTTAAAACGTCGATTAATTTTCTGACCTATTTGCTGTAGATAGCACTACCGCATCTTTCCAGATTATAAGGATATTGTTCTTAACGCGAATAAAGACCGGCGTTTTTACTGTGTTGAGAATTGCTTCATTAACACCGCCTGCAACGAGTACTTGATGATTAAATTCGAATGGATCCACGCGTATGTGTATCAAGTCTTTCCCACACACAATCACAGGCCTTCCAGGAGTAATTAGGGTAAATGTCATTGGGGTCGGATTTTCTTGGACAAATCCGACAAATATTAAGCTCCGGATGAATTTATGAAGTTTAGAAAATGGGTTTTGTCGGAGGGTTTCCTTCCACGTGTTATGTTGTGCGCCCGATTGTACATACTACTACTGGCTTCCCTGCACAGGCAGACTTCTTGCCATCTCCAAAGCTCCTACATTTATAACATTTCTATCTTACTTCTTGTCTTCCCTTATATTATGGTGCCAATCACTGAGATTCTTTTCCGTATAATCTTTTTTTTTTTGTCTGGTTCGTTGCCATCTTTTATTCAATCACTTTCTGGTTGGTCCAGACATTGACTTGACGACCTCAAACTTGGAGATGTCAGACGTGGACAAGAGAGTCTGCACAATTCTGATGTCTTTACATTTAAAAGTCTTCTTCTAGTTCACCATCTCCAACAGCGTTAATAAATGACTGCACTGCAAACCGTATTGAAAAATTCTCCCTTATTTCGGAATCCGAAAGTCTAATTATCCTGTCGATACTTAAAAGATCTTGAAGAGTCTCCGAAATCCTGTTGTTTGCTCTCAGTTGAGCTCAGAGCCATTGCGCGCATGTTTCACCTTATCGTAATTGAAGAGCTTTAATTATTTCGAAATGACGTCCTAGTCCTCAATTAACATTTTCTGTAATGGCTGCGACAGGGCCATTTCAGACCAAGAACAAGTGAATCTCTCCCCCCCCCCCCACACACACACACACACACACACACACACACACACACACACACACTCCCGCTCTGTCTGTCTGTCTGTCTGTCTCTCTGTCTGTCTGTATGTCTGTCTCTCTCTCTCTCTCTCTCTCTCTCTCTCTCTCTCTCTCTCTCTCTCTCTCTCTCTCTCTCTCTCTCTCTCTCTCTCTCTCTCTCTCTCTCTCTCTCTCTCTCTCTCTCTTCCTCTTTCTGTATATATCTGTTTACTAATAGAGAAATTTAGTCTACATACAAAACAGCTGTTTTGAACAATTGATTTATAAAAAATGTTGAACTTTTTAATTTATATATGATGATGATAGTTGGATTGCTATCAAAACATATGTAATTTACAAAATAAAATATATTCTTATAAAAACTTTTATTATTAATAATATTAAGTAGTGCATAACTGTGAATAAATAGGTTTTGTTAACAAGCGCATTGCAATTTATATTTCGTAGACTCGAATTATATATCACAAAAAAGATATTTCCATGTTAGGAGAGGGGTTAAATTTATTATGTCATTTGACTGTATACAAACTAATGTAAACATATTAATGTAATGAGCTCGCTGTCGCTAGTTTTCCTACTTGAATTCTTGACACTATATATTGCATGTTGTATTGTTTATGCAAACAAAACACAACTTGCGGAAGGAAGATTTTCTGTGTTAATTGCTGTAGATCAATAACGTCTAATGCCTTAAAACAAATTTTAAATATATCAGTATCAATACTGCACGCCTGACGTAAACATCTTGCCTACAAATCTTGGAATATAAAAATTCGACTTTGTTATTTTCCTTTTGTTTCAGTAATAAGATTTTTAAAGTTTTGAAATGAGGAAGTCCGTCAGTGAACAGATGTTGCCTATTTCGTTATGGACTACGTTGTGTGGTTTCTTCACCGTTGACTGCAGTAACAGAAAGTTACAACATATAATACAAAGTTACTGCTGTGTAGTGTCCAGTTTGTTCTTCAGCTTCTGTGCAGTGTACTTGATTCATAAAGTCTGTACCATGCAGGTTATTTATTCCAATGTTGTGTTTATATTAATGGACACATTTTCTGTAGCGATGTTAGGCTACTTTATGGTAAAGTACATTGCAGACCATTACATTCACCAAGATATTCTTGAAAACATTAAGTACTTGGATAGGTACTTTGAAAGTGTTTCTATCAGAGTGTCAGGTCTGAAGTACACAGTTTTGATTGTTACGTACACTACTGTAACAATAGGGCACCACGCATATGCTTTGTACAAGTATTTTTTGTTTGACAAAAAGAAAATTGTACACAACAAAAATACGCTTATAAGCATAGATTTTAACACTGCGTACACGAATGCAGTCCATACGATTCTGAGTGAATTTACACAGCTGCTGTCGTTACAGCTTATGATGTTAATGTACGCCATACTTCAGAGACTACGGTGTGTGCGTTTTGTTATTGAAAGTATTCACAAAGGTCACACAAGACATCTTGCTTGGGGCCATCGTGTGTTTACAAGTGGTGTTGATATATCAAAGACAACCGTGTTATCAAGGAACAAGCTTAAGAAGATTAAAATTATGTGTACTTGTATAATTAACGCTTTCAACTCGTCTGTAAATTTTTATAAGCATTTCGTCTACTACCAGTTAATCGTCTCTGTTTTCTTAGTAACTAATTACGTGCTGGTGGCATCGGCCACCGCAAGTTCCTTTTACGTTATTTCTCTAGCATTACAACTGATTGAAATGGAAATACTTCCTGTCTTCTTGTGCACGGCAATACGGTCTGAATTTACGGCAATTAATGTACTGCTAAATAATTGTTACTACAGACTGTACAATAATGGACTCTGTAGACTGAAATCCGACACAAAAAAATGTATTCGACAGTTAACCCGCGGAAGTGTAAAGTTCGACTGTGGATACTTTGAAATAGACACCAGATTGTTTGTTGTTATTCTGGAAATGGCTTCTTTATTTGTGTTTGCTATACTCATCTAAGCAGAATGCACAATTAAATAATTACATATCTACCGACATATACTGTAGATACTTTGAATAGACACCAGATTGTATGTTGTTGTACTGGAAATGGATTCTATATTTGTGTTTGCTTTTCTCATGTAAGCAAAACTCACAATTAAATAATTACATATCTACCGACATATACTGTGGATACTTTGAAATAGACACCAGATTGTATGTTGTTATACTGGAAATGGCTTCTTTATTTGTGTTTGCTATACTTATGTAAGAAAATTTACAATTAAATAATTACATATCTACCGACATATACTGTAGATATTTTGAATAGACACCAGATTGTATGTTGTTGTACTGGAAATGGATTCTGTATTTGTGTTTGCTATTCTCATGTAAGCTAAATTCACAATTAAATAATTACATATCTACCGACATATACTGTAGATACTCTGAATAGACACCAGATTGTATGTTGTTGTACTGGAAATGGATTCTATATTTGTGTTTACTGTTCTCATGTAAGCAAAATGCACAATTAAATAATTACGTATCTACCGACATATAGTGTGGATACTTTGAATAGACACCAGATTGTATGTTGTTATACTGGAAATGGCTTCTTTATTTGTGTTTGCTATACTTATGTAAGAAAATTTACAATTAAATAATTACATATCTACCGACATATACTGTAGATATTTTGAATAGACACCATATTGTATGTTGTTGTACTGGAAATGGATTCTGTATTTGTGTTTGCTATTCTCATGTAAGCTAAATTCACAATTAAATAATAATAAAAAATATACGTATATATATTGTGTAATTATTATGGTCATACAAGTAGTTAATATTATTAATGAATGACATCTTTATTCTATTACTTAGTCGCATTTGCAAGACGCGACGGCTTGTATGTAAAATAATACACCATTAAAAAGTAAAATATTTTAACGTACATTATTGTGAATAATCACTTCTGTTGTAATGGTTTTTACATAACTGAATATCTTGCAAACAAGCTACAATAAATTGACTTAACATTTGAAACAAATTTCTTTTACCATACATCGGTATGGTGAACCATATATGACTTCTATACACTAATTAATTATCAAATTATTTTTAATATGTACACAAAAACTTAGAACAAACTAAATATATCAGCATGGTAAAAACCCTGAGAAAGATAATCAAAATACAATTTGTACCTTGTTAATATTTTAAAAATAAAAATTTAATTTGATTAAATTATCTATTATTTAAACAATGCAAAAGAAACGAATACTGCCCAGCGTTTGTTTTTTGTGACTTTTGAAAACGAAAAATTATTTTGTTTACGTATCCGTGGTTACATAGTATGGACGATATTAATTGTTAATATTTTATTGAAATTTTTTTAAGTTTTCGGTCGAATAAATTTACAAAATCAATAAAAAAAATTACCTCTCACCCTTCAAATACCGTTTTCTTTTATAGATATATCATCTACCTTTCTACAGTGTATTATTATAACCTTCTTTTTAGGATACCTTATTTATGAAAATTAAGTACTTTTACACTTTTTAAAATGTAAAACGTTGCTGGTAAATTACCCCTTCCCCTTAACCGATCTTTACGAAAATCTATCGATATTGAGTGCTCTACAACTCGGGCACATATGCAAACAATTATTTGATTCTGTTTGTATTTGCGGTAGTTATAGTTCGCCAGAAAAAAATTCTACATACAGACACTTTTCGGAAAATTACTTTTCTTCATGTTTTAAAGGTAGTACAATCAGAATATGCCCTTATTTAAACACGATTTTTTTCGCAAACATCATACTCCCATTTCCTTACAGAACATGGAAGTAATACTACCTACTTTGGAAACTTAATTTTAGAGGACTGTCCCTTTAACTCCCAAATTCATTAAAAAAAGTATTCACAAAACCTAGTATTTTATCTTCAACAGGTCTTAAAGGAATTAAAGTTTTTAAAATTGCATTAAATAAATCCGGCTGTACAGATTATTTAAGGATAACATAAATATAAATACAATAACAGGAAATGTTTTTCATATACGCTGAGTGTGACAATATGAATTATATATGGATTTTCAAAGTATTTGTCTAAATATGCATATTCTTAATGAATAACATAGTGTCTTTATCATTAAAAACACAAGTATATAAGGAGTCTGTAGCTTCTTAGTAAAAGTAGTAGTTATTAGCAATAGAATAACTTTGAATGCAAGAAAAACATAAAAACTAAACTCATTAGAAAAACATCAAATAAACTTCAACTAATCTTTTCAAAAGAAAGAAAAGCCCAGAAATTTAAGACCTGATAATTTTCAGATAATTAAAAAAAATAAATAAAATAAATACACCACCTAATCCTTGTTGATTTCTCTGCCTGTCTGGAATTTAAATTTTTTGTTTTACGTTACTTGTTAATTTACTGTAGATCAAAATGTGCAAGCAACAACGTTGTGAATAAGTGCGTAAGTTCAACCCTATGTGCGAGACCATTAGGCAAACTCAGGTGAAGGAACCCGTCTAAAATTCTACCAGCTGATGGCTCTTTCCACACTTCTGTATGAGTTTCAGAATTGGACTCTAACGGAAAGCCAGGCCAGTCGCATCCAAGCGGCTGAAATGAGATTTATCAGGAACGTGGCAGGGTACACTCTCCATGATCATAGAAGAAACACAAATATACGGAAGAAACTAAATATTATGATATACTCCTCATGATTTCCCAGTATAGGCTCAATTGGTGGGAACATCTTTGCCGAATGGATGACTGCCTCATCCCCAAACAACAATGGAACTATAAGCCGAGGGGACGGAAAGGTGTGGGACGTCCGAGGAAGCGCTGAAGTGACCGGCTCTAATCTTTGCTTTTTTGAGACCGGAACAAACCATCCTTGCTTTAATCCTTAAAGATGATGATGATGATATGATCAAAATGTGTCAGAAGTCACTGTCTTTCCGTTCTTTGAGTGGAAGCATCAATGTTGTCTGTCTTAAGAACGTTAATGTAGGTAGTAGGTTTCCTGTCAAACACTCGGTTTTAATTGTGTTCAAATCATTATATCACATATTTTTATTATTCAGTTTTAATGTGTTAGATAATATTCATTTTTTTGCAAAAGGCTGCTAAATTCTCCTTCTTCTTCTTCTCTTCAAGGATTAGGTTATATAAACCTCTTATGGCGCCCATATCATACTCGGACGACCCACCAACGTCTTTATAGTTCTGTGCCGCTTTCGGGAATCGATTCTCTACCATCCTTTGCAGATGGAAGACATCCCACCATTGTCTTCTGTAAATTAAAATAATTTTATTTATGTTTTTTACTTCCAGTTCTTCTCTGATATATATGTTCCTTATTCTATCTTGCAAAGCATAATTTAAATTATTTCGAAGAAACTGTATTTCTGCACTCTGAATCTTGCCGCTTTCCTTTTTTTACACAAAGTAAATCAAAGAACAAAAGTTTTCGTGTCCATTACTAATTGCTGAAAATGTTTCTTTTCTCAAAACTTATTTTTCTGACTTTTGCAGCTACAAATCGACCAACTCTGTCGTTAAAAGAAATGCTTTGGAGAAAATCATTTTTATTTAATAAAAGGGCAAGGTATTTCGATTTCTCTTGGCGCAAGGTAGACTTTAAATAGACTTCTGCCCGGCTTATGCCCGGCTACAACGATCTTTATCCGTTTCAATCTGTGACTACCATGTTAAAAAAGATTTGAAAGGCTACTTCAGCATTCGAGAATATTGATTCTACACTATATGAGTTTAAGAACGTGAGAGTTTACACGGATCAAATAGCTTCTTTTTTTTCTTTTGCTTTGGTTTCTTAGTTGCGGAGATTATTCTATTTCATAAAATTTACTTAAAAAATATTTTTAAATTAACATAATCTGAAGGAAAAGATTGATGCAAGTTTAAAATATATGGTTTTCAACAAGTTGCTAGAGTTTCTTTTAAATTGGAATTTTCAATTTTTTTAGAAGAGATATTTTATTGTTTTGTTCTCATTAATCTTATTGCCCTTCAAGAGCCTGCGCCCTAGACTACAGCCTACTCAGCTTAATGGTAAATCAGGCTCCCGTCATTCACCAGTATTTGGTCAGAAGTAATTGTTGCTCAGTGGTAAATCTTCTATTATTCCCACCATGTACAACATCATTAATAATCTAGTTCGTGGACATGAGCGACCTACATTTATATTGTTTTTATTGCGACCTCTCAGATGGTTTAATAACAACCCTCTAAGCAATATAAATTACAAAACGTTAAAAATTTTCAAATTATTTTTCGTGAACTTTGTTTGCTCTAAAGGTCAGCTTAGCACTTTCAACCCTGCTCATTTCAGCATAGGCATGTTCCAGCAGTCTCTCTGTTTTCCACATTTATTCATATTGTTACGACATCATAGAACAATCTACGTGTTTCTCGAACGATCCATTGGAATCCGGCTGAATGTTGTGGCGTACGTGATTTCAACATGCGCTTGCGAGACTTTTCTGGACGCCGCCAGCCTCGCTGACTGTGTCAAAGCAGCAATTAATTACGTCGTAGTGTAGAGATAACGCGTAGTTATGGAATGTTCTTGTGTGTGAGCGGGGGTATAAATACAAGGCGTCAGCGGCCTTAGTTCAGTATTTTGTCGGCGACTGCTGTGTGCGTTCTAGTGGTTATTAGTGAAGTGTTGTGTTTAATAATCGGGCGGGACAATTGTAATACAATTGTGTTTTATATTAGTTGACATTCTATTGCGTGTGAACAATTTTTTTTTGATTTGTTGTAAGTGACTGTGTTGTTAATTAAGAATTGTTTAACTGTGATAATTAAAGCTGATGATTAGTGACTTAATTGGTGTCTTGTATTGTGTTTTCCACGGTACCACGCGACGACCAAGTACGTAACAGTGGTGTTAGAAGTGCGATAGAACCGTTAACAGTGGAAACAGTGGTCGCTTTGTTCAAAACGAGTGTAATTAGTAATTGATCGGTAAACAATGGATGCCAGTCAGATGACGGAAAATGTCCAGGCGCTGCTGCTGCAGACAGAGGAACAACAACGACAGGACGCAGAAGAAGCAGAAAGACGACAAAAAGAAGAACGAAGACAAGAGAAAGTAGAAGCAGAAAAATGACAGGTTGAAAAACGCAGGCAGGGAAGAAAAGAGGCTGAGGAACGTCAGAAAGCTAGAAACAGAAGAAAGAGAAAAAGAAAACGGAAGCGTATAACAGAAGACATGAAGGAGTTAATACATGAGCAAAAGCAGACACAAAAACAAACCGCTGCAATGTTGGGTCTCTTAAGAGGTGAGCTTAATAAGCAAGTTATTAAAATATCGGAAGGTACAAGAATCAATGACATTAAAAGTAGCTGAAGTAAAAAAATCTGTCTCGATTGTTGAAGAATCGATGCCTACAAAATTATCTGTCATAGAAGAATTGATGTCTACACAAATATCTGTCATAGAAGAATCTGTGTCAGATAAAATATCTGTAGTAGAAAACACAATGGCAAACATAAGAGAACAAATTAAAAGTGAAGTTGAGCAGTGACTGAAAATACAACAAAAACAACTTTGTGAACAGACTGTACCAATGATAAAGACAGCAAAAATACAGAAATTAAGTCAGTAGAGAAAGTAACTTTCCCTGCAGTAGGGGAAAGCTTCAACCTTTGACGGAAGCAGTCACTGGGCAACGTACCTCCTCCAATTTGAAGCTGCTGCATGCGCAAACAATTGGACAGAGAAAGACAAGGCAGTTTCACTCGTTCTCGCATTAAAGGACCCGCGGCAGAACTATTACAGAAAGTGCCACCTGACAGCCAGAACATATTTGCCGAGTTGATAAAAGCTCTAGAATTACGCTACGGTGATAAACATTTGCTCAGTTGAGAACAAGACAACAATGCTCCGGGGAGAGTCTTCAAGAGTTTGAAGCAAGTATCGACAGACTGAATAGATTGGCCTATACAGAAGCAGCAGAAGATTTTCGAATAAGGTTTGCGGTGCAGACTTTTATTGATGGCATCGGAGATTGTGAAATTCAGCAAGTGTTACGAATGGCAAGACACCGAAATAGCTGAGAAGCTCTTGTTTACGACCTAGAGTTTGAAGCTGCCAAGTCAGCGTACCGCTACATTAATGGGTTTGTGCCATGACATTGCAGCCAGAAGATCCTAGTATCACATTGGCGTTACGATGGGTGCAGAAAAACAATGTTGTCGGACAAACAATTCAGAAGTTCAAGACAGTCGCAACGATTTGAACGATGGAAAAAAGACAGAAGACCACAATGTTACAACTGTGGAAAACGTGGTCATCTACAGGTAGACTGTTGGGAGAAGAAGATACCGTGAGAAGAGAGTGATCGCACCAATTGTAGACGTAAGCCCCAGAACAGGACACAGTTTCAACGCTACATAAGACCTGTGGAAACTTGATCATTAATGGATTTGCGGAAGGTAAGCCAACATCATTTACAGTTTAGACAGGCGCAACAGTGTCCATTGTACGCCCTGACTTAGCAACCGCCAGCCTCTAATTAGCTCTTGTACAATACAGACTGTGACTGGAAGCCCCGTCAAGGTGCTAGGAAAGGTAGACATACGTGTACGCCTGGGTCTTCTCGAGTTTAGCCACCACATGGTCGTTGCAGACATTGTCGATGACGTGATTCTTGGCACGGACATTATGAATGCCTACGGATTAGTTGTGGACTTAAAAGAGAATGTCACGAGGGTTGGCCAAGAGAAGATAAAGCTTTGCATGGCTAAAATGATAGGGTCCACCAACCATTCGATTAAGCAAGTACCATTAGTCGAAGAAAAAGTCAACAGTTCTGGTCAAGAGGAACTCTCTTAATTGCAAGGAAGGAAGTGATTGGAATGGCAAGTATGGGTGTCGAGGCAAGACTCTTGCTTGTTCCTGAGTTAATGGAAGATCCCGGAGAAAACGTTACTGAAGATGAAGTCACGGAAGAGGTTGTTGACGAGAACCAATCGGACTTTTACCAGCTGATGTCCTATAGTTCATCAGTACATGACGCCACGGGAGTGATTTCCGCAAAACTAGTAGCTGAGCGGAAGACTCATATTCCTGGGAACTCGACGTTCGGGTCACACGAGACTGAATTCGAAGAACCGAAGAATAATTTTTCGCAAGTAGACCAGCTATGTAGATCGCCTGGCCGAGTATTACTTGAGTGACGGTTTGCCAGTTCGGGACGAACAGGCTTAAAGAGGGGGCTGTGTTACGACATCACTGAACAATCTACGTGTTTCTCGAACGATCCATTGGAATCCGGCTGAATGTTGTGGCGTACGTAATTTCAACATGCACTTGCGAGTCTTTTCTGGACGCATCCAGCCTCGGGACTGTGTCAAAGCCGCAATTAGTTACGTCGTAGTGTAGACATAACGTGTAGTTATGGAATGTTCTGGTCTGTGAGCGGGGGTATAAATACAAGGCGTCAGCGGCCTTAGTTCAGTATTTTGTTGGCGACTGCTGTGTGCGTTCAAGTGGTTATTAGTGAAGTGTTGTGTTTAATAATCGGGCGGGACAATTGTGTGTTATATTAGGTGACATTCTATTGTGTGTAAACAATTTTTATTTGATTTGTTGTAAGAGACTGTGTTGTTAATTACGAACTGTTTAACTGTGATAATTAAAGCTGGTGATTAGTGACTTAATTGGTGTCTTGTATTGTGTTTTCCACTGTACCATACGACGACCAAGTAGACCGTCGTAACAATATCTTTTTTTGTATTAGTAAGATTTGCTAGAAGCAACATAAATATCATGTCATATTAGAGATTAGAACTTGTAATTTTATAAAATGATACATTATTTATTTTGTCTGTACGTGAAATTAATTTTTATTACCCGAATCAGAAGCATGTTTCTGAAAAATATAAAACGTTTTATCAGGTGTTGTCACATAACAAATGGTTTTATTTTTAACTACTGTACAGAAACTACTTTTATTACAATATTGAGACACAGAATATAACAAAAATTAGTTTATTTGCAAGAATTCGCTTTTGTATGCTACAAAATTGAACAGTCAGGTTATCAAAAACCTACATTCCAAGTTTCTCAATGGTCAGAAAATCACCGAGAAAAAAATTGATATGTGCTGCTATCTGAGTATTCACTAGTCAGCTAAAAGTCTAATCTACAAGCACAAACAACAGAAGCCCGTAAATGTTTCGTACAAATACCGTTAAACGCGCGTAAAGGGACAAATGAAAAATTTACGGGCGTCGGGTGTTTGAGAAAAATCACGCGCCCGTAAATTTTACGGACATCGGATCGAAAACGTTAAGTCGAAGTAATGTTACAAATAATAGTTAATATTACTTTCAATTTGCAGTATTGCAGGAATAGTTCGAGCACTTTGAAATGCTAACAGTATTGCAATAAATTGTGACTCCAATCTGCTCATATTATGTTACATCGATATAAGTTATAGCATACAGTGGCTGCATTAAACGAAATTTTTTGTCCACTATATGACACACATAGTGATATAACTAGTGTAGTATTTCGATCTTTGTGTGCTTCCATGTAGAGAGATGTCCTGCTTTTTTCGCGGGGGACGCATGTACTGTATTTCCGATAACAGAGAATGTCAAATGATCCTGACGCTTCAGTAAACACAATTACACTGGGTTCGCGGAAAATATGGTGCCCATGCACGTTACCAACAAAGGTCGTTTTATGGATGCGTTAGAAGAATTTGAAATTTACAAAGCATCCAAAATCCATAAAGAATGTTTGCCAACGACCAGCTTTTGTTTAAATCAAATACGTTGTATGACGCCATACTGAAGATAAACGGCGAAATTTGCAACCAGTCCAGTTGAAATGTGACAGTCGGGCAGTGCGCACTGTCTTCGATAATTGTGTGATTACGGTTTATAATTATGTTATTTGTAACAGTTGTAGTTGTGTTATTTGTCTGTGTGTGTTTGTGTTTTTAATAATTTCACCGACGATTCCTATATAATAGGAAGAAATTTTTACCTGAAGATGGGAATTTATTCCGGAAATATATAGTGAAATAATAAACGACATGATCGCAAGACGGATCAAAATAAGGTATATTTTATATTTAAATTGAAGCAAAAACGATGTTTGAAACATTGCTGTATTAGAATGACGCTTCTATTTTACAATTAAAACCTTAATTATTTCCATATTCCGTAAGGAAATAGAAGTATGGTGATCGTGAATAAAATCGTGTTTGAGACAAGAGCAGATTCTGATTGTACTACCCTCAAACCGAAGAAACGTAATTTTCCGAAAAATGTTTCTATGTGTGTCTGTGTGTAGGATTTGTTATATGGTGAGTGATAACTTCCGCAAATTCAAACAGAATCGAATAATGTTTTGCATAAAAGCCAGAGTTGTAGAGGACTGAAGGCCTTTTGATTTTGGTGAAGATCGTTTAAGGGGAAAGGGTAGTTTACCTGCAACGTTTTACGTTTTAACAAGAGTACAGTACTTAATTTTGATAAATAAAGTATCCTGAACAGAAGGTAGTATCCAAATAATCCACTGTAGAAAGATTGATGAAATATCTATAAATGAAAAGGGTAGTTGAAAGGGAGGCGGTAATTTTTACTTCCATGTTCCATGGCGGAAAAGACGTGTTCGAGATAAGGGCTGATTCTGATTGTACTACCCTCAAAATTTGAAGAAAAGGCATTTTCCGAAAAGCGTCTGTGTGTCTGTGTAGAATTTTTTCTATGGTTGTAGTTTACCTGCAACGTTTTACGTTTTAACAAGAGTAAATTATTTAATTTTGATAAATAAAGTATCCTGGAAAGAAGGTCATAATAATCCACCGTAGAAAGGTAAATGAAATATCTATAAATGAAAAAGGGTAGTTCTAGGGGGAGGGGATAATTTTGTATATGTTTACTACGTTATCGGTAACAAAGATTGTTGTTAAAATTCCTTCCCGGGCTGTTTGGCCGTGGTCCAAAGTTTTCTGCAAAACAAGACATTTCGGTAGTGCCATCGATTGCCATCATCAGTGAAAATCGAGTGAGCTAACATGAGGCGGTATACGATAGTGAACACAGTATTGTAGTTAAGGCTGAAGAAAGGAGTAGATAGAAGTAGTTTCTATGGAAATATTTCATTTCAAAAATGAATTTAAATATAAATCTTAGAACATGGTAGTCATGTATGGTTTTTCAGACCGATATTCTATATTGATGTTATACATTTATTCGACCGAAAACTTAAAAATTTCAATAAAATGTTAACAATTTATATCGTTCCATGGTATGTAACCACGGATACTTAAACAAAATAATTTTTTGTTTTCAGAAATTCACAGATAAACGCCGGGCAGTATTCGCTTTCTTTCGCGTTGTTTAAATAAAAGCTAATTTAATTATTTATTTTTAAAGTATTAGCAACTAGGTACAATTCGTATTTTGATTATCTATCTCAGCGTTTTTAGTAAAATATATATTTGGTTTCGTTCTGAGTGCAGATATTAAAAATAATTTTATAATTAATTAGAACATGGAAGACATGTATACCATGTATAGCTCTCCATACAGATTTTTTAAATTACTTTTAACATAACTTCAGATAATTTTGGGGTCTCAGGAATAGACTACTTGAGGCTACGTACAATTGATATGGACGTAAAAAATGTTGAACTTTTGTATTTATGCTAATATTTCAAATCTTTAGTTACCATGCTTTACATGTTACAACGATAACACTATGTATTTCATTTACACAGACTAACACAATCTTAGCATGTACGGAATATGCCTAGGGACGGAGCAACATTAGCACACGGTCTCTGGGTTATAATTAACGGATGTGAGTCCCAGTGTGAATCCTCGCGTGTTCCTTCCTGTACACTTACCCGACTGTTGCAGCAGTACAAATTAATTACTTGTGGTTATAGCTGATGTTGATATGACTCAGTCCGTTCTCAAAATTGTATTTATATACCCAGTATTAATTTAATCTCCTCTTCCCAGTTGGTGACAGAGTCTGTAAGGATACTGAAAATAAGTATTATTACGTTAATTTAGAATCTAGTTTATTCACTGCGATATATTTAATATAAATGAATGGTTGAGAAGAACCAGGGATCATAATTTTCAGAAAACGATAAAAAACTGTTTTGTAGCTAAATGTGTGACTGAATGGAAGGACTTTCAATTTTAAACTTACTCAAAAAAATGATACTCAAAGGCTCAAAATTACAATATTATCATAATTTTCACAAGTAAACCGTTAACTGTTTGGCATCTTTTTCTTTTTGATCACAGTTCTAACAGAGAACAGATAACATTAAAAAATCATAATTAATATTTTACTTACAATTTGACTTTTATTCACAATAGATCCTACATACACAGTAATCTTTTTATGTTCTGTATATTACAAATAATCAAAAAAGATTACAAAAATTCAAATAATCTTGTCAGTTAGTAACATTTCTAACGTTATACAAACAAACAAAAATATTGTAACAACGGTCTATTTGATCGGCGTATGGTGCAGTGGAAAACAAAATACAAGACACCAATTAAGTCACTAAAGTATGTAATATTAAAGAATCGACATGACCTTGGTACGTGCCCGCTCACAGCGACAATTTCCCCTCCAATTTCTCTCCCACTACAAGCTCTCTGCGCTTAACCGTTACTCATTTCATTTCTGTCTACCACTTCTCACAGGTAGTAGATCATTGTGTAGCCAGTATTCTTACATTTTCACAAGGTTAGCAGCAGTGTTTAATACAGTATAATCAGTTTAGCTCTTTTGGTTTTTTGTATGTGTAGAATTTTTTTTAGTAGTTTTATCATCATTTGATCGACGTTTTAATTGTTACGTTTTAATCAGGCCTAATTAAGTTTTAATTTAATCGTTGTATTATTTATTTGCTTTTAAAATGCCACCCCGTGTAGATGAAGGAAGAGTGCGTACATTTGGGAGAGGGCCGACATTAAACTCACAAGCACGGACTTTCATAAGACGACTGAGAGATTACTTCCAAAAAGAGTCTGCAAGTAATGCTCCACTACTGCCATTTCCGAAAGTCACTGAACGAGTTGCTAATGCGCTTTAGGTCAGCAGGGCGACTGTATCTAAAGTTACAGCGGAAGTTGTGGATGTAACACCGGGAAAGAAACGTCCTCGTAAAAGCCCAAAGTCGGACTTGGATTCTTTTTCGGAAACGGCAGTACGGAATCATATATACGCATATTACAAAAGAAGAGAGCTACCGACAATAAGAAAACTACTGAATTCGTTAAAAGAGAGTGATATTTTCGACGGCAGTAGGTTTACTCTTTGGAAAATTATAAAAAATTTGGGCTTTAAGTGGAGACAGATTAATAATAGAAAGTTTCTAATGGAGAGAAATGATGTTGTTAGGTGTAATTTTTTAAGAGAGATGAGGGAAATCGATGTAAAAAAAATAGTCTATCTGGATGAAACCTGGATAAATGCGGGTCACACAGTTGCCAAATGTTGGGATGATGACACTTTGCAATCGTCAAGAAAAGAGCCGACAGGAAGAGGTCAACGGGTGATAATTATTCATGCCGGCACTAGCGCTGGATTCGTACCGAATTGTTTAAAAATGTTTAGATCGACAAAGAAGGGTGATTATCACGAAGAAATGAATGCGAGCACTTTCAAAGGATGGTTTATTAATTTATTAGAAAATATACAACCCTGTTCCACAATTGTAATGGAAAATGCGCCGTATCATTTATTCAAGAAAACAAACCTCCAACGCAGACTTCAACAAAACCGGCAATCCAAGATTGGCTGCAGTCAAATAACATACCGTTTGACTGTGATTTAAAAAAGGCAGAACTGCTTCAAATTGTACACAAAAATAAGCCAAATTTCGAATCCTATGAACTGGATTCACTAGCAAAATCAGAAGGCCACAGAGTGATAAGGCAGCCTCCCTATCACTGTCACTTTAATCCCATCGAGCTTATATGGGCAAACGTTAAAGGCAAGGTAGCCAGAAACAATAAATTATTCACCTTAGCTGAAGTAGAGGCTCTGGCTCTACAAGCCATCGATGAAATTAAAGAGGAGGACTGGAGAAGAGCGGTTAATCACGTTGAAAGAGTAATGGACGAAGCTTGGGACGCAGAAGGCATCCTAGAAGAAAGGGTAGATGAAATGATTATTTCCATAAGGAGTGATCCACAATGTACGTCTTCGGATAGCTCATCGTGCACTTCGGAGGAGGAATCGGATGCAGATAATGAGGCTGACGCTGAAGCAGGTCCAAGTGGCCTGTCAAATATAAGAGGAATTCAACCGCTTCCAAGTAACAGTGATAGAGAGTAAAAAGTGCTTGCATTTCAATGTAAATAAAGAATTTCTTTTAGTAAATAAAGAATTGTACATAGTAGTATGATTCAGTCGATAAGAAAAAATATAATTAAAAAAAATCAAAATAAAAGACAAAAAATTAAATAAAAAAAATAAATAAATAAAACTTGTAATGCGGGCTTCGGTGTAATATTGCTACTTAATAGAAATTTTCTGTACCTTAAGGATAAAATATAACACCGATGACTGTCCCAACCCAGTTAAAACGCAGAGGGCAAGTTTACAACAAAGCAAATTATTATTAAAAAAATTAATAATAGCCATGGTACACTCATGTATACTCATGGTAGGCTATTATGAAATTGCTCAGACCTGAATAAGGTTGAATTTACATAACATCTTTTATAAAAAATAAAGTATGGAATAGATCAGAGTAATGCAAAAATTTAATCGTTAATAAATCTCTGTCGCAGACAAAGGAATAAATATTATATAAATGGCAATAAACACAGTGAAAGAAAAAATATTATTCCTTTGTCTTTTCTATAACTGTGCATTTAGTGCTTAGAAATACGCGACCGATGACTGACAGTTGTAAACTGAATGCTTTAATCACCGGCTTTAATTATCACAATTAACCAGTTTGTAGTCAACAACACAGTCTCTTACGAGAAATCAAATAAAAATTGTTCACACCCAACAGTAATGTCAACGAGTATAAAACACAATTGTATTACACATAACACTTCGCCACAATATTACGAAGCTCACTCGAATCAATCGCAACTCGAACTGGCTGCTAAGCGCAGCTGTCGTCGTTTAAATAGACAGCAGAATTGTTGCAGAATAGTCGATACTACGCATCACCAATAAAGGCAAACATTAGACCGTAATTCATTGCGGCCTTGACACAGGGCGCGCGACTTCTGTCACAGTTTAGCTAACACGTTGAGAATCACGTACGCCACACACATTACAGCCGGATTCCACTGGAACATTCGAGCAACTCGTAGACACACGTTTCATAATGTCGTAACAATATAAAAAGTCAAAGTAACCGCTGTTTTTCTTTTCCAGTATTTAATAACATTTTAATCACTCTGTAGTTCACCATTTTCTTCCCGTGCATTTAATGTAGCCCAGAATACAATATTTGTGAAAAATTATTTATGTTCATCTGGTATATACTGATGAATTTTAGCTACCTCTTGTATCTTCTTTTCACCATAGAAACGTCCTCATCATAAATATCGCTAACAGGAAGTAAAATATCACTCCTTTGTAAAGCTTGAACATTTCACTGGAAATACTATCAACACTCTCATGTGCTAGAACATTCGCTTTGTTCTTTCTGGTAGATGAAATGTTGATATTTGCTCATGGTGAAACGTTTAGAAGGGGGGAGTACTTCTTTTAGAAACGTTAGACTATCCCTCTTTAAAATTTAATATTTTTTTGATTTTCCGCTGATCTTACTTCGAAAAATGGCTCTGTACTGTACAAAACATACAGTACACAAATTACATATTGAGAGTAAGAAAAGGCACATTCCAGGAAAGTTTTTCTTGTTGAACTCAGACAAATCGTCAACCTATTGATAAATACATTAGTAAACTACGAATTATAAAATTATAGCAACATTATAAAAACTATTATACACCAATTGGTGTATTTTCAGTTTTTAAACAAAATGTCTCTCTTAGTTAAATTTGAACAAACAATGGAATCTTTTCCTTCTTCTTCTCACCCATTCAAATATTATATAAGAGACTTCTTGACATATTGTTTTGCTTCTCATAAATCGTGGTTAGATCCTCATAATTCAGTTTTTTATATAACCATACACACGTAAGTATGAAATAATATATTTCATAATGTAGGCATAAAGTATATTAAAATCTTACTGATTTGGAATCTTTTTACTAACAAATACACAAACACGCCCTTATGCATACCGGTACTTTAATGAGAATGTATACTGCAACGATACAGCCATGTGCTGTATTGAGCATTGATTTAAATAAATGTAAAATTAATATAAGTTTGGGGTAAATGTACAGGTCTGGGATTGTAAAAATGTTTCATTGTTATACTAGGGAAGAAATTAACCTGTTCCAACAGGCAAGGAACACCTGCTCGATTGTATGTGTTACGCGTGTATCTTGTGTGTGTTAGTGATGCATGTACAGACAGGAATCCCAGCAACCCTCCCCAATTATTTACTAAAATAATTATTTTAATTCACTGTGTGAAAACTAATTAGTGTACAAACAAACAAAAGGCACCAAAGTGTGTGTAAATTTCATAGTTACCCACAGTAAGAAAATGACGTTAGTAGGACACACTACGCGAAGTCAATGAGAAAAAAGTGTACCAAAAATCAGGAAATTACACTAAGACTCTCAAATTTATACAGTGACTGATTAAGCAAATTATCTATGATTTGTGCTATCTCAATTCCGTACAAAATATTGCCATTTGCAAAAATTGCAAATATATAAAAAGGTTCAGGATTGGGGGCTATCATGTGATCTGCAGGTCTCGACAGGACAATTTCGGAACCAACAGGTGCGGAATCTCGAGAGGGTATAAATTAAGAGTTCGACTAAAAGCCCTTCTCTTCTTTTCAAGACACAGTTGCAGTCGGACACGCTGTCCGTCGGCAGAACAGTTTTATTTTGTTATAAGACTCATCTACAAAGAATAAAGACGTTTTCAGTAATTATGTTTACACTATTACGGGAAACGTAGAGTACCGGGACCGTTTAAGTCAGCAAGAGTATCTACAGAGAAGCTACAAGAGCGACCCGAGATGCTAGACGTTAGGAGATGCTTTTGAAACGCCTAACAGCGTACGAGATCCACCTCGCAGCAGATAGTAATTATCTGGGACGGACCACACACTACTGGAGAACGACACTGGACTCTGGACATATCCAGGACCACGCCAAGCCAGGAGTAACGGAAACCCAACTCTTCTGGACAACGCTGGACCCCGTCAAAAAGTCGTAAGGTCATCAAAACTCGAGGTGACATGCATAATGCATTTATAAATGATTCTTTTAAAAGAGCTCATAGAGACTATACAAAGAGACAATGAATTAAAACAAAAAAGTTTATAATTAGAAATAATGTAATAGTCTTAGGTAAATGTTTTAGTCATAAGAATGAGCGATCACATATAGAGAAATATAGAAAAAAAAAGAGTTTAAATTTTAGATAGTATATTTTTTTTATCAAAGTAAAGTAATTGAAATGATTTGATATTTACATTTTGTAGAAGAGAATAATTTAAATTTTTAATATGAAACAAATGCCAGTCTAAGAGAAAATAATACAATTTTGAATTTAGTTTTTATAAAACATTGGTATAGACTGAGCAAGCTGAAGTCAGATCTGATTTAAATGAATTCAATTAAAATAAAACTTAATTACATTTAAATTTTATTTCTTTTATTAAATCAATTTGAATAAATGTCTAGATTAAGATTATTAACATGTCTAGATATAAGAGTGTTTTAAATGTGTGTAACACCGTATAGCTTAAGAGATAAACACTTAATAATGAGTGATATCTTGATCGGAGATTATTAACAATGTTTTATTATTTATAATGCTTTTTAGACAATAAACATGAAATTTTAGCTACTCATAAATTTACTACTCTTATTAGAGTTACACCTGGTATCGTTATATAATGGTTTAAATACTTGGTATCGTTATATAAAATTGGCGTCCCAAGAACTTGGGGCTCCTCAAACAAAAATAAATTTGTACCGTTGTAATACATAATACAAAATATATAAAAAAAAATTTTTAAAAATTAAATTTTGGGTTTTTAAATTAATAAAAAGAAAGTAGTATAATATTTTTAGCACGTAAACCTTTTTAATATTACTAAATTGTACCACTCTTACAATAAAGTTGTTGCTCCTTCTTTCGGTTTGAATCCCGCGTTTCGTTTAGTTCATCATGTTCCGTCAAAATTGAAGGAACATGATTAATTATTATAGTTCACAAACAGAAGAAGAAAACTTTAATTTCTCAACAATTAAAATTAAATTACTTAGTCGTTTGATGTCTAAAGCAGAAATTATATTTAATTGTTTATATCTATCAACTGTATGAAAACGATTTCTTCGTACTTTGTAATGCAATTTACTGTCGGATTTTATTTTAATTTTTATTATCACAGTATATTATTTTTTATATATTGGCAGTTGATGACTGTGTTGTAGCTACTGTTAGAACACTAACCGGTAATGTGACGGTAAAGAGACGGCCGTGTCTTGACGATGGTCGTGGTCTGTCAGGATGAGAAACGACGTTTCTACTTATCTCTAAGTTGTGTTGGAGCGACTGTGTAGATTTGATTTGATGTAATGAGTTTCATTTCCTACTCCGTCCAAATATACAAACTTTTGTTAAGCTACTTCTTTAAGCTCTCAATTGACGTAGAATTTTAGTGAGTAGAATGGTTTATGTTGCATCGTTTCTATTTTTATCTTAGTTCGTTTTTTCTGTTACCACCGTAATGACCACCGATTTCATTACCTTCTGTCTACCCTACATATTGAAGAAATCGACTGTAGTATGATGTTCTTTAATAAATTTCCTTTATAATAGCATATCAGAAGTTATTTTTGTGAAGCAGCGTGTACTGATGATTTAAAAATACGGAATAAACACCATTTTCTAGAATATCTTATCTTAACTTTTACTACTCAAAACCAACTCAGAACACTTCAAAATTTTCCGTAACATTGCATAATATTCATCTGTTTTCTTAGCATCAGAATAGTTTACTATAAATCACAATTCACACTTACCGCTTACGTTCCGTTGTGGTCCATCTGTGAATATATTCAATCATTGATATGAATGGTTATTATTATTTGGTGTTCTGCCCTAAGGACGGTCTTCTAATGCTAAAAGCTCTCCAAGCTGTCCTACTATCACATGCCAGTCTTTTTGTTTCTTCGTAACACCCTCTGATTTTAATGCTATCTATTAACTTCATTCTTCTACGCCCTCTTCTCTTTTCTCCTTCTATGACACCCTCCATGGCAGTTGTAATCAAGCAGTCTCTTCTCAAACAATGACTTAACCAATTCCTTTTTCTATTTTCTATTACCTTCAGATTCTTCTCTCTTCCCCTACTCTTCTTGTGCCAAGTCATTAAGATCGGCGCTTACACTGCATTTAACGAGAACGTTGAAGAAAAATACCGTACTGTATTTAGCGGAGGCGTTCTACCGTACTGTAATACGGTAAGAATGCTGCGCCTGATTGGTGCTGCACTCTGGCGGTCGACGCTGATCGCGAGTTGAGAAAGGCCAGAATAAACGATTCTAAGCCTGTCTTATTCTGGTCCTGAACCAAACTCCACGACTCGCCGCGTTCTCCGACAGAGAGAAGTTTTTTTTAATTGTACCATCTTCAACCTATGGCAGGCTAGATTAAAACAGATCTGCGGTAAGTGACTGCAATATACTTATATACAGTAATTTGAAGTAATGCAAAAGGAGTTTTGTTTAATAAGTACAGGAATGAATGAAATTGTAACCTATCACATTCACGCCACGTGGCAAATTAGAGTACGTGTAAATTGTATTAATTGTATAGCAATTGTATAACAAACTGAGTAATTATATAACAGTAAATGAAGTCTTAACTAAGGCACCGTAATTGAATAATGTTAACCCAGAGGGGTAAAGTTTATAAATGTATACATGCCAAGTGGTGAATCAAGTTAGTATGAATAATTAAGTCACCCCAAATTTATTGAGAATGTTAAAGAAAGAGAGTCATAGTAAAAATATAAAGTTTTAATGGAAACAAGTGACAAACGTTAATAGAATTGAGAATAATGTAAAGTCAGAATAATATGTAATTTAACTAAACTAAATGTTTTCCAAGATAGGGCCATATGCCCGTATAACCTGTTGCAGAGTGTGTCAAACTTTCATTTCAAGTAGGCCTAAAGCCGTGTTTAATATTATAAATGGATTTTGGTGCGTGTGAGGGTTCTGGGGGGAATTAGTGTTGGAACTTCTCGCTGATAATATTTGTATGCGTAGGGTCCCTCGCTTCAAGTCGAGGAATAGCCCCAACCTGAACAAATGACCATCTAGACTCTCAACTTCATCTGCCGGAGGAGAACAGCGAGGACAGGCCACACCCACACTAAAATGTAGACCAGAACACCAACTTCACACCACGGAATAAATCAGGTGACACTAAACAATATTACTTTCACACAAGGGAATGTACCCACTAGAACTCGTGGGCATATAGCTACACCACATACAATGACTTTAAGCTTTAAACATTTTGATTGGGTCCCCGGTCAACGGGACAGAATAGTGCGCGGACTTGGGGGGGGGGAGCCTTTTGTACATTTTGTAACTCTGTATATATTAAATGTGAGCCCAGAGGTTGGCATGTATCTGTGGCTGATTACCATTCAGACATGTAAATTTCTTTCTAGTTTTCAGTAAAAGGGTTACCTTAGTGCTAGTAATTCTATCATTCATCATGTAATTTCACAGGTTAAATTTAGTTTTCAATTAATGAATTAATTTCATATATTTATATTCAGTTTGGGTCATATAATGGATAGGAGTTTCTTTTGGTAGTTTCAGTCGGGTCCCCAGTTTAATCCTGTATAGGCGGATTTTCATGCAGACTTGAACATGCTCCTGGGACAGGTTTAGTTATGCACGATCTTGCCTAGGAACATGTCGGCCTTTGGGCCAAATTAATTCTTAAAGGTTACAAAGCATTATGACGCCTTACTGTTTTTAATATTTCACAGAATTTATCATGTTTAAATTCTTTTTAATTGATTATGATCACTTGTGTGTTTACTGAATTCTAATTATATTTACTCCAAGTCTAAGTGCTCAATGTGGGAGCACTTTATAATAGTATCAGGCATTATGCCAACTCCTGAATTTTAGTATGCCCTGGGGGCACTGGTGTTACACACATATATCTTGAGTTATTAGGTATTAAAACCTTGCAATAAGTGTTGCGTGCAATGATATTTATGAATTGTAAATTATGTACCTCCTGGGGTGAAAGAGGTGGCCAGATTTTAATGATGGAAGTTGTAATTGTCCTGTGATGTGCAACGTGTGTATGTATTGTATATTGTAGACATATTTCCTTATATGTCCATTATATGTATTGTATATTCATGTGTATTTTTGGGGGTTAGGTATAGGGCTAAGTGGGGAAAAGTAACCCCGATTGGAAAAGAACATTTTATATTCATTTAATTTAAATTTTATATTTAAATTTTTGAAAAGCAGAAACATTTTTAAGGAGAAAACAGAATATAATTTTTATATTTATTAATTTTTTCAAGTAAAATTTTTTAGCAAAAACATTTTTAAGGAGAATTTAAATTTTATATTTATTTTTCAAGCAAAATATTTTAAAGGAGAATACAGTGATTTTGTTGGGTTAAAGAGATTTAAAGTTTGTTTATAATAAAAAAATTTATTGGTTGTTAATTTTGTGAGTTTTAATTGCAAGTCCCGTCTCACTGGACCCAGCGCATTTTTGGCTTCTCTAGGCTTTGGCCTAGTTTTAATTATCTTGTGGCCCCTCTTTAAAAAAAAAATTTTTTTCAAAAAAAAACCCCATTTTTTTTTATGAGTCAATACAATACTTAAAGAGGGGTTACATTCTTAAAACTTCTCTATTTCCTATTTTATCAACCCACCTCGCTTTATCCATTGCTCGCCAAACCCACATCTCACAGGCTTCTAATCTTTTCTCATCCTCCTTCCTCAGTGTCCATGTCTCTGCACCATATAAAGCAACGCTCCACACATAACATTTGCCCAAACTTTTTCTTAAATTCTTATTAATTTTGCCACACAGCAGTCTTTTCTTCCCATTAACACTGTGGTTCGCTATAGCAATTTCTGCTCTAATTTCACGAAAGCAGGACATATCTTCACTTA
This sequence comes from Magicicada septendecula, assembly GCA_034769895.1. NCBI lineage: Eukaryota > Metazoa > Arthropoda > Insecta > Hemiptera > Cicadidae > Magicicada > Magicicada septendecula. The sequence goes on along the minus strand of CM068373.1, from coordinate 21,646,171 downwards.
TCAAGCTTCTATGATATTTAAACAACGCCACCTGTTATATTTTATATTGCCCTATCTTTATGTTTTCCCTTTTTACTCCTCTGCTAATCACCGTACACTTTAATCCTCATTCTATATTCCTCGCATAATAAATTCAATTTTTATTCATTGTCTCTTCCTTTTCTGCTAAAACAGCCATGTCATCAGCAAACCTTATACATTCAATTCTTCTTCCACCAATATTCACACTTCTTGTATTGTCAAAGCACTTAGTAATCAACTAATTAACTTCATTCTTCTACGCCCTCTTCTTTTTCCTCCTTCTACGCCTTCCATGGCTGTTGTAAGCAAGCAGTCTCTTCTTAAACAATGACCTAACCAATTCCTTTCCCTAATTTCTATTACCTTCTGGATTCTTCTCTTTTCCCCTATTCTTCTTAAAACTTCATCATTCCTTACTTTATCAACCCACCTCACTTTATCCATTGCTCGCCAAACCCACATCTCAAATGCTTGTAATCTTTTCTCATTCTCCTTCCTCAGTGTCTATGTCTCTGCACCATATAAAGCAATGCTCCACACATAACATTTGGCCAAACTTTTTCATAAGTTCTTTTTAATTTTCCCACACAGCAGTATTTTCTTTCCATTAAATCCCTCTTTCACATTTCTTGCTCTAATATCACGAGTGCAGGACATATCTTCATTTATCAGGTTTCCAAGATATTTAAACAACTCCACCTGTTATATTTTTCCCCTATCTTTCTGTTTGCCCTTTTTCCTCTTCTGTTAATTACCATACACTTACTTTTCTCCTTATTAATCCTCATTCCATATTCCTCTCATATTAAATTCAAATCACTTATCATTTCATTCATTGTCTATTCCTTTTCTGCTAAAACAGACATGTCATCAGCAAACCTTATACATTCAATTATTCTTCCACCGACATTCACACCTCTTGTTTTGTCAAAGGACTTCCTAATCAACTCATCGAGATATATGTTGAATAAATTTGGTGACATACAGCAGCTTTGCCTTACTCCCTTTCGAATTTTAATTCCTTCTGAACTCTCCTTTCCAATTTTCACATTCACTTTCTGTCCAACGTACAGATTACGAATGGTAGATTGCTCCAAGGATAATGCGTTTAACACCGTGACTTTAGTTTCACATTTCTATATGTTTCATAAAATTTCTGCTTGCATTGCTTATCAATTTCCTCTGATAGCTAGGGTGGTAATAACAAGCGTGGTTTTGCAGTAGATTATGTAACTGACACAGTATGACGGTAAATGCACAGAATTCATACAGACAGAAAGACGTTGAGCTCGAGCGAGATAGAGAGGGGATAAACAGATAGATATAAATGCGTGAATGAATAGCGCCAAACATAAAATTCTGCAAATGTATTTCAATGTACTTTTAGATGATTGTTTAATACCGTTTCTATTTGGAATTCAAACTGTCATGCATATGATAGTAGTTAACCAAGTTACTAATCATATCATCTTGACGGTGACAGCGGTGCGGTCATTATTCAATGAAATGCTACTACGTTTGACAGCAGTTACTTAACTGTGGATATACCACAATGTATTCAGTACAATTAAACAATAATTCGATAATGAATACGGTTTAAGCAGAAACTAAAACCAAAACATTTAAAACAATCGTTAGGAATATCATGATTTACGCGTCAGACGTTTGGACTACTAATAAACACACAAGAACAAAATTAATAACAGAAAAGATGGATTTTTAGAGACGTTCGGCAAGAGTATCCAGGAGTGAGAAAATGAAGTTAAGTACAAAATGATGTTAAAAATTCAATTGTTGAAATTTTATCCAAACAAAGAATTTACAATTGTATGGACACACCAACAGAATGGCACGGGAAGATTCCCCGGAGAGTTATTAAATGGACCCTACCAGGAAGAAGGAAAAGAGGAAGATCACCTATCACCTGGATAGAAGAAATTTAGGCTATTTGAGAAAAAGATAAATTGAATAAAATTTGTGGGTGGACAAGCAGCAGTGGAAGATGAGAATTCAATCACTTCTGTAATCTTTGGTTCTGGAAAATGTGTAAATATTGTACAGCCGGAATAATAATAATAATAATAATAGGGCTTATAAATCCTTAAGGCCCAGTCAGTACCAACTACAATCACACATACACCATGTTTTGTGATCTCCCTGTAACATAGTCTCCCTGTTATATCTAAGAAGGGTGTCGCGAACGTCGTTAAGAACGTAGGCGGAGTGCAAGTCTCAAATGTCCGCTACTCAGGGGGTACCACCTTAAAAAAGAGGAACACATCCTATCGTCAATGGACCGATTTTAAAACAACTCGCTAGAACTTACTTGTACTAGGAAATTCAGGAAGAAGAGGATGGACGATGATTATGTAAATGTAAGCTATTCTTTTCAAAGGAAAATTTTAACTACACGAATAAAAATTTGTATTGTGCAATACGTGTTTCCATCTGAACATAACTAGAAGTATAAACATACTACAAGTATTTAAGGATTGCTGTGGTAAAATTCATGTAACATTGGAAGGAGAAATTACAAAAAAGTAATAGTCTTGGTATAACAATTAGGTTAAATAATAATGGATTAAACAATTTTCAAGTAAGTGAGTTGTTTTATGAAATTAAGAAAAAGTAATTTCTAAGCTTTCTGAAATTCTAGTATAATATTTTCGTTAACTACTTAATTTTGTTTTAGTTTCTCATGGGTTGAGTGTGTTCTGCATACTTTTATTTCACTTAAAACACTTCAGAGTGTAACTATATTCTTTCCCATATATCTGAAAAAAATTCAGTATAATTTAAGAAAATAGTAGAAGTAAAAGAAGAAGTTTTAATAGATTTTTAATTTATTGTTTTCTATTAAATGTTTATACAGGGTGATTCACGAAGAAACGGAAATACTTCGGGAGATGAATCTACATCGAAAATAAGAAAAAAAGTTCATATAAACGTAGGTCCGGAAATGCTTCGTTAGCGAGTTACAGCTACCGAAAGATTTCGCCCGGGTTTCGGTTCCCCCGGGTAAATGAAGACTTTCTGAAAATCTGGGAAGTGGCGAATTCTGCTGTTTCTTATTGTTTTTGACCTGAAAAATCGAATAAAACAGGTCTCAAAACTGTATCTCCCATAAGTTTCATGATATCCGACGTAAAACAGAAAAATCTTTGCCTGAAAACAAATTTTGGAAAATTGGAAACAGTTGGAATTTTTTGTTGATTTTTATTGACTTTATTTACACAATTTTTCTCAGAATTAAATTCTTTTCAAGTTTCGTTTTTAACTTTTATGCATTTATTAGTTATTTAAGAAAATTATTGTAACCTAAGGTTAGGTTTAGGTTAGGTTTCTTTAAAGTATTTAAAAGAAACTGCATTTCAGAACTCTGAATCTTGCCGCATTCCTTTTCCTCATTACCCTCGTCTCACTCGCATAAATCAATGTAGGTATTGCAATTGTCTTATAAATTTTAATCCTTGTCCTGTGTCTTGTTTTGTTTCTAAGATTTCTATGAATTGTACCAGAAATACTCCTAAATTTATTTATCTCCTCTCTAATATCATATTCAAGATTCATAGCTTAATGCACAGCCCAGATATTTGAAACGGCTCACTTGTTCTAAAATGCTGTTGTTAATAACTATCTCACTGGACATTTACCTTTAAAGGCCATGGTTTTGGTCTTTACATAAACTACTTTTACCATACAGTTTACTACTATTTTTCAGAACTTTTGTTTAGTACTTTTTTCTTTACATACAAGTAGGTAAGAATTTTTTTTTAGAAAAAAGACTCGTATTACTTAATAGCTGGAAGTTACTATGGCTCATTCAGTATAAATTATATTGTTAATGTCTTTTCCTATTTGATAAAATGGTTTTAGTTTTTATCGTATCTGGACACGTGCTTAACATACGCGTCCATTTTATACAACTAGAACGTACATATCACATTGAAACGTAATTAAAGTGTATTGATTGTTGTCACCACCTTGTAAGTACGTCACTCTTCTATAAATCAATAGTGTTCAAAGCTTTTATAATGTCAAGGCTATAATCCTGTGTTAGGGGAATACGCGCGGATGTAAAATAGTTAGCAATCTTAGACAAAAATGTTACTTTGTAAGTAACAAAAAGGCTAAAATTTGTAACGAGTGAAACCGTTAGGCAAATGTTGCTTATATCAGTATGCACCACGCTGTGTGGATTCTTCACCGTGAAATACAGAAACAAACGATTAAAGAGTTTGATACAATCTTGTTGTTGGGGTACAGCGGTTTTTTTACACTGCTTTATGTTTAATAAATTTCTTAATAAAACTGTGTAATAAGGGAAACTCTTACGCAAATGCTATGTTCCTTTTCATTGATATACTGTGAATATTAATTACTACACTTTCACGTGTGAAACTTGCTTTGTTTATTTTCCTCGTACGACGTTTCAGCGTGATGTTCGCCTTCCTCAGCAAGATATGATACAGGATGTCCGGAACTTGTAACGGTTTTTTTCTAGTTGGTAGGTTGTGTGGGGGTGTGGAGGTGGAAGGGGATTGGCGCGGAATTCCGAATTATTGTATGTTTTGTGTATAATTGTGTCAAAGAGTGCGCGTGATTTAAAAAGTGTAATTGGTCGTTAAGTATGTTGTTTGGTTGTATTATGTACTGTTTGTATATTTCGTATTGTTCTGCTGTGTTAAGTTTTCGACTTTTAGGTAAGTAGTGTAGGATCTCAAGATTGTTTTTATGTTAGTGTAGCTGTGGTTTTTTGTCTGTATGTGTACATACACAAATATACAAACACTACACAATACAACCAAACAACATACTTAACGACCAATTACACTTTAAATCACACGCACTCTTTGACACAATTATACACAAAACATACATTAATTCGGAATTCCGCGCCAACCCCCTTCCGCCTTCACACCCCCCACACCACCTACCAACTAGAAAAAAACCGTTACACGTTCCGGACATTTTGTATCATACCTCGCTGAGGAAGGCGAACATCACGCTGAAACGTCGTACGAGGAAAATAAACAAAGTAAGTTTCACATGTGAAAGTGTAGTAATTAGTATTCATTAAGTGATGTGAATGAAGAGGAAGAACATTCAAAATAACATTGATATACTGTGTATAATTACATTCGGTTACTATCGAGTTAAGTACATTAAAAGTCGTAAAGTCTATAATAGTATTTTCAAAAATATGGGTTATCTGGATAACTGTTTTGAAAGTGTTGGAATGAGGCAGAAACATCTAGCTGTGAGATGTGTATAGAGTATGGTGTCTGTAGGTGTACACATGTTCATCATTTACAGGTATTTTCGTCGTTATAAAAAGCAATTTATTCGTAAATGTAATTTACTTGTTGACATTGACATAAGATTGACGGCTTTATATAATATTTCTGAACGTATAACGTCACTACTACTTTCGCAACACTTTATTTATTTACTTCACATGATTCTTCAAAGGCTTCGCTGTAGCCTATACGTGCTGCTACTCAACAATTTACTGCCATGGATTTTGATTGGGCAAGTAATTCGGTGGTATCTACTGTAAGTGCATCTACGTCATCAAACCCGTTGAAGAAGTACTGTATAAACGTGACATTGAGAAAATTCAGGTAATATACACTTGTATCGTCAGTGTTTTTAGGGAAACAGTAAACTTTTATAAACACTTTGTGTGCTCTCAGTTAATTCTTTCCGTTTGCTTAGGAATTCTTTATATACTGATGTCTTCGGCCGTGATGTCCGCTCGGTATGTTGCATTCTTTACACTGCGCGTCTCAGAAATGCTAATTATTCCTATAATATTATGTACATTTTACTTCCATATTCCTTAAGGAATGGAAGTATGGTGATGGCAAAAAAAATCGTGTTCGAGATTATTGCAGATTCTGATTCTACTACACTCAAAACATGAAAAAAGTCGTTTTCCGAAAAGTGTCTGTGTGTGTGTCTGTCTGTGTGTGTGTCTGTCTGTAGATTTTTTCTATGGCAAACGATAACTGCCGCAAATTCAAACAGAATCAAATAATTTTTTGCATACGTCCCTGAATTGTAGAGGTCTCAATGACTTTCGATTTTGGTGAAGATCGGTTAAGGGGAAGGGGTAGTTTACCTGCAATCTTTTAAGTTTTAACAAGAGTAAAGTACTTGAAAATTTATTTAAACTTTTTGGAACAATGGTAATTGTTAAAAATAAAATAATTTTGTTGCCAGGCAATAAAATTATAATTTTTTCATTTTAATGTAATATAATATTTTTCATTTAATACAGCAATAAAAAGGCAGGTAAGACACAGCCTGGCTGTTTGGCTGAAAATGATTTTAAACATAAATCTTAGAATATGGAAGTCATGTATGGTTCTCCATACCGATATTTTACAATTTGAATTAAAGAAAATTAACACACTGTTAAGAAATTGTTACGATGACAAAAAAATGGAAATATTTAAACAAGACAGGGACAAACGTCTGCTTCAGTTAATGCACGAAAGAATGGCGTTTGACTGCGGTTTCTTTAATGTGGACATTAAATTATGTGTTATAACAATTAATTGTATTTCATTGTTTGTGTTCGCTGTGCTTCTATAAGTTCTTTAATGAAATAATATTATCTTGTTGCATGTGTATGTGTAACGCGTTGAATCAAATAAAACGATTATTACAATGTAGCCAAAACATTTTTATAACTTTTATTCGTAGGTACTACTTACCTATATTTATGTATTACGCTTCTTATCTATTTTGTGCATTAATTGTATTTCAGCACATTGATGTTTAATATAATATATGTGAAGATAAAATTTCAAGATTAAAATGTTTGTTTTAGACTTTTCAGGGCGCGTGTGTGTTAGGGGGAAACGCGTGGATGTAAACTAGTTAGCAAACTTAGACAAAAGTGTTACTTTGTAAGTAAAAATAAGCAAAAATTTGTGACGAGCGAAACCGTTAGGCAAATGTTGCTTATATCAGTATGTACCACGCTGTGTGGATTCTTCACCGTGAAATGCAGAAACAAATGATTAAGGAATTTGATACAATCTTGTTGTTGGGCTACAGAGGTTTCTCACACTGCTTTATGTTCAATAAATTTGTTAATAAATTGTGTAAAAAGGGAAACACTTACGCAAATACTGTGTTCCTTTTCATTGATATACTGTGTATAATTACATTCAGTTACTATTGAGTAAAGTACATTAAAAGTACATTCAACTAAAATGTTACCCAATATGTTTTATTTATTTTTGTATACTAATGTGAAGTCCATTATCTCTTTGTGACAAAGACATTATCTCTTTATTCTTATTGCGACACCAAGACCTAATTTCAAGACGATAATTTACAGATTAAAAATTAATAAAACCTGAAAATAAAACACGGAAGGATACCCGAATGAAATTATATAAAACTGTGGCTGTCCCCACATTCCTGTATGCTAGTGAGACAGGAACTCTTGTTAAAAGGGACGTGCAGAGGATTCAGGCAGCGGAAATACAATTTCTAAGAGGAACGCATGGTTGTTATCGCTCGGATCGGAGAAGGGACGAGGGTATTAAATGCGATTTAAACATTGTATCATCCCACCAAAAGATTTAATACTACAGAAGGAGATGGTGTGAACACTTGAATCGCATGCCTGATATCCGTCTCGCTGTGGCTGCCTTGGGTTATCACCCTACTGGTAAGAGATATGTCAGTAGACTCAGGAGGATGGGTTCCGGAACAGGTTTAAGGCCCAGTCCTTGGAGTGGTGATGATGATGATGATGATGATGAAAAATAATAAGGTCAATAAGTGGCATAGGACGGATAAGAGGGTAGAAATAAAGCATTCTTTTGTTCTGTGGATGGAGAAACATTTAATGGTTTTCTTAAGCTGTCCTACAATATGTTTTTATCTCACCTTTTGTCTTTACATTGTATTCACATTTTAGTATAGTGCATTCGTTGGGATACTGGGATACTTAGACGTTTTGACATATGTAGCAAGGTCTCAGTATATTACGAATTATCTAGGCAACAGTATTACAAACGAAATCTTGGTGTAAGTGTGTAACGTATTGCCGCGTTACAAATCCAGGGAACCCATCTTAACTGACCTCTGCCAATTACATGGGCTGCCTACGTTGTAACGAACTGTATTAAAATCAAATTAATTGAACAAATTACTCACTATCAGTATAAGGAAACAAGGGAAGGTATTTTACTGATTTATGCACTCATTTTCATGTGTAACAAGACGACTTCTCTTTATTTAACAACAGTTACTGACAGATCCCATGACATCATTATTTAAACTAAAATATTTAAATGCTTTTCATAAAACTATGGGATCAAATTGATTATATATTCTTATACCTCGGATCCGAGTTTACTTTCTGTATATTTATAGTAAAGACTTCTAATTATTTTCAGTTCATTTTAGAAGCTTGCAAGACTTCTTTAACCATTTGAAGAATGGTACTATTACTTGGAACGATAATAAGTTACATTAACATTTAAAGCGTTGCAACGTATGATAATTGAATTTTTACAGTAAACTCTTAGATTTTCTCATTATAATGTTTACATAAAATTAATCGTCTTTGAAAAGTCTCTTTTAGAAGTGAGTAGTGTAACAAATATGATTAACTCTCGATAGCAAGGCTATCGAGTCACCTTTGCAATTGAACGTAGAAACCTCGTCCTGGAGTGTCCGTCTAGGGAATCCTTGTAGTCGGCGTCATCATCTGGGTCGTGTCTTCGGGAAGAATAGGTCGGATGTTCACAGAGGAGATTGAAGCTTCTTTGGTGTAAGTATATGTAGATTCTCGGATGTCCTAAGCAACGTCTTAAGCATGGTAAACGTGTCTTTATGAAGTTTCTGCAGATCACATCTTCAGGAGTGATGTTGTAAATGGAGTTACCTCTTGAAGGGAGTCGTCATCTTGCTTACCACTAGTTCTGTTTTTGTGTTACATTTTCTTTCTTCTTCTTACCACATATTTATGTCATTCATACTTGACACACTCTTTCCACTTTTAGCAGTGGTAGTTAATATACTACATTTAAATAAAACAAACAAATTAAAAACATTTTGGTAGAGCTTTCGCTCGTACGTCTGTACTGCGTGAAGGCAACACAGCGAGAGACTTTCTGCTCGCTTCAACTGGTACTTAACAAAGGAGAGGGGCAACTACTCCGCGACAATATAGTCCCTATTTTTATTTAAGTTAACATTCTTATTACCAAAAACTATACCTTAATTATACATATATAATTTAAGTGAGTTGTTTTAACGACTATTTGTGTCTTCAGATTTCTAATTATAAACATTATGATTTTTTATCTCTTCCTAAATTACAGACGACTCGGTAGACACGTCGAGTCCGGAATTAACAGGTCACCGCATGATGACAAGCAAAGGGTTAATTATGATAATAATAACTTTTTTACAATTCGCCCTTTTTATTAGTGTTTCTTTGGATCTCTTAATTACTTCTCATTCTCATACTGAGTAAATACAGGGGTTTTAGGTATTATAGTGAGATTTAAAATTACTTAATCGCTCGCAAACTTAATTTTTTTTATTTACGATTACAGTTAGAATTTAAATCGTCACAAGTGCTAAGTAACACGTGTATGATGTAACATCGACAAGACTAGCAACTCTACCAGGTGAACTGGTACATAGTTCCTGGTAATGCAACATTAATATTTATGCAAATTTATTTGCATAAATTAATTAATTCCTTTATTATATAATAATTGGTTTTGCACTGCCCCTCGTTGGGAAGCCATATGCAACATTGTATATCTACGCTAATTATATGCATAGATTAATTAATTATCTTTGTTATATAAAAATTGATTTGTAATTATGAAAGTGTTGCCGGTACGAACTTTGTCGTACTTACATGTATCTAGCCTCGTAGTAGTTGGACACCATATACAATGATAATGATTATGCTAATTGTTGCGTAAATTGATTAACCCAATTCTAAATTTATTTGTGTTTATAAAGGTGATATCTGTACGAACTATGTTGAATCTGTTAGAGTTAATAATGTGTTGATGTTATTGCTTCCATATATCCATTGTTATTTTATTGTAGTACTTTTATTGCGCAAATTAATTTAGTTATCTCTTTAATAGGGTCGTGATCAAAGTGTATCTAACTCTGAGCTTGGGTAATCATATACGATATAGTTAATGTCATGTGTTGAAGTGCCATACGCAATGTTAACAAATTCATTCCTTTAAATAAATAATAATTGTATGAATTGAATTAGAGTCAATTAATTATTCACACTCAAACTTGTTACATATGAAATTACTTCTGACTTTAACTGTCTTCCAGACTTTCATTCTGTGTATCTTTCTGAGTAATTTGTTTGAGAATCGTTAACTTGAATTATAAAGTATAAATGAAAGGTTAAGTTGTGAGTCAGGTTTTCACATAAATCAATAGAATACTAACGAATCCATTCTAACTTACGTTTATTAAAATCATATTCATTCTTATTCATGTCATAACATTAATTCAACAGCACTTACAAATCTTCAACAAAACAATAAAATTCTATGCGACATTTAAATAATGAAATGAACAAATTTAAATAATTAAGTAAGCGATCAAATGTAGACGCTTCTTCGTCCGTAATGACGTTACTAACTAACAATGTGGTGTGCTCATAATTCGTATTAAGTATTTTACGTTAAAACATATTAAACATTTATATCCATGAAATAATCATTATTAACGATACACATATCAATCTTAAACATAGCTAAAATCCTGTTCCTGCAACAGACGCATCAAAATACATACATAGTACAAAATATATTAACAAGAAAACATGTATAATATTCTAGAACGTAATAATCCCTACTTATGGATTCGTATCTATCTGACTCATATTTATATAATTTTCTCAGGTGGTTTGGTTCTAAGTGTCAGGTCAGTGGTATTTGATAAATTACTAATTATAAGGAGAGATTAGTTTTGTACTTTACTCGTTCTGCCGTGATGTGTTGTTCCCATGGTGTATCCCTGCGTTGATGAGTGAGGTTAATCCATATAACACTCGATCGCAAACACACTTCCGCACACCGCGACAGTCACTTTGAGCTTTTGAGATTATTATAATACAAGTCGTGGCATTGCACTTGTAATCGGTCGGCTACGTTTGTCCACGAGGATCTAATTACGCGGTTCACAGTTCGATACCGTATGCTTCTAGTAGTTTTCCATCCCGCACGACCACTCTTTTCGGCGCCTATGTTGTTTTCAAGTTCATTAGGCACTTGTTCACACTTCTATTACATGAGTTAACTACGAAACATTGTAGTATCACTACTTTTCTGTTATGGTTCAAGAATGTCACTGCAAAAGTCAGTATCTTTATAACGGTGTATTACATAGAATTTATAAAGATTGTTACTCGCGCTTCATCGCGAAAACTACTGTTCCGTTTTACGTTCTGAGTCTTATTCGCGCACTTCCATTTATTCGTAATAATGTCTTAATCGTCTCTACCGAAATACGTTATAACTTATACCCTGCATTACGTTCTTATAATTGAACTATTATGATACTGAGATACAAGTTCAATTAGACTTATCGAAACTCTGAGTAAACTGAGTTAAGAATTTTAGTAAACTGAGAGAAAATCTGTAATGAACTGAGGCAAAGATCTTAATGAACTGAGCCAAAAATTGTAGTACACTGAGAGCGCCTCCCCCTGCTGTGTAAACGGTTTTTATTTCTCCTGATGTTCCCACTCTTATGATTCTGATGAGCGCTCAAACTTCCCACCAAATCATCTTTGATAGGTTCATTCCATGGACCTCCCTGTGTCCTCTCGTCTCCAGTCTGTGCGTCCTCTTCGTCTGATAGTCCTCTTCTACGGCGGGTTGCTCCAGCGGCGATATTTCGATCAGTCTCGTTGATGATTATGTCTAACTGTTAACATCAATTAGACCCTTCACGAATTGTTAAACTCACAATGATTACTGTTTTTACTCGAAACAGTTTATTATTAATTGATACGTTAAATTTTATCAATCTCAGGGTAAATATGGGTATTATTGAAATGCGTTGTATTACCGCATACCTTCCAAGAAAGCTTGAAGTGTCCTTAATTCCCTATGCGGATATCTTAAACTAACAACAAAAAGCACTATAATATACTATAAATTTTACTTAAATAATTACACCACTCGGTTATTTATGCTGAACTTCGTAAAGAATACCAAGGTTTATTTTAAGTTAGATTTTCTATGTTCGTACGAGAAAAACTCTCGAACGCCGAGCACAACTTCACCTTGCAGATGTTACAGAAGAACTGTGTCGATCCTACAGCGTATGAATGTTACTGAATTTAATGTCTTCCTATTGGTTAATTCGAGGTCACATGTTTGATGATTTCAAAAGATACAGAATTTTCCTGAAACAGTTTGTATAAATCCGCACTAACTTGCATTGAATTTATCTACAATTTTTATTACCCTATTAATGATAAGCGTTTCAATTTGAGTTTTTCCCTACTTAAAAAACCATATTTCTAAAAAAGTTATGAACCTCGGAGTATACAGAATTTGAAGCTATTTACACAAATAATCAATTGTCAAAGTTTCACGTCGATCGGTTAACTATCGCGGAAGATATAGCGATCACAAGTTATCACACCCGCACACGCGCACAAATTCACTCAAAAAATACATGACAATAAAGAACACCTTTTTATGAAGAATTTGGTATACCCTACATGCTTATCCATTTCTAAATACAAAACTTACGGCTAAAGGACAAAATATTACATAAAACCAATTTAAACATGAAAATGTTCGTCATCCATGTGCTTAGATACCAATAACATAGCTTATCATCCTGTGTTCAGTTGCAATATAAAATATGTTTATTAACCCTGTGAAACATATGATATTAATAATAGAGGTCCTTTAGTTGTTCATATTAACAAATTCTTTAAAACGTTTCTACACCGTTTAAGATGAACACAAGTAATAGTATTATCACATTTTCTTATAGCTAACAGCTGCTCAAGTCGATAAAGCTGAAGAGGAAGAATACAGTTAGAAATTTCAGATCACGAAGACCGTAGTGACCATAGTGATCACGAAGATTCTATATATCTTTTGCATCTGTGTGTTGGTATTTCTTGACTTGTGTGTAATCAATTCTTGGGCTAGTATTTTTTACGACTTTATTTAGAAGTCATTCCTTGTCTTCAATTTGTATGAAATAGGCCTATAAGTTATACACGTTTCTCCAGTGTAGTTATAAAATGTTTTATGATGTAGATACAAAATAAAATTATGTTTACAAAATAATTTTTGAAAATAATTTATGCGTTGAAGATTGCACGCAAATCATTCTATAAATACTATAACATTCGTATAGGCTACTATTGCAGCGGTACAAAGAGTTCGTAACAAAATGTGCAGCGTACTTAGGATCATAGGCTAATTACTTAACAAAACATTCTTATGTGAAACGCTTACTTTAAGCAGTAATCAGTTTACATTGTTATTTAAAATCTCGTTCAATGGGAACTTTCCTTTTCACCTACCCATTGAATTGCGCATTTATAATAATAAACAACAATAATTATATTTATAATAAATAATAATAAATTATAAAAAGATACAGGATGATTTCTGTGAAACGTGCGTCAGGTGAAAATAAACCTACTTGCAGTGTACTTATTTGACGATATACAGTACATGGGAGAGTTACTTATATATAAGCGAGTTACTTGCAAAGGAGTAATGGAATAATAAATTAGTGGTATGACAAAAATCTATGTACGTTGTCAATCTAGAAGTTGAGAAATAGCACGACATCTGTGGGTCAACAACAGATTTTCCAATTGAAATTATTTCTTCCAGAAACTCAAAAAACCAGTTAACAACAGCACAAAACCTGCCATTCTGCGTTAGTCTGCGAGGCTGTTGCTTACTGAAGCGACAGGTTCGCTTTGACACTGCCAGTAAACGACAACATCTGTACCAGTATTGGATGTGACAGTAGCAGCAAAGTAGCAGCAAAATGTGCGCGCGCGCGCACGCGCACACAATAGCTGGGCTCTGCTGGAATAGCCGAGAAACATATAGAATGTGGTGAATGGCGTAACAGTGTGTTAATACATCCCAGCAATGTACACGTAGGATAGGGTAACCAAACGTCTCGGAAAACCGGGATTGTCCCGGTTTTTCATCATAACATACGGTGTCCCGAAAAATTGTTTCGGGACGCTCATAAGTTTTTAGAGATTTCGCTCGATTAAACGGAATACGACACGATAAATTAATACATTTTAGCTTATTTCTCTAACGTCCATAGTCCCACAGTAATCACAGTATCAATATTGATACACTGAAACAATAATTTATTTTGAGCGGTACTGTGGCTGGAGAGTAGTTGTATTGTTGTAACAGTTCCAGGCGTTGCAACTTGAGAAGAGTTATGAAAACTGTCCGATTGTCGCGCCACTTGCCACTGTCATTGTCAGAATAGTGTAGTTGTTGATGCTATGTCATACAAGCTGTACCGGTGGCTTCTCGTATTAGTCGTATTGTTGGCATTGAGTTGCAAAATGCAATGCCGAAACGTGCCTGCAAATTCAGTGACAGTTATTGTAAAGAGTGGAATTTTATCAAGAAAGGTCGATTTTATTACGAAGCAGAGTGTTCGGTATGTAACTGTTTTATTAGTATCAGTCATGGTGGGCGTTCTGACATAGTTGATCACATCAAGTCAAAGAAACACATTAACAGATTTAGTGCACCGAGCTGTAGTAAAACTCTACAAAATTATTTTGTAAAACCTCAATCAAGTGTAGGCACAAAAGTTCGAGCAGCCGAGCTTACACTAGCCTACCACACGGTAAAACATCACCAAACCTTTAGATCTAGCGATTGTACTAGTAAGCTTAATAGCGTTATGTTTGATGATTCTTCCATTGCAAAAAAATTTAGTTCAGCAAGAACTAAAGTATCAGCCTTAGTAAAAGGAGTTATTGCTCCCCAGAGTTTAAAGGAAAGCCTTGAAAACATCAAAAAGTCTTCTTTCTACGGGATATCCACTGATGCCAGCAATCATAAAGCTGCTAAAATATTTCCGTTTGTTGTTCAGTTTTTCGATATTAATGAAGGAATTCAGTCCAAACTTTTGAAGGTGAGTTCCCTACCTAATGAAACATCTGACGAAATTTCAACATTTTGTATGAATACTATTGAAATGTTTGATCTCGAAAAAAATAAATGTGTGACGTTTTGTGGAGACAATACGAACACCAACTTTGGTGGTTTAAAAAGACAAGGCAAATGTAACGTATTTACCAAATTAAAGACAACATTGCATGAAAACATTGAAGGGATAGGCTGCCCTGCACATGTTTTACACAATTGCGTGCAGACATCTGCTGATAGTTTGAGCTGTGATGTTGAAACTATCATTGTGAATGTATTCTCGTACTTTTCTATATAGGCCTACACAGTTAGAACAAAGAGGCTTAAGGAGTTTTGCGATTATGTAGGGACTGAATATATGAATGTAATGTGTCACTCGAAAACCCGCTGCTTATCAATATTTTCAACAGTTGAACGAGTCATCAGGCTGTTTGAACCCTTAAAAGATTTTTTCCTAAATGAAGACAAAGCCCCCAAACAATTGGTTCAATTTTTCAGCAATCCTTTAAGTGAAGCCTACTTATGGTTCATTCACAGCCAGCTTAGCACTTTGCAGCATGGAATAAAGGAAATTGAGGGGAGCACGAAAAGAGTAATAGAGGTAACGAATGTCCTGAAAAATACTCTTGAAACTGTTACTAAGAGAAAAGAGCAGCAGTTCATTTCTTTTAATGTTAAATCTGTTCTTAAAAGAGCAGAAGTAACACAATCAGCAGAAAAGGACTTTAAAGAAGAAGTTGACAAATTTTATGACACTTGTATAGAATATATGAGCAAGTGGAGCACCTCATATTCGTCATTATTGTCGGTGTTTGATTGGATGTTATTGAAGAGAGTGGCAAAATGGGAAAGTTTTGAAGAGACAGTTTCTTATTTGAAGGGGAAAAAATTGAAATCGATGACTCCATTCTCTTTTATCAATTCGGGATATTGACAAATTTCGTTGAAGAAAATCTTCACAAGTGGAATGATGAAAACGAAGCACCATTGCAGTGTCATGAGAAGTGGGTGAGTTTTTTTAAAAGCTGTGACCATCTTCAGCAGTACTCTGAGATGGTAATAATTGCAAGGTATTTGTTTGCAATGCCAGCCCATAATGCCAATGTAGAAAGAATATTTTCGTTCATGAATATCCAGTGGACTGATGAAAGGAACAGAATGTAGGTGGACTCTCTTGAAGCAATCCTACAGATCCTGTACAACTACAAAATCGACTGTGTAGAATTTTACCACTACGTCTCAAAGAACAAAGACATGATCAAGAAGGCTGGAAGCAGTGAAAAATACCCGTTTCTCCAAGGACAATCAACCCCATCTACAAGGGCTCAGTAATAGTTAAAGCTTATGTTAATTTTACTTTATTAAAAATTTCATGGCTATAATATTTTGAAAAATCATAATAAATTTGTTTTTTATTATGTATATTAAATATCATTAATTAAACAGATATTGTAGAAATAAATCAGAGTAAATTTGTTTTTACCTTTTTACTAATAGTAAATAGGCTATCATCGGGTTAACAAAATGTATTAACAAAACATTAATATTAAAAATTAAAAAACCTGGGTACATTTAGGGGGGGGGTCCATTGGAGTCCGGCTGGTTGTGTCCCGGTTTTCTCCGAAAATGATTTGGTCACCCTAACGTAGGGTAAATATAGTAACCGGCAGCTTGTATAGCAGTAAGACAGGTCTAAACAACATCAAATAAACGTAGAATACTAGAGACATCGTTACCGACTAGTCATATTTAAGCTTATTCTTTGTTTTACATATGAGCCACTGTCGACTACGTTTTGTCCAACTGGTTCCTCTCTTACTTTCCTCTCTCTTCCCCCTCGCCCACACTTCCTTTATTATCGATCCGATGTCTCTCCCTCCTTTCGTCAGTCTAGATAGCGCCTGTTCTCTTCTTGGGATTTTCCTAAAACCTTGGACAATTTTAAATTCTTTCTAAGTAGCAACCATTCTTGAATGTCTTCTTGAGTAATCTGGAGCTCTTCTACGCTTTTCTCTGTTTCTCTGAACCACGTATTATTTTACATTGATGTAATATTTACCACCTTTAAAGACTTAAAATTTTAAAAGGGCCATTTTTTAAACGCCATTTAAATGCTAAATGACATTTTTAAATAAATCTTTACTCAATATATGAACGTTTGTTAAGGTTTTTGTATTGCCAGGTAATGTTTCAATTTTTAATTGTTTCTGAACGTTTGGAAAGAAAGTCAGATTCCATCCTGGGCAAACAAGACTGTAGGTACAAATCTATAGGACACAGATGTGTGGGAAGACCCAGGAAGTGATGGATGGAGGATTTTTGAAGGCGGAACAGGCATATGCCGTGTTCTGAAGATTATGATGATGCCTTTTTTTCTGAAATTCCGTCAGTTTCCGTTTCGGTAATATAAAAACATTCCCCACAGCATACTGTGTACAGTCATTTAACACTTCCACGTATTTTGATTAGTCGTTTACTTGCTTTACTAAAATCAAACCCAATATGCTAATTATTATCATATATTATTATACTGAATCATTATTAGCATACTGACAGTAAACCTTTCTTAAACGCGTTCTATTCTCTTGTATGGAATACGCCATACAGATAGTGTCTACAGAGTGATTGCTTCTAAGCCTTTTGCAGATCATGTAAATTCTTAAATTTGCTTTTAGCTGTCGTTAATTGTATATTTGCTTGTGGAATAAATCTATTACTATTGCGACAAAACATATTATAGGCATAGTAACAATTGAAAGATATAGTCAGTTATCTGGAGCAAGGTTGTATATTTTGAAATAAATTTTAAAAATGGTCTGTAATTCACAAATAATTTATTTTAATTTAATAATTGTCTTTGAATTATCAGAACTGATCTGTTCAAAATGTCAATTGTTACTTGAACGTTGTATACAAATATGTTGATTCGTCTCACTGCTGGTCCTGTGATCCGTCGAAATCTGCTCCCTCGTCGTCTGCTACTCTCCGCACACCGACGCTTCGCTGACAGTCCTCTTGTACGCACGCACGCCGACACACCCGATAACAGTTTACTCTTTACCTCAAGGTACTGAACTGGGCTGTAATTTAATATTTATTTACTATGGTGTTTTAAGCGTGCACCTTCCCGCGTCTTGAGGTGTCCTCGCGTTAAGCAGGAGTATCCCGGATGGATAAACCTCCCCTATGCGGAAATCTTGACTCAAGCGAGACTGGCACTGTTTAATATAAATATTTTATTATTTGAGAAATATTGAGTTCGTACCCAATACAAGGTATTAGCTGACGGGTAACTCGTCTTTAAATTGTCCTTCATAACTCTTACATGAGAAAGTTTCTGTTCGAAAAACTCGCACAGAGAGCACGTCCGTAATATTCGAGCTGCTGGATGGAACTGACTATACCCTGATTAACGAAAGAAAGTGACTGGCGTAGCGGCCGCGCGGCGACCGAGTTTGTAGTAAAAACATTCCACTAAATAACGTCGTGGAAACGTAAAATACAGGGCTAGAAATGTCTAATGAACTGTATTTTAATCATCAATTAAAGACGTTTTTAACAAACTTTTTTAATTTTTTAAATCTTTTTTTAATTAATTTATATTGAGAGTTAAATAAAAAAATACACGAATTTGAATTAAAAATTTAGGGTTTATCATATTTATTACATAAGAACTCAGAGGTTAAGCATCGGAAAAACATTTCTTGTGGACAAATGGTAGTCCACCTTCTTTAGTACAATATATCAAAAATTGAGATTCCTACTATTAAAATTAACGACGTTATTAATTTTTTTCTAATGTCCTGTTAACTCAGTTGTTAAAAGTTGTACATGAATGAGATTTGCGTGACGCTCTCTTTAGATAACTAAGTGTAGAAGACATATACAACTTACACCTTGTACATGATAGGAATACTACAATGGATTGATATATAAAGTGAATTTCACAGAGAGCAGTGCGTGGCGCTCTGCGGCGGAAGTACAGTCAGAACCTAGTGGACCCATTTTATTCGCGCGCTACCATCTTCGTTTGAAGACTACTAACTCACAGCTATAAGTGTTTTAATAAGTGTTTCTTATAGAGTGTTTTAATAGTGTATTTTTATGATTTATACACATATTTTATGAGCGGGTTCCATAAAAGCTGAAGAACACTACAATACTTGTAAGTACCTTACTGTCTTTAATATTTATTTGTCAATGCTAATAACAAGTAATTTACTAATTGTTTTTTACATTTCAATACATTATAACAGTAAAATACTGTTATAATTATGCAATATCTGGTAGACCGAGCTTTGCTCGGTAGTTTTAAACTGTAAACTGTATTTCATAGTTAAATAATTAGTTGTTGAGAAATTTGAATGGCATTAACAATTTCCCAGTAATTACATTGCACTTCAATTAGTAGTATTAAACCTGATCACAAAACAAAAATAGTTTATTAACAAGAAAACAATAAATACCGTACCGCAAAAGAGTGATAAACAATCATTCAAGACCATCTGTTATAAAAAGCATGTAGTTCAACTAAACCACAAAAGTTTGGTCAGATGTAAGTTTTTGACAGATCTCCAGGTAGATAGATTAGATTAAATAAGTAGACAGATAACTAAAATCTCTGTATATTTATATGAGAGGTTGGTGACTCGTAGCAAGTTGGCTGTGTCAATGCGTGAGCCGTGAGCGTATGCACCACTTTCTTTGGGCTGTTACTGTACCTTGACTCGATGGCGCGCCGTTGAACAGTGTTAGTTCTAATTTTCCTATATTAACTGATTGCGGTTATATTTCGTAATATTTGAAGGTTACATACCACTTTTTATTGATGAATACAATTTTGTTATGCTTACTGTGAAAAAACTCAATGAAAAAATTATTAATAACGGAGTTAACAGTACATTTAAAAAAATTAATAACGTCGTTAATATTATTCGTAACAATCTCAATTTTTGATATATTGTACTAAAGAAGGTGGACTACCATTTATCTACAAGAAATGTTTTTCCGATGCTTAAACTCTTGAGTTCTTACGTAATAAAAAAACGATAAACCCTAAATTTTTAATTCAAATTCGTGTATTTTTTTATTTTACTCTCAATGTAAATTAATTGAAAAAAGATTTTAAAAATTAAAAAAGTTTGTTAAAAACGTCTTTAATTTATGATTAAAATACAGTTCATTAGACATTTCTAGCCCTGTATTTTACGTTTCCACGAGGTTATTTAGTGGAATGTTTTTACTACAAACTCGGTCGCCGCGCGGCCGCTCCGCCAGTCACTTTCTTTCGTTAATCAGGGTATAGACTTACGTTGCCGGAGACCCAACCTTAATGAAAATTGGGGCCGCTCATTGGTCGAAACACCTATCATGTGATTTATGGGTAGAACTGATAGACAAACTTCTTGAACAGATTGGCAGATTTCAGCAGAAGCAGGTATAGATTTTATCTACAAACCTCATTACTTCCAAAAGATAAGGAATCTATAGAAAGTTGATTTTTACTAAAAAAAATCCCTATTAAAATAGTATGTAACAAGTCTCTGACACACAGAAAAAATAGCGCTATTTAAGATGCTTGCGCTGTCCACATCTCAGTTCAATATGTTCCTTTATAACAGAGTTATTCATAAAATACGAATGACACGCGCACTCGTGCACTCCCACATTAAATTCGCACATGACATGATCACAAATAAATGTATGGGCATTTTGATACATAATAGTCTTTTACCCAATTCTTAATTCAAAACTTATCTCTAATTAACAGAATCAAACAAAAATCAAATTTTAACATGTCTACAACGTCATAAAATGATATATCAGCATACAGTCCGGGCTACAGTTTCCTGTACTGCAATGTTCTGTTGCACTACATAGTAATAATAAAACACTTTTACTTGTTGATTGTCATAGCACAATCGCCTCCTATGACAATTTTGTTTCAATTTTAAACACTAAATGTTTCAAGCACATAATTTTAAACGATCGAGTGCAGCTAATATTTCAATTTTAATTTTTTCTGAACATTTAGAAAGAATGTCAGATTCCATACTGACCAAACAAGTCTGTAGGTACAAACTTGAATGTGTGTGGGTAGACCCAGGAAGAGATGGATGGAGAAATTTTGATTGCGAATGGAGCTTATTTAAGCTTATTTTAATATTAATTTTTTATATTTTTTAAATCTCTACATCGAAAAACGGTAAAACTGTAGGTCTATTCACTAGAAACTGATTATTGTCCAAATATGTGAGAGATGTAAACATTACACATTGACCGTACATCACAGAATCTGATCAACAATATGTGAGAGATGTAAACATTACACATTGACCGTACATCACAGAATCTAATCAACAATATGTGAGAGATGTAAACATTCCACATTGACCGTACATCACAGAATCTGATCAACAATATGTGAGAGATGTAAACATTCCACATTGACCGTACATCACAGAATCTGATCAACAATATGTGAGAGATGTAAACATTCCACATTGACCGTACATCACTGAATCTGATCAACAATATGTGAGAGATGTAAACATTACACATTGACCGTACATCACAGAATCTGATCAACGTATTAACTAACATTATTTCATGATTAGAAAAAATAATTTCTTTTGTTGAATTTATAAATTCAATATTCCTCTATATGAGAAATGTTTCATTTGATAGCAGTAATACATTCTAAGCTAAAGACTGTCAAAAACAAACGTTACCTTTCTACAATGTTTTTATTACATATCAGTAATACCCTGTACCGTGCAGTAAATGGAGTTTCACGCAGGCGGATAACTGTGGAAATCACGTAGTAATCCGTTACTGTTGCTCTTGTACATTTGTTAGTCCTACTAACGGCAATGTCAATGGCATATATACAGTAAAAATTTACATTCTTCTTCTTCTTCTTCTTCTTCTTCTTCTTCTTCTTTTGCATTATATGACTTGAGTTATAGCTCGTTCCGACTTCACAGAGTGTCTGACCATTTTGTCCATGGTCTTCCAGGAACTCTCTTCCCCACTGGCCTAAACGCTTGTTTGGGAATACGCTTATCTACAATGCGTACCACATGGGACTTCTACTTCTGCCTCTATTACTTTATCCTGTCCAGAACCGACTGCAAAGTCAGGTATTTCCTTATGTTGTCGTTTCGTAGATGATCTCTGGAACTACATTCCTTAACTGCTCTTAAAAATTTCGTTTGCGAGGCCTGTATTTTTGGAATATCTTTTGGATGAGAGTCCATGTTTCACATCCATACATTAAAGCCGGCCACGTCCTTACAGAACTTTAGCTGTGTCTAACTTTGCTAGGCGTCTTGTTGTTCAACTGGTATAACTAAATTTATTTATCTTTATCTTGATATCGTTGTCCTTCCTGTTTTTGATATCACATTCCAAATAATCAAAATCTCATACCTGCTTCAAAACACTAAAGAATTTATATCACTATTGCTAAACAATATTCTCAGTAAGATTTCAGTTTTTATTTCTGCTTGTCAGATTTGATTAGAAATTCTAAATACATGGTCCGTGAATCCTGCCTGGGATGCGTGCTAAAACACGTAGAATACCATACCAGTATTATTGCCTGTTTTTATTAAGCTTATTTTAATTTATTTTTATACAGTGACAGTTGTAATATTCTACTTATTGCGTTGAATTTTTAACTACATTTTGTGAAGAAATACCAAGATTAGGTAAGGTCCACACACACACAGAGGCTCCAATTTAGTATTTAACTTATTTTATATAAGTTCAATGTGTACTTAGATTAAAAGACTGTGCGACTGTTACTCAGGTGCTTTAAAAATTCGATAGTTTTCTTCATCATAATCATCTTCAAGGATTGAACCAAGGACGGTTTGTTTCGGTCTCAAACAGGCAAAGATTAGAGCTGGTCACTCCAGCGCTTCCTCGGACGTCTCATACATCTCCGTCTCATCGGCTTATAGTTCCATAGTTGTTTTGGGCATGCGGCAGTCATCCATTCGGCAAAGAGGTTCCCACCAATTCAGCCGATACTGGGCGATCCTCTCGAGTATACTCATAATATTCAGCTCCTGCCGTATATCTGTGTTTCTTCTATGATCATGGAGAGTATACCCTGCCACGTGCCTGAGAGCTCTCATTTACGAGTGGCTTGACCTTTCGTTAAAGTCCAATTCTCAGACCCGTAAAAAAGTGTGGGAACAGCCATTACCATGTAGAATTTTAGGCGTGTTCCTTTACTTACTGACTTAAGGGTTCGCCTAATGGTCCCTCACATAAGGTTGTACTTATGCAACTTATTCACAACGTCGTTGCTGGCATTATACGTAAGACACACTGCAGCCCACGTATTAAAAATTGCCAACTTGTTGATCATTGCTAACTGATAGTTTCCTTTACACTCTTAAAAAAAAAACAGATGTGAGTACATATTTTATCAAAGACATAATATAAAGTCATAATATGGATTTCAGATGTTAGGTTATTTTTTTAATCACAACAGTTTTTCAGCTACCACGGTCTGATACGTTAAAGAAAGATATTCTTGTGTGTATCTTATGTAAGTTGGTGTCAGTTTATCTGTCTTACATTTACTTAATCCTGCACTTGTAACGTTCCGGGCTACGTTACAAATCCAGGGAACCCATCATAATTGACACTAGCCAATTATACAGGCTGCCTACGTTGTAACGAACTGAAATTAAACTCAACACAAAGAACAATAATAATTACGCTATTTATTAGGACAAAAGGGGAAGGTATTTCACTGATTTATGCACTCACTTCAATGTGTAATAAGATGACATCTCTTTATTAACAAATTATTTAAAAGATCCCATAACATAAAAATTTATACTGAAATATTCAAAAGGGTTTTCTGTAAAACAAGGGATCATATTGATCATGTAATTTACCTCGGATCCGAGTCTGCTTTAAATATAGTAAAGACGTCTGAATTATACTATGCTCATCTAGGAGCTTGCAAGATTACATTAACCATTTGAAGAATGGTATTATTTAATAAAGGGATTATAATTTACATTTCCATATTAACGTTACAACGTATGATTTTTAATACTACAGTTTACATTTCTTTGGTTTTATTTATTGCTTAGATCAAATTATTGTCTTTTGAAAAGTCTCTTTCATCTATAAAAGTTATGTTCAAATGTAATTAATTCTCGATAGCCAAGCTAACGAGTCACCTCTAAAATAAGCTTTGCTGTCCTCGTCCTGGGGTGTGACTCTTCGGAATTCTGGTAGTCGGGGTAGTCATCTGGGTAGTGTCTCTGGTGAATATCTTATAGCTGTATTAGTGAGGAGATTGATGTAATGCTGCTTAAAGTTGGGTTGATCCACGTCGGTCCTGGTCAGCGTCGTATGGGTTGTAGACGTCCGTATGTGCAATTTGGCAGGTCACATAGTCACATCCAGAGTTGTACTGGAGTTTACATCTTAAGTAGAGACGTCACCTTGTTTACGAGTTGTTGATTTTTCTTATATTATTACATTTCTTGAACAAACTTTTTCTACATCATATACATTTAAAAATCACTAGCTCCCCAGGTTTTTTTTGTTGGTAGCTAACCGTTATTTCAAAATTTAATTAACACATTTCTGAAGAGCCCTCGCTTGGAGGTGTGTACTGTCTGACCGCCGCATCGTAACTCTTAACTTGATACGACTGGTACATTACAACGAAGCGGAGCGAGTACTCCGCCATAATATAGTTCCAACTTTTATTTAAATAGACATTATTATAGCAAGATGAAACAAATTATTTAGCCTTATTTAGTTTACAGGAATTATTTTAACTACTACTCGTGCCTTCAAATTATTAATTACTTACATTATGATTTCCAGATATTTCTAAATTACAGACGGTTCGCTAAGCACGTTGTGTCCGTAATTAAACAGGTCAACGCATGATGATTTACAAAAGGGTTAACTGTAATATTATTAACTTTTTACAATACGATTTTTATTACTTGTTTAGTTAAATTTTTTTTATTTAAATCTCATACTTATTCTGAGTTAGTACAGGGGTATTAGGTTTAATTGTGCGATTTAATAATACTTAATTGCTTTCTCAGTTTTTTTTAATTATTAAATATTTTATTACCATTTAAATCGTCACACACTATTCGAATATTATTTTGCATAGATTAGAATATCTTAAGTGTAATTACATGTATGGTTACAGTACAGTATGATTATGGTACGGTTACACTGTAACGTATCGCCGCGTTACAGTTCAGGGAACCCATCATAATTAAGCTCCGTCAATTAGATGGGCTGCCTACGTTGTAACGAAATGTATTCACAAATAATTAACTTAACAAATTACTTACTAACTGTGTAAGGAAACAAGGGAAGGTATAGCACTGATGCACGCACTCATTATATGTGTGCAACAAGACGACTTCTCTTTATTTAACATTTAAAACATTTACTGGCAGATCCCATGACATTACGAATTAAACTATTAAAGTTATTTGAATGCTTTCTTTAATCTTTGGGATCAAAATTGATTTTATTTAGCTATACCTCGGATCCGGGTAACCTTCGGTATTTAGTCATTAAAACTTTTAGTTATACTCAATTCATGATATTAGCTTGCAAGACTTTCTTTAATTTAACCATTTGAAGAATGGTATTATTACTTGAATTATACTACGATACATTAACATTTAAACTGTTACAACGTATGATGTTTGAATAGTTACATTAAAACTCTTAGATTTAATCTTTTAATCTTTACAAAGTTAATAGTCTCTGAAAAGTCTCTTTTAAAGTGTGTTGTGTAACAAATATTATTAACTCTCGATAGCCAGGCTATCGAGTCACCTTTAAATTGGTATGTAGAAACCTCGTCCTGGGGTGTCCGTCTTGGGAATCCTTAAAAGCGCCGTCATCATCTCGGTCTGGTCTTCGTCATTAAAGGGCTCACAAGTCCGCAGGGTAGATTGAACCTTCTACGATGGTACTTGTAGATTCTCGGATGTCCTGATCTGCATATTCTGTCGGGTCTACTAGAGTTTGTAAGTTCTGGTAGTTCACATCTCCAGGTATGATGTTGGAAGTGTTGTTAGTTCTTGAAGTTAGCAGTCATCTTGTTTTACACCATTTTTATATTTCGTGTTACACTTTAAGTCTCTTGTTTTTTACATAACTATACTGATTAATACATAACATATGCTTTCAGCAGCAATTTCTTGTATACAACATTAAAGTAAAACAAAAGTATCAGCAACATAGTGTAAGAGCTTTTGCTCGTACGTCTGTACTGCATGAAGTCAACATAGCGAGAGAGCGAATTTCTGCTCCCTTCGACTGGTACCTAACAAATGGTAGAGGGGCAATTACTGCGCGAGAATATAGTCCCTGTCTCTCTTTAAGTAAACATTTTTATTTATACAAACTATCCCTAAATAAATATACATAATTTAAATAAGTTGTTTTAGCGACTATCTGTGTCTTCAGATTCTTAATTATTAACATTAGGTTTTTTATCTTATTCTAAATTACAGAAGACTCGGAAAACATGTCGAGTCCGGAATTAACAGGTCAGCGCCTGACAACAAGCAAAGGGTTAAATACGACAATTATAACTATTTACAATATGTTTTTTACTAAAGTATCTTCGTACTTCTTTGGGCTTATTAATTACTTCTTCCTCTCATACTGAGTACATACAGGTTTTTATGTTATTATAGTGAGATTTAAATGGCTTAATGGCTCGCAACCTTAATATTTAAAATTTCTTTATTTTTTTTTTTTATTGTTCCAAATTTAAATCGTCACAACACAAGCGTTGTTTTCCAGTCACGCACGTGCGGTTGGGAAACGCATTCAATTGAACACACAGGCGGCAATGAAATTGGTCATACGGACGTGGAAAAACGCACGGGTCGTCAACTCTGCTGCGTTTTCAATGTTTCTCGCATCGAAACGCAACCTTCTGCGTTTTTAGTGCGTTTTTTGTAATAGCATTTGTTTATTTACTTGTTACTATGGTAATTAATTTTGGTCTCCATGGTGTTGTTGACATTTTTATAAAACAAATATGTAATGTAGAACATTTTTTTAATAAAGATTTATTTACTGCTGTTAACCAAAGTTTTCTTTAATCTAAACACGGACGTTCCAGTGAAGTTGGGTTTTAATCTTTAAATACACAGTTAACCTTCATAGTGAGACCTGTAGGGATGCGCGTCCGAGACGTCCGAGACTGAGTACACACCGCCTATATGACTACACTTCAGTCCGTGCACGTACGAGAAAAAAAGCACGTGTGACCACTGCGCGTTTTTACAAACTCCACGCGCCGTTGTACGGCCGGGAAAAAATGCTCGTGTAACCGTACCCTTAATTTTTGAAAATAAATTCACACACACTACATGATAAACTTTCTTGTATATATCATTCATAGACTCGTATGAATGAGTATGTAAGTGAAGACGATTTTTTTAGTTGTTTTGATTGTTCGTCTTCTTTTTTCACAGTACTAAATAATATAGAATATAGCACTTTCACTTGTGAAACTTACTTGTTTTTCTTTCCGTACGCGTTTCGGCGTGGTGTTCGCCTTCGTCAGCAGTTTGAGACCGACTGGCCAGTAACTCGTAACGGTTTTTGTTTGGAAGGTTTAGTGAGGGTGATGTGTGGAGGAAGGGGATTGGCGCGGGGATCCAAATTATTGTTAGTCTTATGTATAATTACGTCAAACAGAGTGTGTGATTTATAGTTTAATTGGTCGCTAAGTATGTTGTTTTGTTGTGTTTTGTAGTGTTTGTATGAACAATATGAAATATACAAACACTACAAAACACAACCAAACAACATACTTAACGACCAATTAAACTATAAATCACACACACTGTTTGACATAATTATACATAAAACTAAGAATAATTTGGATCCCTGCGCCAATCCCCTTCCTCCACACGCCACCCCCACTAATCCTTCCAAACAAAAACCGTTACGAGTTACTAGCCAGTCGGTCTCAAACTGCTGACGAAGGCGAACACCACGCCGAAACGCGTACGGAAAGAAAAACAAGTAAGTTTCACAAGTGAAAGTGCTATATTCTATATTATATACGATTTTTTTGTTTTTTAACTTATTTCAATTTTTCACTTTGTCGTACATTCTGTATTTCTCCATTTATTATCGGAATTGGTAACACAAATCAAATTTAAGGTTTTCTATTTTCCGATATAAGAGAATGTTACACTACAACATTTACTAATACGTCTATATTATTTAGCTATTAATAAGTACGATATACGGCGATTACCCTTCCAACGAACGCAACTCGGATATTAATAAATCAGCAGAGGAGTGCAACTCGTAAAATATGAATTCATTTTGGTCGTTATTCTCGACTTTTGTCAGCAAAGTGAGTGAAGTGTTGTGTGCCGACCAATGTTGCCTGCACTTTGTCTTGGGAGAGCAGAAATTTGAGGCACACTTGACTTGACGTAAATAGCGTGTTCACCATTCACGACGACAACGGTAATGACGACGCTTTGTCTCGACGCTACGGACTGACTGCCTTTAAATGTTCTCCGCAGGAACCACTTTTGTAATTCATTTCTTGCTTTCTCCGTAAACGATTTTTTAACCTTCAAAGTTTCTGAAGACATTACTTATTAAACGCAAGGTTCAGCACAGGCATATTACGCGATAATATATATATCTAAATATTTATTAATCATTAATATTATTATATTATAAAACTAAAACCAATATACAAGTTTTTCTTAGTTAGGTTTTAAACGATTACTAAAAATTTGAATTTCGTAAAACTCATCTGCATTTTAGATTACCGCATCTTAAAACTAAAGTTTTTGAGTAAAACGTTTATGTGTGGATATAGGTTGAAAATTTATAAATATTTTGTATATTATTTTGTTACTATTTATGTACGTTGGAGCTACCTACGCAGGTATTTGGTTTCCGTCAACGTGTGCAAATGAAAATCTGGAATTTGTTATTCTTTGTGTACATTTATGGTTTTATGTATAGCGATGCTTTATACTTCGCGTCTTCAAAGAACTATGATTAAATTTCTACAGTTCTTTTGGCTACTCTTAAATCTTCCTCAAACTTATACAATTAATTGCCAATTATCCACGGAATTGGATACTGCAATCGCCACAGATAATACACAATGTGTACAAAAAAGGCATAAAAATGTCTCTCCCCCATTCCGCCCCTCCCTCCTACTCTCCCTCACACTCTCTCTCTCTCTCTCTCTCTCTCTCTCTCTCCCTCTCGCTATTTATCTATTTATGCACCTAAGCATTCAAAGGATTTCGACGAAACCGAAACATCGTAGCATGATAATGTTTTTAGGCTTTTGAAACGTATAATGTGGATTACGTTTGGTGGATTACGTAAATCATTCCAAACCACAGACGATCACAAACAGAGCATGTAAAACCAAATTTATTCTCACTAAAACGTTTGCTAAACTCAATGTCAGCAGAGATTATTTCTGTCTTGATGCGTTTACATATCAAATTTCTAGACTGTGGAGAATCGAAAGTGTGGAAGCGTCACGTTTTTCGATGACATTTTTGCGGAATGACTCCCAGCCTAAAAATATTATCATGTTAATAATGTTTATTTACAGTAAAGACATACAATAAAACTCCGCTAAGACGCCCATCAAAAGACTTCGTAAAAACCGTGTATATATATTACGAAATAACAGTCAAACTGTGAACCTAATACAGGTTTTACCTACACATCCTTTCCTAAAGTTTCATCACAAAAAGTTGTAGTGATAAACTTTCTTATGCATATCATCTACTACAGTACTATCGAATTTACTGCTTATGTACGTGTAAAAGTTATATAACTAACTGTATAACGTGGAACAAGTAAGTCGTTGCAAATATCTCGGCTGCGCAGTGAGCTTTGAATCTAAATGTGATATAAGAGAGAAAATAAATAAAGTTAGGAATATTTGTAGTAGTATTTATAGAAATCTTAGAAACAAAACAAGACACAGCGCAAGGATTAAATTTTATAAGACAGTTGCAATACCCACGTTGATTTATGTGAGGTGTGGGTCATGACAAAAAATAAATGTGGCAAGATTCAGACTGCTGAAATACAGTTTCTTCGAAATAATGTTAATTATACATTGCGAGATAGAATACGGAATATCGGAACAGAACTCGAAGTAAAGAACATTAATGAAATTATTTCAATTTACAGAAGACAACGGTGGGATCATTTGCAAAGAATTACAGAGGATCGATTGCCGAAAGCGGCACTGAGCAATAAAGCCATTGGTAGAAGAGACGTGGGTCGTGCGAGGATGAGATGGATACCGGAACAGGTTTATTTAACCTAATCCTTGAAGAGGTGAAGAAGAAGAAGAAGAAGAAGAAGAAGAAGAAGAAGAAGAAGAAGAAGAAGAAGAAGAAGAAGAAGAAGAAGAAGAAGAAGAAGAAGAAGAAGATATTATCATGATCATCGTTATCATCATCACCGTCGTCGTCATCATCATCATCATCGCCGTAGCAATTATAGCAACTATCCCCATACTAAAATAAAAATAATGATGAACTAAAGAAGGTGGTAATTAAAAACGCTTAGGTAAATATGTATGCATACCTTTGTGCAAAATTAGACATCTTCGGAAATAGACTTCGAACATATTACCTTAAAACTCGCTAAAAATATCAAGTTTGTAGAAGCCAAGCTTTTACAAAATAGGTTTCAATAACAAAAAGTATTATTAATAAATTATATAAAATTCCAGATTTTTGTCTTGCCAACCACTGAACAGCGTTTTTGGATGAAAACAAAGTCAACAAAATAGAATCTGGTTTCTTTCTATGTCAAACAAAAACCTTTATTCACTGTGAGAAATGTGTACTTTATGCTTTGTCCTTCTTTCTCCACGAAGGATGATCGTTACTCTTGCTTATTCGTTATTCATGTATGAATCTTGTTTCAAGTAAAGACAAAATCCATCAGTGTTGAAATTTCTGTCTTACTGTAAACATATAAATGACGCAATATGTTATGCAACGTTTTCTATTATATTGCTCGAGTCCCTTCAGAACATGAAAAATAAAATTCACTCTATAAATCTGTATTCAAACCACTATATACCATTGATCTAATATTGAATTTTATCGTTTAAAGAAATGCTTTTGAAACCGTGTGCAAAATACTTAGCACATATTTTGATTGGTCAAACAGATTTTATTGTACTTTTTAAGATATTTTACATGAATTGATATGCAATTGGTAGAGGTAAACATGTAGGCTAAGACAGTTATCTGAAAATAGGTAATTATAAAATATAATCCTACATTACAAACGTAAATGTCACAAAATTTAATAAATGTTACTCAGTTATAAAAACATCACAAACTACAAAAATTTTAAAAAGCTAATTGAAAACAAAATATGAGTCATTTAGAGTAACTATTGTTATAATTCAATTTGTGAAGGTATATGAAGATGAAACAACCCAACCTTCAGTTGGCTCTGCTTTCGCTATTTATACTACAATGATGTTAAATTTAACTTGCATGTTTAAAAATATCTAGAGGTAGTAGTTTACCTACGTACTTATTCCTTGTGGATAAATGACGTACTTTTTATTTAATGGCAGTGTACATGAATTTTTAGCCATTATGATCTACGTTGATGGTAACACAAATAACCCAGGACACGCAAACTCGATCAATGACGGAGGCAATCAAATCTTGCTGAATCATCAGCTTTAATTATCAAAATTAAATCAACAAAATCGTCTTTTACAACAAATCAAATACAAATTGTTCACACGCAATAATAATGTCAACGAGTATCGCACAATTATAAAACACATAACACTTCGCCACAATACTTTGAACCGCACTGAAATAAATCGTCATTAAAACTGAACTAAGCGCCGCTGAATGCCTGTATTTATACCTCGCTGAAATTCCAGAATCATCAATACAACGCGTCAGTGCTACACTAGAGCGTAATTACTGGCGGCCTTGACACAGTGCGAGCGGCCGGCGAATCTGGAACAGTCTAGCTAACGCATGTTGACATCACTTACGCACACAACATTACAGCCGGATTCCACTGGAATAGCTGAGAAACACGTAGAATTTTCTGTAATTGTGTAATTCTTTTCCAGTATTACGTAAAAATATATAAAAATGTCATCTTTACATGCAATGTAATATGGCGGAGAAGGGAACAAATATAATGAGTGTTTCTCCTATATTAAACCTAATAAATTCAATGCCGTAAATGACCTAACGTCACATAAATTAATAAACAAGTCACAAAGGTTTTGGTAATAATAATATAATGGTACTAAAAATGATGGTTCAAGTGATGCTGAAAATAGTGACAAGGTTCTAGTAATTTTGTAAACAATGTATAAAAAAAATCATATTTGAAGGAACACAACTACATCATAAATATTGTTATCTTATTTTGACTTTATGGATGAGGCTGGTAGATCTGGTTTTTATTTTAAAATATAAGAGACTGCAAAGGTTAACAATAAAAGGTGATAAAAGGTTTAGGAAATAATTATTAATAAATGGCAACTTTCCTAAACAATATAAGGAATGCTAGCAATATGACCATTTGTAAATAACGTATCCTAGATGCTTTCTTAGCAAGCAGTGAGTATTGCAACAATATTATTTCATTTGATTGCAACCCGTGTGGCTGACTATTATGCAGAAAATGCGAGTTACTTTGTTCAGAAAAAATCTTCTTCTTCTTCTTCTTCTTCTTCTTCTTCTTCTTCTTCTTCTTCTTCTTCTTCTTCTTCTTCTTCTTCTTCTTCTTCTTCTTCTTCTTCTTCTTCTTCTCCTCCTCCTCCTCCTCCTCCTCCTCCTCCTCCTCCTCCTCCTCCTCCTCCTCCTCCTCCTCCTCCTCCTCCTCCTCCTCCTCCTCCTCCTCCTCCTCCTCCTCCTCCTCCTCCTCCTCCTCCTCCTTCTTCTTTACTTTTCCTTCTTCTTCTTTTTCTTATTCAGGCCGTGAACCTTACCATCCGTTGCACACTCCTTGGTCCGACCTTATTTTCATAAGTCTTAGACTATTCTAACGTCCTTTCTGATTATAAACCAAAATTTGTTTTGGTATCCTGTTCTTATGCATCCTGCCAACATGGTCAGTCCAATCCTGTCTGTATTACTTTATCCTTTCGTTTAGGATGTATATCCAAAAGATGTTTTACTTATATCATCATTTTCTAGCCGGTTCCTCTGTGATACTCCTAGTACTGTTTGCAAAAATCTCATTTTGCTAGCCTGTATCCGGCTTTTGGTCTTTCCGTTCAGTGTCCAAGTCTCACTGCCGCAAAGGCTGCATGGCACTGCCATCACTTTATAAAACTTCAAAAGAGTATCTCTCCTAAGAAAATATTGTTACTAAAAGAATAAATATTTAAAAATTATAAATAAAATTTAAAATATTTAAAAAATCTGGAAGATTGTTTAGAGAAAAAAGACATATTACTCTGTGTAAAAACATGTGTGTAATTACCCGTGGCGAAGCTAGTAGTTAATGAATGGGTAGGCAAAAATCTTACCTTAAATTTTTTTTAAGGAATCACTAAAAGGACTGTGGTTCAAATCGGACGCTGAGGTAGAGTTTGCTGTTAGCGAATGGTTCCCCAAACAGCCTTAAGAATTTTACTAGCAGGGAATCTACAGATTAGTGCAAGAGTGGGACTTATGTCTTAATGTTAATGGAGACTTCTTTTAAAATCGTTGAATAAAAAATGCTTTACAACTCTAAACGTGTTTCTATTGAACAATCCTTACATAAGTCATTCACAATAATACTAGTCCTACATCTGATTGAACTTTAAATTTTTAAACTTGATTAGTTTCTATACCTATATTATATGTTTAATGTTACAAACAATTCGAAAAACAATCTTGACATATCTGTTAGTTCAGCGGAATAACAGGCACACTTTTAATAACCGCATAAAATAAGCACACTTATAAACCACACAGCGCGCTTTAACTTAACTGTTTGCACCATAGAAGTGAGACATGCCTCAACGCTCTATGTGTACAGCACGGGGCAATGCCCCTCCCCCGCACTTCCCTTTGCGCCAGCACATTGCTTACATACGATGTATACAAAAAACGCTGAGGCAAGTTCACGTTGCCTCATTCGCTTTATGCCGAATCTCACCTGTCACCATCTAGCGGTCGCTCAGTAAAGCACATTTCGGCTTAATAAATTCGACAGTCACAGTAACAATGTATAATCTTTACGTTACGTAGTTCATACGTATTTATAATATTTATTCTACAGAATTATTAGGGTAGGCATTGCCTCAATTGCCTCCATGTAACTTCGCCACTGGTAATTACTGACCAACACAATGGCTGCATTAAATCAATGAAAAAGAGATTACGCAAGAGGTGAAGTAAGCAGAAAAGCATATATTTGGGTGACGTCATACATTTCAAGATTATATTTTGTCCCCTGCACACTTCATTCCACAAATATATAGAAGGCAGAACAAGATTTATCAAACAACGGATTTGGGAAAATGTAAAGAGACAGGAGGACGTGAGTTCCCATCCCAAGACGACGCAGTCAAAGGTATTCGAATTGGTTGCTAGCAGCGATAAAGTAGAGAGGTTTTGTTACGATTTCCTTTTACGAAAAGGAAAATATTTACATTGTTTACTTTCATGTTGTTTTATTGTTTTAGTCGCATTATGTGCTCTACTTCTTTTACATGCACGCTCGTACTCGCCCACGAACACACACACGCACACCCACACACACAAATGTGTGTGTGTGTGTGTGCGCGCGCGCGCGCGCGCGTGTGTGTAACGTAACAACACTATTATAATATCCAAAAAACGTATTTACTTACTTTCCGTTTCTTATAGATAATAATTCTGTGAAACATATGCTACACCAAATATTAATGAGACAGTTACGATGGTCACGCTGATCGTCGTATGGTACAGTGGAAAACAAAACACAAGACACCAATGAAGTCACTAAAATCTAGCTTTCATTAACACAATCGACAGTTTGTAATCAACATGATTAAACTCGTACAATAATTTAAACTAAATTTTTCTACACGCAATAATAATGTCAACAAATAGATCAATATAAATAAATTACCTTATTTTGGTCCACCTTAGTGACACTAGCTTCTTTTCGTCTAATGACGCGTTTCGGGATGAAATCCCATCTTCAGATATACAAAATTAATTTAAAAACGTAAATGTATACCACATTTTGTGGTTATGTCATAATTTAAAATGATTAAAATCTTTTAAATAAAATATATAAAAACGCAACAACTGAATCGCTCGGAGCACTCGCATGCATGCGCGCTGTACCGCGTCTTCCTCAAGACTAGCTATTATTCAACCGTATAGCAGTGTCAAACAGGTTATTAGATCCGAAGTTCATCTGATCATTTAATATATTATTTTTGGTTGTTGCGTTTTTTGTAGCTTTATATATTTCGAGTTCCTCTAGGCTATCCATTAATTTACCCTTTTTGCAAGTATGTAACGCTACGAAATTGTTTTCGAAACTAGTATAATTATGACCTTTTGTTATTAAATATTGTGAAAACTGGAATTATTATTATTTGTTTTAGGAATATGCTCTAAAAATCTTGTATAAAAATCTCTTCCAGATTGGCCGATGTAGAATGCTGCACAATTATCGCATTTTATTTTATAGACTCCTGATTTATTTTTTGAAGGAATATTTATTTTAGTTTTGAAAAAACTTTTTACATTATTACATGTTTTGAATGAAATATTATATCCTTTACTTTTAAAAACAGATTTTAAAATATTTGGCATCAAACCAGTATAATTAGCTGAAAGAAATTTTTTATGTTTTTTATTATGTTGGTTAATAATGTTGGAATTTTTATTTTTATTTTCTAAACGGTTTTTATGTTTCATTATCATTCTATCAGTTATTACTGGCTTGTAACCATTATTTAGAGCTATTTGTTTTAGAATATTTACTTCTTGATCATAGTCTTCGTTATTAAGGGGAACACAAAGTAATCTGTCAATAAAGCTGTTAAATGCACCAATTTTTTGGGCTGGAGGATGATATGACTCGGCATGTATAACCGTATCTGTGCATGTGTGCTTTCTGTATATTTTGTATTTCAGGTCATTACCGTTATTTGTTATGGTTAGATCCAGGAAATTAATATTTTTGTTTTCTTCAATTTCCATAGTGAATTTTATTTTCTTATGTATTTTATTTAAATAGTTATTAAATGACTCGATCTGTCTATTGTTACCATTGAAAATAACAAAGGTGTCGTCCACGTGTCTTGAATAATATACTATTTTATTGTCAACTAATAGAGTCCCACACAATAATCACTTTTTACTAATTACCAGTTGAAACGGACTGAGTAAACTGAAATTAAGCGGCTGGTGTGGGATATTTATTGCCTGCAGGGTTCCATAATATGCGTCCTTAATAAGCACTTAAAGATTCTAGAGGATACTTTAGCGCGGCCTTGGCAGGGCTAATCGAGAAGCTGTAAAACGACACCGTCGAACGAACGAGAACGTTCCGCATTACGTCACAATATCGTACTTAAATTAAAGACCGATGCATTTAAAAATCAAAATACAACAACTGGAAAATTTTTAAAAATTATTCGTTATGTCAGAACGTGTCACATAAAGCATATAAATGTAGCAAACAATACAATATTGTTACTCAGAACTAAAGTTCAAATTTTATTGAATTATGGACGTAAGTTTAAGACGATGCGACGATTTGACCTTTCAAAATATATGTTCTGAAACAAAAAGTGGATCTTAAATATTTGTATGTCCGAGTCAGCAAATGATAAGCAGTTATTTTCACTTAAAGAAGATGGGAGCACACTCCGCCTGCATTACAATAGGTGTAAGCTATTATCTGTACAATAACGTCTGTATATGTTTATTTTCAGTAGTGAGGGCGTACTTAAGCACCACTACATCAGTACTTAAGTTATTAAGGACACCAGCATTTTTTCACACAAAAGGTGAGTTATCTATATCTATATAAGCCAAATACCACTGACAGACTCACTGATCACGATATCTGTGAAACCACTGAATGGATATCAATGAAACTTTGAACATAGCTTCATCATAGGTCTTAGGTGCTCACTAAGAAACGGTTTTAAAAACTTTCACTCCTAAGGGGCAAACCCTTCCCCTAGTATCTATGTATGTATGTTCCACATCTCCTCCTAAACCACTGGACCGATTTCAACGAAACTTGGCACAAATATTTTACGCAACGGGAGAACCAACATAGAATAGGTGTTTTCTTCGATGGGGTCCTTTGGGGGTTCTTTGGGGTCTTCCACATCTCTTCGTAAACCACTGGACCGACTTCAACCAAACTTGGCAGAAATATTTTATGCAAAGGGAGAACCAACATAGGACAAGTGTTGTTTCGATACGATCCTTTGAGGGGTCCTTTGGGGTCTTCCACATCTCCTTCTAAACCACTGGACCGATTTCAACCAAACTTAGCACAAATATTTTACGCAACGGGAGAACCAACATAGGACAGGTGTTTTTTCGATACGATCCTCTGGGGGGTCCTTTGGGTCTTAAAAATACTATTAGATCTGGTTACTATGGCAACCCAATAGAATAGATTCTGGTTACCATAGCATCGGTGGAGTCTCCCGCGTAGAAAATAGCACGGGAGTCATCCGACGGGCCTTCCCCGGAGTTCATCCACGGAACCCGGGGAGTCTTATGTCGGATCCCGCGAATCCGACATAACTGTTTATTTTCAGTAGTGAGGGCGTACTTAAGCACCACTACATCAGTACTTAAGTTATTAAGACACCAGCATTTTTTCACACAAAAGGTGAGTTATCTATATCTATATAAGCCAAATACCACTGACTGACTCACTGATCACGATATCTCTGAAACCACTGAATGGATATCAATGAAACTTTGAACATAGCTTCATCATAGGTCTTAGGTGCTCACTAAGAAACGGTTTTAAAAACTTTCACTCCTAAGGGGCAAAAAACCAAATACTGAAATTTATCGCGGGAATTGCATACTTGGTAAATGAAGTGGTTGACATCTCAGTTTACTGGAAACCCCGAATACATTTAGTCCTGAGTTTTTAATCATTGTTTTAAATTGAAAAAACTTCGTTGTTTGCAGGTTCTTATAGTCGAGAAAATTTTGAAGTTCAATTAATTAATAAATGTATGTCCTTTTTTTCTCGGAAACGGCTCTAACGATTTTCTCGAAATAAATAATAAATAGCTGTTGCTATGTATGTAAATAGACAAACTAAGAGTTGAGAATTTGTACAATCTATCTAATCCTATACTGTTAAGCGAGCAATAATTGTACAATTACGTACAACGTGAAACTCCGTAGTGAAGCACGGGTATTTTGCTAGTACAGAATACGTTTGAAAGTCTGAACTCTGTTCAGAAAAAAAATATTTGTGTAGTATTCTCAAAGGGATTTCATTTCACCGTTATTGATTTTCCTACACATTGTTAGTTAGCCATCTACAAGTACCGATTTCAAAAATATAATCAACAGTAAACAGTAACCAACAGCCTAATAAGAACCTGTTGCCAAGGCTCATTATTATAATCTCTCATCCAATCATCTTCTACCAGGCACATTGCTGAAACATATTTATGGTAGGCCGTAAAGCTTCTCCTCTTTAAAGAACCATTCATTAGAAGATGTTGTTACATAATACGGAACGTTCTGCAAATATCTCGGCTATCCCAGCAGAGCCCAGCTGTAATGTGAGTGTGCGTGCATACTGCTGCTGCTTTGACATGAAAGACAATTACGTGACACTTGTCATGCGTCAACTATCGACTTTATTCCAGACGCGCGGTTAGCGTACTGAGTTCAAGGACACTGTTTCTAGTAGATTCGAGACCGCCTGTTTTTTTTAACACGTCATCCTGACAAATTTCCAAAACGACAGATTATTCTGGAATCCTGACGGGGTATAAATATAAGTAAGTATTCAGGGAAGCTTAGTTTGAGTTAACGTCGGCGATAACTCAGTTCAGTTTATGTCGGGCGATTTACGCAGTGCGTCTCAACTGGTGTATTAGAGAAAAGTGATTATAGTGCAAAATGCTTATCAAAGAAACGCATATCAAATACTTATTATAAGTAGGATATTACGTACCATTATTATAGTATACTAAAAGTTGTAAAATTATATTCATTCAAAATTAAGATTATAAAGGTTAAACAAATCTGCAGGACGAGAACTCTTAACATTTAATGATATGATGAGTAACAGGTAGTGATTACTATAACAAACGGAGTTTTGCAAAAGATCATAAATGATTGAACATCAAGAAACTAATTTGAAGAGTAAATACCTTCGAAAGTTAAAATGAAAGAGTATTAATACAATCAGAGATCATCAAGACATAAATGATTGCTATTTTCTGTATACACCTTATGAAACTGTACAGTTTCATTACGCTCCCTAACATGTTTCAGAATATCCAGCCGCAGTTAGACGTTTGCCCCAAACAAAATATACCGTACACAGCTGCAAGTTACACACAATACAGCGGAACGTGAATTCCATGTGCACAATATTAACCCTTTCTTACGTATATTACACACACAAACAAACTCTATCTGACATTTTAAAAGCAGGACACATTCACCTATCTCCTCATCGTACTCACCAACACGCGCAATCTCTACCACTGTTTTTTGTTTTTATAAATTTGAAGTAGTTTATTGTTGCGAAAGTCTTAATTTAATATGGAATTAAACTATTATAACATCTTAACTTGTGTTATAACCTAGGGAACCTGCATTAATTAGAAATGCAAATCATACAGGCTGCCTTTCGTTGTGACGAGCTGAAAATTAATCACAACAAATAAAACAATTCTTATATCAGGATATTGGGAAGGGGAGACTGTTGATTTATGCACTGAGTTTACTTAGTACTCAGATGACATCTCTTTATTACATTAGGAGATAAAGTTCTCTATTTAAAGTTCTCAACATATATAGCTTACAGTATAATTATATATATATATATATATATATATTACTCTTTCATAAGGGCCCTCAAAATATGATGTACATCTATTTAATTTATTCCACGGATCCGGAATTGAATATATATTAAGTTAATAATGGTCACCTTGCTATATACAATATTGAAAATTGAGCCATTTGAAGAATGGACTTTATTAATCTTTCAAAACAAGAAAACTTTTAGTTTAAACATTTACTCTTTTGCTATAACCAGTGTTATTAGATTACAGACTACATGTTACATATACTGTCTGTCTTTTAAAGTCTTAAAAGTGGTGAGTTAAATTGTCTTTTGTGGGTAAATATTTTAGTAACTCATAACCATGGAAGACAAGCCTCCATGTCACCTGGTTTTCAGTATTTGCTGCAGAAT
This sequence comes from Magicicada septendecula, assembly GCA_034769895.1. NCBI lineage: Eukaryota > Metazoa > Arthropoda > Insecta > Hemiptera > Cicadidae > Magicicada > Magicicada septendecula. The sequence goes on along the minus strand of CM068373.1, from coordinate 21,605,480 downwards.
TGATTCTTCGGTCCTCGTGCGTTTCCTGAAGGTCTGTCGTTACCTTAGTATCCGGTGGCGGTGAAGTTCCTGAAGTCTGTTATATCATTCGGGGTGAAGTACTCTCATCTTAGCCGACTGTAGTAATTCTTGTAGGATACTCTCATCTTAGACGACTGTTGTAATTCTTGTAGTTATAATAAATAAATAGAAAGTTTGTTTCACAGTAATACACTTCACATGATTATAGATTAGTTGAATATCACCTTCATGTTTGTAGTAATGCATTAATTACATAGTTTGTTATTTATTCATTGAGAGAGAGATGTCATCGCCGCACAAATTTAGTTATTTAAATATTCATTGAACCAACCATTCACATAATTATACACGCGTCGCGAAACAACGCTGTACGCAGCTTACGGCGTGACCGCTCCATTGCAAGTGGGCAAAAATAGTTAGGGGGAGAGTAGTAATCTCGCGACAATTACTAGTCAACATAAAAGTAGTTCCATGTTTCTAATTTAATTAAAGGACTAAAGTTTGATTAAATAATTAAATAGAGATATTCTTAGTTACAGACGTTAGCAAAGTACATTACAGTGATCTTATTTAATTATTTAAATAATAACAAAATTTACAATTATATTTAGTTTGTTTAGGGGTCAGAAAACAAGTTAATTCTGGTCAGTGCCTGTATATGCAGGATTAATTAACAAGCTTTACCCTTTCTGTACAATTGTATTCCCTTTTATTTTATTATTAGACTTTTTATTACATATTATTATTATTTAATGATAGCAATAAGATTTAGTTTAAAATGTGAGATTTTATTAAAATTTTAAAATTTCTCAGCTTATACATTAACAATTTAATTAATTAACATATTTTTATTAATGAAATCGTCACACCATATATTTTATCCGAATCCAAGTCTGCTTACATATAGAACTTTAATATCTAGTTACGTAATGCGGAATGTTGTGGTACATTGTAGAACGTTGTTCTACTCCTTTATCGGGCATTCTCCCAGCTGCGTAAGTGACGCTTGACATGCGAGGCAGTATTATGTAATGCGGAACGTCTCGTGCGTTCGATGGTGTCATGCTAGAAGCTTCTGGAGTACTCCAACAGTGTGGGTTTCTACCAAGGCTGCGCTGAAGTATTCTCTAGAATTTTCACGCTTTTGTTAAATTTTCACGCATATTATGGAACCCTGCAGACTATAAATAGCTAATACCTGGCGCTTGGAGTTCAGTGTTATTTCGGGCGATTTACACAGTGCGACCCAAGTGGCGTATTAGTGAACAGTGTTTATAGTGCACTATCCTTTACAGCTGACATTATTATTGTGTGGACAGATTAACTTGAATTATTGTACGAGTATAATCTTGTTGAATATCTAGTTGATTACAAACTGTTAATTCTGATAATTAAAGCTGCTTTTTAGTGACTTCATTGGTGTCTTGTATTTTGTTTTCCACTGTACCACACGACGATCAGTAGACCGTCGTAACAATATTTTCTGGGCAGAGTGGTCGACGTTACAAATTACTTAGTAGGAAGTCTGCTCCGAACTTTATATACTGATAGGTACTATACTAGCCCTCCCCTAGCAATAGAACTTGAAAAGGAGCAGAATGCTATAGTAGGCAATGACATGAAAAACAGGAAGGGAGCATCCTTATGATCTGAAAAAACTCAGGCGTTACTCGTGCTCTTTTCATGTCTGGACGGGTCTGCTTGACCCAGTAATTTATCAGTACGCAACCTGGAGTAGACTGAAAAACTTACCCTGCAATTTATTGAAGTGTATCGCAATAAAGTAATGTTGTGGGATACAAATCATCCCAGCTACTACAACAAAATAAAGAAAAATAATACTTCGAAAGAACTTGCAGAAAGTTTTAAAACTACGGAGGATGAATGGAAAAAAAGTTAATAATCTCTTGTGAGCGTTGAGACGGGGAAAGGCTAAAATGAAAAGACTCGGGATCAGGTGATTGTATTTAAATTAATTATTATTATTATTGACCTTTATTATTCTCCTTTAGATACAATAAACAATTACAAAGAAAACAATAAAAAAGGCAATTAACAATTGGTAACTAGAAAATAATTTTTATTTCTTTCCTTAAAAATAAAAATGTAAGAACCTCTGTATAAAAAGGAAAAACAAAACAATTATAAAGAGAACAAATACTGTACATCTATCTATAGTATCTATAGTACGTAACATTTTCTTACCCGTTAATTACTGATGTCTGCAAACAATTATTCAAACAACTAATAACATTTATTATCGTTTCTATTGGCGATTTCAAAGTATCAACAATACAGGCTGGCTGCTGCTTTCAAAACGCCGTTAATTATACTTAATTAGTATAATGACAGTTATACTACCGAGTGTTACATATATAATGTCTCCGATCCTAGTAGAATGTCGTATCACCGTCTGAAAAGACACTCAGCTAATACGGAGCACAGAATGGTATATCAAATTTAGGAAAACATCATCCTGCGTCCCTAAAGTTTTCTTTACTACAGTGCTTTCATCAAATAATTTTAATGAAGAAAGTTGTGTTAGTGGTTAAAATCACAAACAGAATTATCACTGTTGCACACCACTATATAAAAATTATTCCGGTTAGCGCTTTCAAGCTTCACAGCTCATCGTCAGATAGGAAATGAACAAACAGACGTAAAAACAAACCCTTCACCCCCACCCCACCCCCAATGCTCACACACAACAAGCTATAATTCAAATGTCCCTTCCCAACCTCTGAGCCCTGTCACCCCCATCTGGACAGTTACATATTTTTCTAGCAAATTCCTTGTGTTTAAGTGTTGTGTGTGTGTGTGTGTGTGTGTGTGTGTGTGTGTGTGTGTGTGTGTGTGTGTGTGTGTGTGTGTGTGTGTGTGTGTGTGTGTGTGTGTGTGTGTGTGTGTGTGTACATTCCTTTTAAACCTAACCGCCTTTCTCATTCACACTTGTGGGCCAGTCACACACCCTTATTTTAAAAACATCCAATTAGTCCTATGCAACTTCATTCTCAGGTAATGGACATAATACTAAAATTAAATTTGATAATGAAGAAATATTTTATAACATAATTAAAAAGTAAATGATAGAGGACAGATAGATAAGATTAAGAATGAAGTTGCATAGGACTAATTGGATGTTTTTAAAATAAGGGTGTGTGACTGGCCCACAAGTGTGAATGAGAAAAGCGGTTAGGTTTAAAAGGAATGTACACACACACACACACACAACACTTAAACACAAGGAATTTGCTAGAAAAATATGTAACCGTCCAGATGGGGGTGACAGGGCTCGGAGGTTGGGAAGGGACATTTGAATTATAGCTTGTTGTGTGTGAGCAAGGTAGGTGGGGTGGGGGTGAATGGTTTGTTTTCACGTCTGTTTGTTCATTTTCGATCTGACGATGAGCTGGGATACTTCAAATAATTTTGTTAAAATAGTTTGGTAATTTAGATTCACTTATCTCGTAAAATATCTAGCGTAGAGCGTCTACTTAAACATATTTGATGTGTGTAGTATATTTTAGAAGTTGTAAATATTTTCTCTAAAACAGAATCAAAGGCAAGGAAGGGGCGGTATAGAACAACGTCGACGGGCTGACGACACGTAACACGCTGCACTGTCCGCGCAGCCTTTACATTCAGACTTCAGACTAATTGAATTTTGAAGCGTTCGTCTTTTGTTGTGTGCTGCGTGTCTGACTCACAACTAGAATCACGTTCGTCTTTCGTGCGGATAAAACAAATTGTAATACTTTGATTTCAACATCAACACCGTCTTTTCACATTATGTCGCAATCGCTCATCCCCACCCGAAGAAACATGATTTCTAGTTTAAAGATTGCAGAACCCCATTGACAGCACATATTACCAGTTGCAGAAACAAGACCTAACTGGTTATTCATTTGTAAGTACACTCTCTTTTGTAATATCAGGCAGGGAATGTTAAACTTTACAATTAAATTAATGTAGTAGGTCGTTGTGAATTATGAACACTAAATTACTTTTTACTTTAGTGAAGGCAAGGTTAATAACGCAAAGTGACACACACTACAGAATTACATATTTTCGTTGCTTCAAAAAATGCAATCTTGTTTTATGCAGTAACTATGAAGATTTAAGCTTCTGATGGTTTGTTGTAAATTTTTAACAAAATTAAAGGAATATCACATCCTCCTACCTTTAACTCTTTTTGTTTAAAATAAAGACAGTAATATACCATAATGTAAAAATAAATTGTTTATGGAAGTGATGAATTTAACTTTTTATTATTAGATAAACTGATTACTGTATAACCATATTCAATTGATACAAAATAACAGGTGATGCAAAAGATACTTGACACTTGTAGAATTTCATTACACCAGGAAAATGGGGCACCATAATTTTTGCCCATAATGTTGGCACTACAAAACCAATAATTTTCTCTTGACAAATTGGCAATACAACGCACCTGTGTCTAGACCTGTTTGTCAGTTGCATAGTGAGTAATTCTACAGAGTGCGACTTCATTATCTGTGTAGCGTTACAATGTTAACGAAAGGAGAAAAGATTTCCGCTATAAATTTTTTTATAAAAGTTGTGCTACTGCAGTTATTAATGAGTGGAATGAACATTTCAATTCAAATAAACTGTCTAGACAAGCTTTGTATGACTAACGAGATAAATTTTACCAACACGGATGCACCAATGTTATGGATGCACCAAGATCTGGCCGCCGGAGAATAACCCAAACAGAGAAAAATGAAATGTGCGTTTGTTTGGCTGTGACTCAAAGTCCTTAAAAATCAACAAGAAAATTAGCTTCTGATTTGCAGCATGTTTCACAAAGGATAGTGAAAAAATTGTTCACAAGCAATAATTTAAAAATTTTCATTCCACGTTAACATCATGGGTTACTCGAGTATGTCGCAAATCGACGACAACTGAATTTGTGACACAACTGAGATGTTTGACAACAGAATTTGATGCTCGACCAACATAAGCATGATCCGCAGTTATTCAGTAAAATTGTGTAGTTTAATGAGGCCAATTTTAAGTTAAATGTGCAAGTTAATAAACATAACAGCACTTATTGCTATACTGATAATCAACATCTTTAGTTAGAGTGTGAGTGTTTGGGCGGCAATATCGTCTTTTGTCGTACTCGGACCGTACTTTTTTTAAAGGCACAGATACAGGAGATAATTATTTAGACATGCTTAATAATTATATGGTACCAGGACTAATGGCGAATGTTGAAAACTTTCAAGAAATGTATTCCAACATGATTGCGCTCCACCACATTACGCAACTGTAATCCGCAATTATTTAAAAGTTGGTTCCGACAGAAGAATGACTGGTCGACGGGCAGATATTGACCTACCCCCACGTTTTCCAGATATTACACTACGGGATTATTTTTCTTATTTGGTGTCGTCAAGAAGTCTGTTTACTCTGAAAAGCCTCAGACCACTGAACAACTGAAAGATTACATAGAGAAAGCGTTCCATGATTTGGACAGTGATCGAAGACTATGCTATAGAGTGTGTAAGAGTGTTCCAGAAAGACTTGAAAATGTATTTCTAAAGATGGAAAGCAGTTTGAACTTAACAAATAATTATAAGAATAATAACGGTAAGTTGCCTAGCTATAAATAAATTCAGTACGCTGTTTTGAATTCCAGTGTCAAGTAACTTTTCCGCCACCATGTATTATGATATATCAAGCAAATATAATCTCTCCACTACATTTTGTATTATACTCCTGAACATAATGTACTGCAGAATGTGTATCGATTAAACGTGAGTCGATGGCTTTGATAATGTGAAGTAAAGACTGACGAAGTTTAAACGGTAATGATTCTCATGATCAAAAAATATTAATTATGGTTGGCATTGTTTATTGAAGCTCTTCAAGATTTCAATACGTAACACACTATAAGACATTATTAACGGTAATAATAAGCAATCCTTATGATGTAATGGTAGTACCCGTACATACTCATTTATCACACGGTATCCTAAACGGGCACTACTATCCAGTGGTACAATTTAGTCTATCATCATGTGTCGTGGCGTCCATGTAAACGGTGTTGCCAGCGGTAAATGAAAGAAAAGAAAATTAGTTATATCAGACGGTAAATACTTTAGTTATTGAATAATTTGAAATTGCGAACAGTAGTCTATTAGTAAGAAATCTTGAAGAAAAGCATAGCGTTGTTTTCGAACTGTTGGGCAGTTGCACCGTCATTTTAATGTTGCTTTTGCTGCGTACGGTAATTGACCTCGTAGTAGTTGTCACTGTACAGACTACAGCGGAGGGGCCACATTAGTTTTCCAATGGGTTGCCGCTGAATAAACCGGCAAAACGCTCAGTTAGCAGCTTTGTTCGTTTTCGAAACCAACGTGTACCAGTTACTACACACCTTATTTCTGTTTTTTTTGTCTTCTTTTAGTTATGTATTTCTCTGTTTTCTGTATTATGTTTGATTTGATTATCTGTGAAATATTTGTGAAGTATAATGGAGTCATATTCCATTGAACCAGGAACTTGTTCTTGTGCTAGATAGAAAATATAATAAAATTATATTTTGGCTCTAAATACAATAATAAAAGTAATATATTATACCAGGAAAAATACGAATTAATTTTTAGGCTAAGTTTTATGCCTAACTTAACCAGCAACAGGTGTTGTGTACCTACGCCATGCCACGTAGTATCATGATTGTTTTCGTCAAGTTGCCATGATTGTTACAGCAAGATGTAACATGATAGTAAGAGACGACATGTCAAAATGAAATGGTTACATCATTTCACGCATCACTTGTTATTCATAGATAGAAACACATAAATTTGTTTTAGCGAAAATAGCCAGTGTACTTTTATTATTTTTTTTTAGATATTTTTGTACTAAAATGCTTTTTTAAAAATGTAATGAATTTACATTATACATTTAAAATATGAACTAAATTTAGTTTTACTGACTATAAAATTAACTATGCCATCCGCTCAGTATATAATCAAATTAATCATCATCTGAGTCAGTAAATTAACGTTGACTACAATCTTAGAAGTGGAACTAATACTTCACAAATGTCAACTAGAACATTTTGCTTCAAAGACTCAGTAGATGTCGACATTTCTAAGTTTGTACTTCTCTATCTGTACAATTGTTTCTGAACAATACAAACTTGCAGAAACTTGTAATAAAATAAAACTTTGTTACGAGTTGTGAGTTGTGAGACGTTGTTTTAAGCAGTTTCCAGCTGTGCAAAAAGTAATTTATACTATCCTATATAATACTGCACACAGACACACAGACATTGGACTGTACAGGCACGCAGTACACATAGGCACACTAACAAACGTACATAAAATAATAATGATTACAAAGCAATTCTAAAAGAGAAGAAAGAAATGAAGAAATCAGTGAGATAGACGACAAAGAGAGAGGAAGAAGCGATTACAATTAATGTTGGCTAATTTCGCAATTTAAGATTATCCTTATGCCTATGATAAATGCTTTCTTCTTCTTCTCCTCTTCAAGGATTAAGTTATATAAACATGTTCCGGCACTCATCTCATCCTCGGATGACCCACGTCTTTTCTACCAGCGGCTTTATAATTCAGTGCCGCTTTCGGCAATCGATCCTCTGGCATCCTTTGCAAATGATGCCACAATTGTCTTCTGTAAATTGAAATAATTTCATTTACGTCCTTTACTTTAAGTTCTGCTCTGATATCTTCATTCCTTATGCTATCTTGCAATGTATAATTTAAAGTATTTTGAAGAAACTGCTTTTCAGCATTCTGAATCTTGCCGCTTTCCTTTTTTGTCATGACCCACGCCTCACTCACATAAATCAACGTGAGTACTGCAATTGTCTTATGAAATTTAATTCCTGTGCTGTGTCTTCTTTTATTTCTACGATTTGTATGAAGTGTACTACAAACATTCCTAATTTTTTTATTTTACTTCTTATATCATAATGATAAATGTAACTCTCACAATAGATTTGCACGTTAAACGTATGTAACTATGTCAATACGCTTGGTTAAACTTTGTTAGTTTTTTCGAATTCTCGATGCTTTCGACTTCCCGATTGTCGGAAGGCATTGTCACTATTGGAGACTCATCTTATAGTGTTACTACGCCACACAAGCGGTCTCTACTGAGGCTACATAAAAAGCTGCGTTTTAAAAACCGCCGTTTATTTATTGTTTCGCTACTCGGTGCTTATTATTTGACAAGGCAATGGAGAATTTTCATTGTAAATTATAACATTGTTAATAGTCGTGTAGGAGCGTTCGCTAGTAGGTGACTTCATTAATAGAAGTGGCAGTGAGCGTTGCACTATTGTGTCTGTACATATAAAACTGAGGATTTGCACATATGAAGTCTGAGGATTTGTTTCTTTGTGTTGAATGGAAATCCACAACGTTACACCGATTGCCGCCACCAAATTTTGCACAGATAACCGTTGACGTAAGGCGAAAAACACTGTCTAACCTAGAATTTAGTATTCTGCCCTGTTCGCACGATTTACGCCCTTATAATTATGCCCTTTTGTTGACGCATATAAAGATGACAACAGACCATGGAGATTTAAATAAATTACAATAATAACAAGTAAATAAACAAACAAACAAATAAACAATAAATAAAGTAAATAAGTAACAGAATCGGAACTGTACCTTTATCCGTTTCTGCAGTACATTTTCGATGAGATTAATATGCGATTGTATCTATATATTACTATGTGAAAAAGAAGAAATGTATTAAATAAGAATTGTAATATAACGGAAAATTGCATTCTCAACAATTTTACGGGGACAAAGTCGTGTGGTACCCAGAGAGAAATATAAATCCATAGAAAGCGGGGAGAAATTAAAATTAAATCTACCGATTAGAGCGGTGGTACTTCAAAGTAAAAAATAGTAAAATATTTTAGCAGGGCGCGGTAGTTGTTCGTAAAGACGACCTTGCGTTGACGCCCGTGAGTCGGCTAAAAACTATGAAAAGTAACATAGCGGACGTACCGTCATAAAACTGTATTATTTTCAAGGGTGTCAGAAAACTTCCCAAAAATTGTAAAAAGTTAAGTGCATCTAACAAAGGGAACCGTTATGTTAGACAGAGAGCGAGAAGATCGAGATGGAGAGAAACGCTAAGTTTCCTACCACATTTTCACGCGCATATAGTTGACGAATAACGGAAAGCGTCATTTTTTACGCGGGATGTGTTCGCTAGACAGATTGGGTGAATTTGAAATTAGCGGTATGTCAGACCAATCGGCGTGTATTTTGTCGATAGTTGGTGAGGGTAGTTTGTAGCAATGTATAAAAACACGAAGCGTAAGAAGTTAAGTTAGTCTACGGAGAGATTACAATACAAAGACTCGTATTTAGCGTGTTAGGAAATTGTCAGTAAATTTAATAAGTATATTTCAATCGCAACGGAAATCAGTTACGGTAACGCGATATTAAGCCGTGTGGAAGTTACGCATCATAAACACTTAATAAGCGTTGACAAGAATAATTCTAGAGTAACTAAAGAAGATAAATTAAAACCGAGTAAAATATCCAAGTTTTACTTAATACAACATCAATCGTTAAAAGTCGAATTACATAGAGAAATTGAATGTGTCAAACATCATTGTACGGGACAGTCGGTCGAGAGTAGTTATCAATCCGGTGTTGGACGCACTTAGCTTTGATAAGGATATACTGAGTATTCAACAAGTGTATTAATATACGGCACATGTGTAATTATCACTAAGTTAATTAAGTGAATTGTGTAATACCTGTGAAACCAGTGTAAATTAGTGCAGCTTAACAAGGATAACTGTTCAACGGACAACGTCGGACCACCAGCCTGGAACCCGCAGCATTGATGACATCGCATCGAAGAGTAATTCAACATACACGTAAATAACAAAAATGAACACTCAATTTTTATATTGCTTATTAATTTTAAATGTATGTCAATCATATTTGGTGACTCAATAAGTCTAAGAATCCATTGCTAAGAAATAAACACTAACAGATTTATAGTAAATTTATTGAAGTACTGACTTATAAATTTTGTAATATGTGAATGCAAATCGTTATTAAAAAACTTAATTAATAACAATCAAATTGTGTTTATTTATTACTGGCGCCCTGGAATAATTCTTAAGAGTCGGTACACGAAGTGTACTGTAAGTGTGATATCTTGTTGCTGAGAATTAGTAGGTGATAAATATTAATATTGTCATTGGGTAATTTAACTTGATAAACTCTTACTTTATACATGCTCGTAGGCCAAGTAGTATGCAAAGTGGTAACGTGAAATAGTAGTAAGGCCTATATATTTAAAGTGTATTAGTAAATTGTCTTATTTCATAATTCTAAGCGAATAATTGGTTAGTTTCAGAACGTATTTATTCTACAGATCTATGTGTTTATGTCCTTAGTATTATATTCTATCACACACACACACACATTCTGTATGTGGCAATTGCATTTTTTACATTTTGAAAGACCAAAATATGCACCAAAATCAAAGACAATTTAAAGCTGACTTTATACACACATAAATATTAACGTTTCTTGCTAAAGTATAGGAAATCACAATACCAAATATCAGCAAATTAAATAAAAGTATAATACATTCAGCCCAGAGATACCATTTATCCTCCATCGAACGTTAACTGTACTATCTTCAGAATGTAATGGTATTTTCAATATTTCAAATTTCACATACGCAAATTTAAGATGACGACTGTTCTTAACAGTGCTATTTGTATGACATAGTGAAACATTCCCCTATATCAAAACAAGGTATCATTGTACTACAATTTATGATTACAAAATTTTATCAACTGGTTGTCGACAACAAAATATAAGATATTATGTACAGAATTTGCCTTTAGTACAGAATTTGTATATTAATGTAAATGAAACAAACTGAAATTGGATTCCATTACGCACTTTAATCTATGTGTACAGTAAAATAATAAATACGTAAATAACTATGACAATTTAGTTTTACCTAATATGTTTTGAAACGTCCTCCCAAATTTTGTAGTATTTTTATATGTATATATATGATTTTTTTTTGAGAGACATCACATAATTTTTAAAACTAGACACTTGATCTAGATGGAAGAAAAATTGTGCTGGGACCCAGAGTGAAAGAACTCGCAATAAAACGCTTGTTTAAACCAAAAAACAATCTTTTATTAGTGTTTCATAAAAATTCTTTTGTTTTACAATATTCAACAACAACTTCTTGATTTTCATTAAACCACCAAAATTATATATATAGTAATTTTAAAATGTTAAAATGTATGTTTATATTACCTCAAGTTTAAATTTTAAATTTACTTTATATATATCAAGAAACGAACTGTAGCAGAAAGTGATTGAATATATATATATATATATATATATATATATATTATAACGGAACCAAATATTAACTATTTGGGGTTATATGTTTACCCGCATACTGAAAGCATATTTAAATAAAAGTAACAGTCAAAACTCCATTTGAATGTAGAGCATTGAAAATAATGCTGTGTGAAGCGACCACACCCAAACTGTTAATTATTAATATCTCGGAAACTAATAAATAAAGGCGAAATCTAAGATAGCCAAAATGTTTGCCGAGATATTAATAATGACGTGTGCAAATTTGATGCAATATAATTAACAAATGAAAGAGTTAATTAAAATAATTGAATAACTTCTGTAAAAATAGAGTTACAGTAAAGAGATTTTACTATGTTATAAAGATAATAATTTCCGACAGATTGTATATTTTAGATTTCACACAACTTGATTTGCAACCAAGTTATTGCAAAATTGAAAAAGCACAGGATATCCGCACCGACAAATTGGTTCCGCCGGATAATTATATTAGATAATAATATCAATTCTCCGTCTGTGGGAACCAGACTTCATTCTCACGGACCAAGGGAATTCGAAATTTTATGTGGTAGGGAGAGTGTGTCGACCAATGAAATCATTTCATGCGAGCCCCGGCTAGTGCGGTGTTTTATGGTTGAAAACTCACTCTTCTGTCAGTACTCACGAAGTTAAGACGTAGTCCTTCGATCGTCTAGTAACCAAAGTGGTGAAGATCAACAAGAAGACTCTACGTGGTCAACACACACGCAATTACGAACACACTAAGTACAGATCATCTGTATAGCTCGTAATTGTTGCGTAAAGGCGAGATACTCTTCAGTACATCAACCAAGCTTATTGTGTACTACCAGTTAGTCATAAGCACGCAAGAGATCCACCCGACTTCAAGACCAGACTTCAAGAATACAGCAGAGAGGCCGTCTCAATCATTGGTGAACAGCTGACGAGCAGAGCGACCACTCGAACGAAGCACACACACACACGCTGACGTGCAACGTGCGAATCGACGAGGGACAGGAAGCAGTTCCAGCAGACAACAGCAGACGTTAAAATATTTACAAACAGCAAGGAAGCAGAGTGTTGCCGAATTTTGAACTCCACGACCGAATCCAGCAGTTCTAAGCAGATTACTTTCTCTAACCAAGGACTCGAATCGACGAGGGACAAATCGGGACGACATCCTCTTCAGTAACAGGAAAGAAAAATCCACTTATTTATTTTTCAGATCAAATTTTCTATTTTTCAATTAAAACATTGTAATTCAAATAATTCAGGTGCCAAACAAAAAGCAAAGACTCTAGTAATTAAAAAGTAAATTCGTTGTGATAATCTGTATAGCAGTTTAAGGCTTTAGTAAGTTATAGTTAAGAAATAGAAGTAGTATAAAAGCGCTATACAAATCTTAACTGACAATCTAATCTTAGATCATACTGCAGTAGATCAGAAGTAGAATCACTAGAAATGAAATAACGTGAACTAGACTGTCACGTCTAATTTATTTTAATTAATTATTCTAATTAATTTCAGAGTTTTATATTTTGTTTCAATGAACACTTAGATTCAATTTAATTAAATAAATTTAATTAAATTCAAATCAATTAATAAAGTAAAATTTAAATTGCAATTAACTCGTCAAAGAACGAGTTCAGTTTGTTTCAACTATTGACCAATCGAAAAACATCGATTCATTGTTTAGACTGTAAGAAATTTATAAGATATTAACCATTCTATTCTTGTGTGTTGTTGGTGTAATAAACAACGTTTTATTACCCCATATAACAGTGTTTTATTGTTGTACGATAAAGCCTACCAGTCTCACAAAACTCTCCCCTTTAAAAGTAACTTATTTTGTGTGTTGTTGTAAAAATTTGTGATTACTAGCTTGCGAACTTCAAATCCAAAATCCACACGCCCTAGTCGGAAGAATCTGCAAGATCAGACAGCAGGTGGGTACTCACACATTACACGACATAACAATAACGCATAGAGATACAAGTGCGTGTAGTTATAAATGTCGGCCAACGTGGGGCCCGACAAACGTACATCAAATTAAATTCACGTTCAGAACGACATATAACTAGAGTTATAAATGTCGGCCAACGTGGGGCCAGAAATTAAATTCAATTTAAATTTAATTTTCACTTTAAAACAAACTTTGCTGTTTTAACTCGTAAAACAGCTGGCGTCCAACTAAACAATCCCCAAAGAGTTTTGTGACTGGTGTTCGTACAACAGTAAAGTTATTGTGTGTATTTAAAACTGTTCTGTGTATTTTAAATTGTGTATATTTGACATTGTTGTGTATTTAAAATGGATATAGATAAAATACTTAAACAAATACAACAAATGAACGAAAATATGAACGCGAAATTTGAGAAAATAGACGCGAAATTTGAACTTAGCAACGCAGAAATAAAGTCCCAAATCGAAGCACAAAAAGTTAGTCTAACTGAAGCATTAGAACAAAGTAACGCTGACATAAACGCCGAGATTAAGCAAAGTAATAAAGAAAGTAGTAAAGAATTAACTGCGAAAACAGACGAAAGCGTAACCGAGTTAACGGTGAAAATCGCGGAAATCGCCGAAAAAGTAAATACGGTCGATACTAAAATCAATGAACGGTTTAAGGTTTTTGAGACCACTATGCAAAAATCGTTTATTGAACAAGTAACACGTATGGAAGGCCGGTTCAAGGATCACATAACCCGCTGCGAGAAACAGACCCTAGACGTTTCCAAAAAGGTGGAATCCCTAGAGGTAAAGATTCACGCGGACGTGACCGAAACGCAACGACGGGTAGATAAATTAGACGCTTCAATTGTAGAGACGCGATCTAACATTGACTCTAATAAAGAGAATGTTTTACAAACGTTAAACGACGAGATTCTGAAAGTACGACAGGAGGTACGAAGGAGGTCTGCTCCAAATATTTTGGTACAAGGTCCTGTCGACGAGAAAAATCGCGTGTATTTTACGGGGGAAAATAACGAAAACCCCATTGAATTTTTATTAGCGTGTGAGAGTGAAATGGCTAGAGTAGGTTCCCGACTAGAAGATCAAGACAAAATACAGTGGGTGGTTAACGCGATGCGTGATTCGGCGCGTAAGTGGTATAACATTGTACGCGATAGAGTGTCCACATACGCGGAGTTCAAACAAAAATTTGAAAGCCGGTACTGGAACTCACATACCCAAAGACTTCTGCGCAATGAACTGGAATATGGCCGGTTTGATAAGAAAATGGGTATTGCCGCCGAAAATTATATAATCCAGCAGGTCGAACGCGCGAAGCATTTAACCCCAGCATTTGCGGAGATTGACATAGTCACGAAACTTGCCTACCATTTTAATCATAATATTAGAGTAGCTGTATTTACGCAGGGTATTCGCACGGTAGACGAACTCCTCATTCTAGTGTCCCAAAGTGAGACGGTTTTTGATTTTGGTGGGTGGCGTTATAATCCCGATTTTCGCCGAAATAATGAAGGGCAGAATACGCGACTACAGTACCATCAGCAAACGGATCAAAAACCGAGTACCAGTTCTACTCCACCCCAAACACCGTCAAAACAGCCAAATAAAACCTTTGAGTACAAGGGTAAACAAAATTTTGGTAGACCAAAAGGGCAGGGTAAAGGCAACGACGGGGCACAAATTAGAGCGATTCAAACGGTCGAATTAGCCAAAGCTGATACAACTGAAAAAGACAGCGACTCCCAGGGCAATAAAAACTCGAACAATAAATCGAAAAATTACCAAGCTACAAAAAACGTGCCAAAATGCGCATCCAGCAAGGACGCGCTAAAAATTCGGCAAAATTGTGTAAATATAAGCATGTTAATTATAAGGATTATATATTGTGTGAAATGTGTACTTTTAATTATGTAACTTGTGTGCCCGTTAATAATGTGTTCCCACCGGATGTCAGGGATCCGTTGCTTGAATCCGGTCTCACGCAACAAAGGCCTGTGAGCGCGGCGTGTCCGGTGTTACACGCCTTTGTCAATAGCGTTCCCACACGAATTCTGTTGGATACCGGTAGCGTTGTATCCGGCGTCAGTGAAAGGTTCCTGCGTACCAATAAAAAATATTTTCGTACGACCCCATCACTCCCAATCAATCAATTTTATATACGAACCGCTACCGATACAAAAGAAAAAATTGACACACAATACTATCTAACTATCATGCTAGACGAAGTGCAATTTGAAGTGTGTGTAGTGGCTATAAACAATTTAATATGTGATATGTTATTGGGGGTAGATGTATTAGAACAAATACGTGCGGAAATTAACACCAGTGAACACTTATTAAAATGTACCATTGACAATGTTAGTTACACTTTTAAATTGAACACACAGACACACACACAAAACCATGGTGACCTAATTAAAATCACACGGCCACCAAAACAAGTAATCCATTATAAAGAATGTGAAGAGGGGGAGACCACCTTAGATTCCCGAACTGAACGGAGATTGTCGTCGCTGCAAGAAGAATTCAGCGATATCTTCAGTGAAGAACATTCAATCTCGTCAGTGTATGAACACAGAATCCACCTCACAGAGCCGGAGAAGTTCATAAGGAGAATCTACCAGGTCCCTATAAAATACCAGGCCGAGGTCCAGCAGGAAATACAGCGGATGTTGGAAGAAGATATTATTGAAAGATTTAATAGCAGCTTCCTCAACCCACTGCTGGTCGTCCGCAAGAAGACTGGAGAGATCCGACTCTGCCTGGATATGAGGAACTTAAACAGTCTAGTAGAGAAAGAGTTTGACTGCGCACAGACAGCGGAGGACCTCTTCATTAAATGTGAAGGAGCCAGGTACCTCACGAAGTTAGATCTAACAGCAAGCTTCTGGCAGGTCCCGCTGTGTGAGCAAGATCGTAAGTATACAGCATTTATATTCAATAACAAATGCTATCAACACAAGGTGGTACCTTTTGGCCTTAGCACGAGTCTCGCTGCGATTGTAAGATGCCTCGAGAGAGCTCTAGGACCTGAGGTAGACCCATACACGGTAATATTCGTGGATGACATCCTCGTGATATCCCGCACATTGGAGGAACACTTCGAGCATCTTAAGAGCGTCTTCCAGAAGCTGAGGTTAGCAAACATCAAGCTCAAGCTACACAAGTGCGAGTTTGTAAAGTCCCAAATGAAGTTCCTGGGACATATAATCTCAGCTACATGTATCAGTACGGACCCAGAGAAGCTCAGGAGTATTGTGGAATTCCCGGTGCCCAAGAACCTCAAAGCACTGCGAGCATTCCTTGGACTCACGGGATATTACAGGAAATTTACCAGCAAATACGCCGAATATACAGTCACGTTGCTACAGCTGGTACGCAAAAATATAAAGTGGAAATGGGGTTCTGAACAGAACGATGCGTTTGAGAGGGTTAAGTGCCTGTTCCAATCTAATTTACAATTGTTCCATCCACAGCAGGGTAGGAAGTACGTAATGTACACTGACGCTAGCGAGTACGCTATCGGCGCCGTGTTGCACCAAGAAGACGAACAAGGTAGTCTTCATGTTGTAGCATACGCCAATAGAACGCTTAAAGGCGCTGAGTTGCACTATTGTACTTCCGAGAAAGAAATACTCGCCATAATAAACGCACTCAGAAAATTCAGACACTACCTATACGGTACCCATTTCGAGATCCACACTGATAATCAGACGTTATCGTTTATATTAAAATGTCGATTAGCAAATTCCCGACTAACACGATGGGTGTTAGCTATTCAGGAGTACTCATTCACTATTAAATATTGCAAAGGATCAGAGAATACCACAGCAGACACTCTAAGTAGATATCCGCCCGTAGAAAAGGAGGAGGTATATGAAGCAGCTGACGACGAGTTGAGAGTGTTAAATATGCAATACACGGTCGCGCCTGAAGCTACTAATATGCTACAGAACTTAGGACGCGAGCAGGACGATAACCTCGCACTCCTTGCTAAAAAGCTAAGGTTAGCAGCGCACCCAAATCCTCACTATATTATACAAGACAATATATTGTATAAATTGTTACAGGGCGAATGGAAAGTGGTATTGTCTCCAGCGATGCTTGCGTGTGTAACACAATCTTTACATATAAAAATGGCGCACGCATCTCCTGTAAAATGTGTCAAAATATTGCAGGAGGATTTTACAATAACCAACATGTACCGTAGGGTAAAGAAATTGCTAAAAACATGTTATCCATGTCAGACAGCGAAAGTACCAAACTTGCACACTTACGTTCCCATGGCCAATGTGATAACGGAAGGTAAGGGACAGATGATCGCCATCGACTTTCTGGGACCATTACCCAAGGCTACCAGAAATCTAAAACACATGGTAGTTTGCGTCGATGTGTTTACTAAAAAAGTTAGCCTTTATGCGATCCCTAGACCCACCACAAAGTCCGTTTTAAATATTATACTTAATAAGTATATCCCACAACATGGACCAATAAGGAACGTACTTAGTGACCAGGGAAAGCAATTCCAAAACAAACACTGGGCAGCCACCCTGGAACGTAACGGTATCAAAGCAGTTCTAACCTCGATACGACGACCACAGGGAAACCTTGCCGAAAGGGTGAATCGGGAAATCGGTAAAATGTTCCGTATCTATTGCTATAAGGAACAAAGTAAATGGCCCGAGTTCTTACCATTCTTCGAAAAGGCAATAAACGAGAGTTATCACGATACCACGGAATACACACCGGCAGAATTAGACTCTGGAACCACGCCAGAGAGGTTTTGGGATAATTATTTAAGTAGGCCAAAGACTTATAATCTACCTCTGCCGGTGCAATGTAAAAATCAACTTGTGAGGGAAAGAATAGTTGAAAAAGGGCGAAAAAGGGCAGACAAATTTAATACGACTCACAAACTAACGAACTTTGTAGTAGGTGAGAAAGTACTGCTCAAGGCGAATCCTGTAGGCCGAAGAGACATAAATGTGGCCGCCAAGTTTTTTCGTTTATATAATGGTCCCTATCTGTTGGCTCAACAACTCGCGCATCACACGTTTATCGTTACGACGCTCGACCGAACGAAAACGATCGGTAAATACCATGCGAGCTCTTTGAGAAAATACTTTGAGTAGCATGGCGTTCCAAAGCGCGTCGCGACGAAATAATAAGACTTTAAAAAAATAAATAGTATTTAGAGTTAATAATAATTGTATTATAATAATTAAAATTAAAATAAGTAATTTTTGTTTTATAATATTATTAATAATAATTGTAGATAGCTTATGTAGTAATAATAATGTTTTCCTATCGCGATAAATAATAGGCGGGTACAACTGAACGAGCTCACGGCAGGAAATAGTTACGTCACGCGATAACAACTGCTGACCGACATTTGAAACTAGGTCAAGCAATTAGCTACGCGCGCCCGGCGATAACGATTGTTTAGACTGTCAGCAAATTCTTTTGTGCGTGTGCCACTGTTTACAAACAAAGGTACTAGTCGTTTTAAAAACATTAATACGCAATAAGTTGCAAATATAATATTTTAATACATGTATTTAGAGTTAAATTGTATATAATGCAATAACATTAACACTTGTGTACGTGTCTTCAGAATAAGTAATACAATGTATAGGTAATAAGAATAATGATTACAGAATATGTGTGTAATGATTAAGAAAAAAAAAATAACTGTAATTATTACATTCATTTTTTTTTAAAGCGGGTGTGGGAATATATAACGGAACCAAATATTAACTATTTGGGGTTATATGTTTACCCGCATACTGAAAGCATATTTAAATAAAAGTAACAGTCAAAACTCCATTTGAATGTAGAGCATTGAAAATAATGCTGTGTGAAGCGACCACACCCAAACTGTTAATTATTAATATCTCGGAAACTAATAAATAAAGGCGAAATCTAAGATAGCCAAAATGTTTGCCGAGATATTAATAATGACGTGTGCAAATTTGATGCAATATAATTAACAAATGAAAGAGTTAATTAAAATAATTGAATAACTTCTGTAAAAATAGAGTTACAGTAAAGAGATTTTACTATGTTATAAAGATAATAATTTCTGACAGATTGTATATTTTAGATTTCACACAACTTGATTTGCAACCAAGTTATTGCAAAATTGAATAAGCACAGGATATCCGCACCGACAAATTGGTTCCGCCGGATAATTATATTAGATAATAATATCAATTCTCCGTCTGTGGGAACCAGACTTCATTCTCACGGACCAAGGGAATTCGAAATTTTATGTGGTAGGGAGAGTGTGTCGACCAATGAAATCATTTCATGCGAGCCCCGGCTAGTGCGGTGTTTTATGGTTGAAAACTCACTCTTCTGTCAGTACTCACGAAGTTAAGACGTAGTCCTTCGATCGTCTAGTAACCAAAGTGGTGAAGATCAACAAGAAGACTCTACGTGGTCAACACACACGCAATTACGAACACACTAAGTACAGATCATCTGTATAGCTCGTAATTGTTGCGTAAAGGCGAGATACTCTTCAGTACATCAACCAAGCTTATTGTGTACTACCAGTTAGTCATAAGCACGCAAGAGATCCACCCGACTTCAAGACCAGACTTCAAGAATACAGCAGAGAGGCCGTCTCAATCATTGGTGAACAGCTGACGAGCAGAGCGACCACTCGAACGAAGCACACACACACACGCTGACGTGCAACGTGCGAATCGACGAGGGACAGGAAGCAGTTCCAGCAGACAACAGCAGACGTTAAAATATTTACAAACAGCAAGGAAGCAGAGTGTTGCCGAATTTTGAACTCCACGACCGAATCCAGCAGTTCTAAGCAGATTACTTTCTCTAACCAAGGACTCGAATCGACGAGGGACAAATCGGGACGACATCCTCTTCAGTAACAGGAAAGAAAAATCCACTTATTTATTTTTCAGATCAAATTTTCTATTTTTCAATTAAAACATTGTAATTCAAATAATTCAGGTGCCAAACAAAAAGCAAAGACTCTAGTAATTAAAAAGTAAATTCGTTGTGATAATCTGTATAGCAGTTTAAGGCTTTAGTAAGTTATAGTTAAGAAATAGAAGTAGTATAAAAGCGCTATACAAATCTTAACTGACAATCTAATCTTAGATCATACTGCAGTAGATCAGAAGTAGAATCACTAGAAATGAAATAACGTGAACTAGACTGTCACGTCTAATTTATTTTAATTAATTATTCTAATTAATTTCAGAGTTTTATATTTTGTTTCAATGAACACTTAGATTCAATTTAATTAAATAAATTTAATTAAATTCAAATCAATTAATAAAGTAAAATTTAAATTGCAATTAACTCGTCAAAGAACGAGTTCAGTTTGTTTCAACTATTGACCAATCGAAAAACATCGATTCATTGTTTAGACTGTAAGAAATTTATAAGATATTAACCATTCTATTCTTGTGTGTTGTTGGTGTAATAAACAACGTTTTATTACCCCATATAACAGTGTTTTATTGTTGTACGATAAAGCCTACCAGTCTCACAAAACTCTCCCCTTTAAAAGTAACTTATTTTGTGTGTTGTTGTAAAAATTTGAGATTACTAGCTTGCGAACTTCAAATCCAAAATCCACACGCCCTAGTCGGAAGAATCTGCAAGATCAGACAGCAGGTGGGTACTCACACATTACACGACATAACAATAACGCATATAGATACAAGTGCGTGTAGTTATAAATGTCGGCCAACGTGGGGCCCGACAAACGTACATCAAATTAAATTCACGTTCAGAACGACATATAACTAGAGTTATAAATGTCGGCCAACGTGGGGCCAGAAATTAAATTCAATTTAAATTTAATTTTCACTTTAAAACAAACTTTGCTGTTTTAACTCGTAAAACAGCTGGCGTCCAACTAAACAATCCCCAAAGAGTTTTGTGACTGGTGTTCGTACAACAGTAAAGTTATTGTGTGTATTTGAAACTGTTCTGTGTATTTTAAATTGTGTATATTTGACATTGTTGTGTATTTAAAATGGATATAGATAAAATACTTAAACAAATACAACAAATGAACGAAAATATGAACGCGAAATTTGAGAAAATAGACGCGAAATTTGAACTTAGCAACGCAGAAATAAAGTCCCAAATCGAAGCACAAAAAGTTAGTCTAACCGAAGCATTAGAACAAAGTAACGCTGACATAAACGCCGAGATTAAGCAAAGTAATAAAGAAAGTAGTAAAGAATTAACTGCGAAAACAGACGAAAGCGTAACCGAGTTAACGGTGAAAATCGCGGAAATCGCCGAAAAAGTAAATACGGTCGATACTAAAATCAATGAACGGTTTAAGGTTTTTGAGACCACTATGCAAAAATCGTTTATTGAACAAGTAACACGTATGGAAGGCCGGTTCAAGGATCACATAACCCGCTGCGAGAAACAGACCCTAGACGTTTCCAAAAAGGTGGAATCCCTAGAGGTAAAGATTCACGCGGACGTGACCGAAACGCAACGACGGGTAGATAAATTAGACGCTTCAATTGTAGAGACGCGATCTAACATTGACTCTAATAAAGAGAGTGTTTTACAAACGTTAAACGACGAGATTCTGAAAGTACGACAGGAGGTACGAAGGAGGTCTGCTCCAAATATTTTGGTACAAGGTCCTGTCGACGAGAAAAATCGCGTGTATTTTACGGGGGAAAATAACGAAAACCCCATTGAATTTTTATTAGCGTGTGAGAGTGAAATGGCTAGAGTAGGTTCCCGACTAGAAGATCAAGACAAAATACAGTGGGTGGTTAACGCGATGCGTGATTCGGCGCGTAAGTGGTATAACATTGTACGCGATAGAGTGTCCACATACGCGGAGTTCAAACAAAAATTTGAAAGCCGGTACTGGAACTCACATACCCAAAGACTTCTGCGCAATGAACTGGAATATGGCCGGTTTGATAAGAAAATGGGTATTGCCGCCGAAAATTATATAATCCAGCAGGTCGAACGCGCGAAGCATTTAACCCCAGCATTTGCGGAGATTGACATAGTCACGAAACTTGCCTACCATTTTAATCATAATATTAGAGTAGCTGTATTTACGCAGGGTATTCGCACGGTAGACGAACTCCTCATTCTAGTGTCCCAAAGTGAGACGGTTTTTGATTTTGGTGGGTGGCGTTATAATCCCGATTTTCGCCGAAATAATGAAGGGCAGAATACGCGACTACAGTACCATCAGCAAACGGATCAAAAACCGAGTACCAGTTCTACTCCACCCCAAACACCGTCAAAACAGCCAAATAAAACCTTTGAGTACAAGGGTAAACAAAATTTTGGTAGACCAAAAGGGCAGGGTAAAGGCAACGACGGGGCACAAATTAGAGCGATTCAAACGGTCGAATTAGCCAAAGCTGATACAACTGAAAAAGACAGCGACTCCCAGGGCAATAAAAACTCGAACAATAAATCGAAAAATTACCAAGCTACAAAAAACGTGCCAAAATGCGCATCCAGCAAGGACGCGCTAAAAATTCGGCAAAATTGTGTAAATATAAGCATGTTAATTATAAGGATTATATATTGTGTGAAATGTGTACTTTTAATTATGTAACTTGTGTGCCCGTTAATAATGTGTTCCCACCGGATGTCAGGGATCCGTTGCTTGAATCCGGTCTCACGCAACAAAGGCCTGTGAGCGCGGCGTGTCCGGTGTTACACGCCTTTGTCAATAGCGTTCCCACACGAATTCTGTTGGATACCGGTAGCGTTGTATCCGGCGTCAGTGAAAGGTTCCTGCGTACCAATAAAAAATATTTTCGTACGACCCCATCACTCCCAATCAATCAATTTTATATACGAACCGCTACCGATACAAAAGAAAAAATTGACACACAATACTATCTAACTATCATGCTAGACGAAGTGCAATTTGAAGTGTGTGTAGTGGCTATAAACAATTTAATATGTGATATGTTATTGGGGGTAGATGTATTAGAACAAATACGTGCGGAAATTAACACCAGTGAACACTTATTAAAATGTACCATTGACAATGTTAGTTACACTTTTAAATTGAACACACAGACACACACACAAAACCATGGTGACCTAATTAAAATCACACGGCCACCAAAACAAGTAATCCATTATAAAGAATGTGAAGAGGGGGAGACCACCTTAGATTCCCGAACTGAACGGAGATTGTCGTCGCTGCAAGAAGAATTCAGCGATATCTTCAGTGAAGAACATTCAATCTCGTCAGTGTATGAACACAGAATCCACCTCACAGAGCCGGAGAAGTTCATAAGGAGAATCTACCAGGTCCCTATAAAATACCAGGCCGAGGTCCAGCAGGAAATACAGCGGATGTTGGAAGAAGATATTATTGAAAGATCTAATAGCAGCTTCCTCAACCCACTGCTGGTCGTCCGCAAGAAGACTGGAGAGATCCGACTCTGCCTGGATATGAGGAACTTAAACAGTCTAGTAGAGAAAGAGTTTGACTGCGCACAGACAGCGGAGGACCTCTTCATTAAATGTGAAGGAGCCAGGTACCTCACGAAGTTAGATCTAACAGCAAGCTTCTGGCAGGTCCCGCTGTGTGAGCAAGATCGTAAGTATACAGCATTTATATTCAATAACAAATGCTATCAACACAAGGTGGTACCTTTTGGCCTTAGCACGAGTCTCGCTGCGATTGTAAGATGCCTCGAGAGAGCTCTAGGACCTGAGGTAGACCCATACACGGTAATATTCGTGGATGACATCCTCGTGATATCCCGCACATTGGAGGAACACTTCGAGCATCTTAAGAGCGTCTTCCAGAAGCTGAGGTTAGCAAACATCAAGCTCAAGCTACACAAGTGCGAGTTTGTAAAGTCCCAAATGAAGTTCCTGGGACATATAATCTCAGCTACAGGTATCAGTACGGACCCAGAGAAGCTCAGGAGTATTGTGGAATTCCCGGTGCCCAAGAACCTCAAAGCACTGCGAGCATTCCTTGGACTCACGGGATATTACAGGAAATTTACCAGCAAATACGCCGAATATACAGTCCCGTTGCTACAGCTGGTACGCAAAAATATAAAGTGGAAATGGGGTTCTGAACAGAACGATGCGTTTGAGAGGGTTAAGTGCCTGTTCCAATCTAATTTACAATTGTTCCATCCACAGCAGGGTAGGAAGTACGTAATGTACACTGACGCTAGCGAGTACGCTATCGGCGCCGTGTTGCACCAAGAAGACGAACAAGGTAGTCTTCATGTTGTAGCATACGCCAATAGAACGCTTAAAGGCGCTGAGTTGCACTATTGTACTTCCGAGAAAGAAATACTCGCCATAATAAACGCACTCAGAAAATTCAGACACTACCTATACGGTACCCATTTCGAGATCCACACTGATAATCAGACGTTATCGTTTATATTAAAATGTCGATTAGCAAATTCCCGACTAACACGATGGGTGTTAGCTATTCAGGAGTACTCATTCACTATTAAATATTGCAAAGGATCAGAGAATACCACAGCAGACACTCTAAGTAGATATCCGCCCGTAGAAAAGGAGGAGGTATATGAAGCAGCTGACGACGAGTTGAGAGTGTTAAATATGCAATACACGGTCGCGCCTGAAGCTACTAATATGCTACAGAACTTAGGACGCGAGCAGGACGATAACCTCGCACTCCTTGCTAAAAAGCTAAGGTTAGCAGCGCACCCAAATCCTCACTATATTATACAAGACAATATATTGTATAAATTGTTACAGGGCGAATGGAAAGTGGTATTGTCTCCAGCGATGCTTGCGTGTGTAACACAATCTTTACATATAAAAATGGCGCACGCATCTCCTGTAAAATGTGTCAAAATATTGCAGGAGGATTTTACAATAACCAACATGTACCGTAGGGTAAAGAAATTGCTAAAAACATGTTATCCATGTCAGACAGCGAAAGTACCAAACTTGCACACTTACGTTCCCATGGCCAATGTGATAACGGAAGGTAAGGGACAGATGATCGCCATCGACTTTCTGGGACCATTACCCAAGGCTACCAGAAATCTAAAACACATGGTAGTTTGCGTCGATGTGTTTACTAAAAAAGTTAGCCTTTATGCGATCCCTAGACCCACCACAAAGTCCGTTTTAAATATTATACTTAATAAGTATATCCCACAACATGGACCAATAAGGAACGTACTTAGTGACCAGGGAAAGCAATTCCAAAACAAACACTGGGCAGCCACCCTGGAACGTAACGGTATCAAAGCAGTTCTAACCTCGATACGACGACCACAGGGAAACCTTGCCGAAAGGGTGAATCGGGAAATCGGTAAAATGTTCCGTATCTATTGCTATAAGGAACAAAGTAAATGGCCCGAGTTCTTACCATTCTTCGAAAAGGCAATAAACGAGAGTTATCACGATACCACGGAATACACACCGGCAGAATTAGACTCTGGAACCACGCCAGAGAGGTTTTGGGATAATTATTTAAGTAGGCCAAAGACTTATAATCTACCTCTGCCGGTGCAATGTAAAAATCAACTTGTGAGGGAAAGAATAGTTGAAAAAGGGCGAAAAAGGGCAGACAAATTTAATACGACTCACAAACTAACGAACTTTGTAGTAGGTGAGAAAGTACTGCTCAAGGCGAATCCTGTAGGCCGAAGAGACATAAATGTGGCCGCCAAGTTTTTTCGTTTATATAATGGTCCCTATCTGTTGGCTCAACAACTCGCGCATCACACGTTTATCGTTACGACGCTCGACCGAACGAAAACGATCGGTAAATACCATGCGAGCTCTTTGAGAAAATACTTTGAGTAGCATGGCGTTCCAAAGCGCGTCGCGACGAAATAATAAGACTTTAAAAAAATAAATAGTATTTAGAGTTAATAATAATTGTATTATAATAATTAAAATTAAAATAAGTAATTTTTGTTTTATAATATTATTAATAATAATTGTAGATAGCTTATGTAGTAATAATAATGTTTTCCTATCGCGATAAATAATAGGCGGGTACAACTGAACGAGCTCACGGCAGGAAATAGTTACGTCACGCGATAACAACTGCTGACCGACATTTGAAACTAGGTCAAGCAATTAGCTACGCGCGCCCGGCGATAACGATTGTTTAGACTGTCAGCAAATTCTTTTGTGCGTGTGCCACTGTTTACAAACAAAGGTACTAGTCGTTTTAAAAACATTAATACGCAATAAGTTGCAAATATAATATTTTAATACATGTATTTAGAGTTAAATTGTATATAATGCAATAACATTAACACTTGTGTACGTGTCTTCAGAATAAGTAATACAATGTATAGGTAATAAGAATAATGATTACAGAATATGTGTGTAATGATTAAGAAAAAAAAAATAACTGTAATTATTACATTCATTTTTTTTTAAAGCGGGTGTGGGAATATATAACGGAACCAAATATTAACTATTTGGGGTTATATGTTTACCCGCATACTGAAAGCATATTTAAATAAAAGTAACAGTCAAAACTCCATTTGAATGTAGAGCATTGAAAATAATGCTGTGTGAAGCGACCATACCCAAACTGTTAATTATTAATATCTCGGAAACTAATAAATAAAGGCGAAATCTAAGATAGCCAAAATGTTTGCCGAGATATTAATAATGACGTGTGCAAATTTGATGCAATATAATTAACAAATGAAAGAGTTAATTAAAATAATTGAATAACTTCTGTAAAAATAGAGTTACAGTAAAGAGATTTTACTATGTTATAAAGATAATAATTTCTGACAGATTGTATATTTTAGATTTCACACAACTTGATTTGCAACCAAGTTATTGCAAAATTGAATAAGCACAGGATATCCGCACCGACAAATTGGTTCCGCCGGATAATTATATTAGATAATAATATCAATTCTCCGTCTGTGGGAACCAGACTTCATTCTCACGGACCAAGGGAATTCGAAATTTTATGTGGTAGGGAGAGTGTGTCGACCAATGAAATCATTTCATGCGAGCCCCGGCTAGTGCGGTGTTTTATGGTTGAAAACTCACTCTTCTGTCAGTACTCACGAAGTTAAGACGTAGTCCTTCGATCGTCTAGTAACCAAAGTGGTGAAGATCAACAAGAAGACTCTACGTGGTCAACACACACGCAATTACGAACACACTAAGTACAGATCATCTGTATAGCTCGTAATTGTTGCGTAAAGGCGAGATACTCTTCAGTACATCAACCAAGCTTATTGTGTACTACCAGTTAGTCATAAGCACGCAAGAGATCCACCCGACTTCAAGACCAGACTTCAAGAATACAGCAGAGAGGCCGTCTCAATCATTGGTGAACAGCTGACGAGCAGAGCGACCACTCGAACGAAGCACACACACACACGCTGACGTGCAACGTGCGAATCGACGAGGGACAGGAAGCAGTTCCAGCAGACAACAGCAGACGTTAAAATATTCACAAACAGCAAGGAAGCAGAGTGTTGCCGAATTTTGAACTCCACGACCGAATCCAGCAGTTCTAAGCAGATTACTTTCTCTAACCAAGGACTCGAATCGACGAGGGACAAATCGGGACGACATCCTCTTCAGTAACAGGAAAGAAAAATCCACTTATTTATTTTTCAGATCAAATTTTCTATTTTTCAATTAAAACATTGTAATTCAAATAATTCAGGTGCCAAACAAAAAGCAAAGACTCTAGTAATTAAAAAGTAAATTCGTTGTGATAATCTGTATAGCAGTTTAAGGCTTTAGTAAGTTATAGTTAAGAAATAGAAGTAGTATAAAAGCGCTATACAAATCTTAACTGACAATCTAATCTTAGATCATACTGCAGTAGATCAGAAGTAGAATCACTAGAAATGAAATAACGTGAACTAGACTGTCACGTCTAATTTATTTTAATTAATTATTCTAATTGATTTCAGAGTTTTATATTTTGTTTCAATGAACACTTAGATTCAATTTAATTAAATAAATTTAATTAAATTCAAATCAATTAATAAAGTAAAATTTAAATTGCAATTAACTCGTCAAAGAACGAGTTCAGTTTGTTTCAACTATTGACCAATCGAAAAACATCGATTCATTGTTTAGACTGTAAGAAATTTATAAGATATTAACCATTCTATTCTTGTGTGTTGTTGGTGTAATAAACAACGTTTTATTACCCCATATAACAGTGTTTTATTGTTGTACGATAAAGCCTACCAGTCTCACAAAACTCTCCCCTTTAAAAGTAACTTATTTTGTGTGTTGTTGTAAAAATTTGGGATTACTAGCTTGCGAACTTCAAATCCAAAATCCACACGCCCTAGTCGGAAGAATCTGCAAGATCAGACAGCAGGTGGGTACTCACACATTACACGACATAACAATAACGCATAGAGATACAAGTGCGTGTAGTTATAATATATATATGCATAACTAGTTACATTAACAAGTCATTCAACGAATTGAACTATACAATCAAATTACATCTCATTAGCTGTTCTCAATTTTCATGATATCACTAAAATATCTATAAATCCATAAAACTGGTGATTAGTGACTTAATTGGTGTCTTGTATTTTGTTTTCCACTGCACCATACGACGATCAAGTAGACCGTCGTAACAATATTTTTGTTTGTTTTTATAACGTTGGAAATGTTACTAACTGACAAGATTACTAACACTGATTATTTGAATTTTTGTAACCTTTGTAAATTATTTCTAATATACAGAACATAAAAAAGATTACTGTGTATTTAGGATCTATTGTGAATAAGAGTCAAATTGTAAGTAGAATATTAATTATGATTTTTTAATGTTATCTGTTCTCTGTTAGAACTGAGATCAAAAAGGAAAAAAATTCCACAGAGTTTACTACCATATAACGGTTTACTTGCTAAAATTATGATAATATTGTACTTTAGAGCCTTTAAGTATCATTTTGTTGAGTAAGTTTAAAATTGAAAATCTTTCCATTCAGTCACTCATTTATAGATTGACCAGAGACAGAAAATAGTTGTAGTGGGGACTGCTGACACAACAGCGTCACAACGTAGGGGGAACGTTACCCCCTCCATTGTCGTTAGTCACTCTTATTATTGCAGTATTTTATACACGTGTTATTTATATACCGGCAACGACTTGTTCTTCGTGTGCGTAAACGTACGCATGGTATTAATTTGTAACAGACTATTCAAAGTAACAGATCATAAAATAATCATGCACGTTTCTATAAAATTCACAATTAACAAATTCTAAAATCCTTAAATCTGTATAGACGCTACTTAATTTGAGTAGAGCAGAACTCTACTTAATATGAAAATAATATCTGCAGAACCTAACCCCAACATTTGTGAAAGGCATGCTTTAAAATCATTTCTTATGCTACATAAAGCAACCGCCTGTGTAAATCGAGATGCCTACCGCTCTAGTAAAGAATAATATTATTAAACATTTTTAACAATAAATAAAATAACGTTAATTAATATAATTAATTATTGATAATAAAAAATGGTAAATATTTATGGTGTTAATTTTCCTTACCTATTCGTCTTCTGAATCTTCACTTGTACTTGAATCTGAATCTTCTCCCACAGAAATAATTAATTTGTCCACTTCTTCGTCCATATCAACGGACTGAGTCATATCAACATCAGCTATAACCACAAGTAATTAATTTGTACTGCTGCAACAGTCGGGTAAGTGTACAGGAAGGAACACGCGAGGATTCACACTGGGACTCATATCCGTTAATTATAACCCAGAGACCGTGTGCTAATGTTGCTCCGTCCCTAGGCATATTCCGTACATGCTAAGATTGTGTTAGTCTGTGTAAATGAAATACATAGTGTTATCGTTGTAACATGTAAAGCATGGTAACTAAAGATTTGAAATATTAGCATAAATACAAAAGTTCAACATTTTTTACGTCCATATCAATTGTACGTAGCCTCAAGTAGTCTATTCCTGAGACCCCAAAATTATCTGAAGTTATGTTAAAAGTAATTTAAAAAATCTGTATGGAGAACTATACATGGTATACATGTCTTCCATGTTCTAATTAATTATAAAATTATTTTTAATATCTGCACTCAGAACGAAACCAAATATATATTTTACTAAAAACGCTGAGATAGATAATCAAAATACGAATTGTACCTAGTTGCTAATACTTTAAAAATAAACAATTAAATTAGCTTTTATTTAAACAACGCGAAAGAAAGCGAATACCGCCCAGCGTTTATCTGTGAATTTCTGAAAACAAAAAATTATTTTGTTTACGTATCCGTGGTTACATAGCATAAATCGATATCAATTGTTAAAATTTTATTGAAATTTTTAAGTTTTCGATCGAATAAATGTATAACATCAATACAGAATATCTTTATTAAAAACCATACATGAGTACCATGTTCTAAGATTTATATTTAAATTCATTTTTGAAATGAAATATTTCCATAGAAACTACTTCTATTTACTTCTTTCTTCAGCCTTAACCACAATACTGTGGTCACTATCGTATACCGCCTCATATTAGCGCACTCGATTTTCACTGATGATGGCAATCGATGGCACTGCCGAAACGTCTGGTTTTGCAGAGAACTTTGGACCACGGCCAAAAAGCCCGTTTGGGAAGGAAGGAAGGGAAGGAATTTTAACAACAATCATTGTTACCGATAACGTTGTAAACATAGACAAAATTATCCCCTGCCCCTACAACTACCCTTTTTCATTTATAGATATTTCATCTACCTTTCTACAGTGGATTATTATGACCTTCTTTCCAGGATACTTTATTTATCAAAATTAAGTACTGTACTCCTTTTAAAACGTAAAACGTTGCAGGTAAACTACCCCTTCCCCTTAAACGATCTTTACCAGAATCAAAAGGCCTTCAGTACTCTACAACTCGGGCACATGTGCAAATCATTATTCGATTCTGTTTGAATTTGCGGAAGTTATCACTCACCATAGAACAAATTCTACACACAGACACACACAGAAACATTTTTCGGAAAATGACGTTTCTTGGGTTTGAGGGTAGTACAATCAGAATCTGCTCTTGTCTCCAACACGTTTTTTTTCACGATCACCATACTTCTATTTCCTTACGTAATATGGAAGTAATTAAGGTTTAATTGTAAAATTGAAGCGTTATTCAAACACAGCAATGCTTTCAAACATCGTTTTTGCAATAATTTTAAACTAAAAAATTATGTTTTTTCAATATGTTGTGTAAATGTTTAATTTAAACGCTATAAATTAATTTTAGAAATGATCCTATGATTGGTCCACTCTTATGTAAAAGACTATTTATATGATGTGTAAACCTGATCCTATGATCGGTCTACTCTTATGTAAAATACTTTTAGGCTACATTATGCGTAAACGGTGTTTTCCCTGATTTTCGTATAACTGTAGAAATTCGTCTCAATTAATAACAATGTTTATGCAGCGCATACATCACAAAATTCTACAGATTCATTTTTTTTGTCATTTGATTTTCTCATTTGTCTAATAATTTAAATTATTTAAAGTCTTTTTTAATATGGTTACTACGGCAAAATAAATTTCTGGCCGTGATCGGAATTACTTTTATATTATTTACTGTAAACATGAAAGCTGTAGGTCTAGATGATAAATGCAGATTTTTATATTTAGAAAACTACATTTATTAATCTTAGTATGTACACATTCTTAAACGCGTTTCATCACTCATCGATTTTATTAGATGAGTCTTTTCATAAGGTTAGCACAGCTGCGGTACAAGAAGAAAATAGGCCTACACGTTGATAAATAATATTCGTTTCTTTTTCTCTGAACAAATCTGATCATCATCATCATCTTTTTCAACAAAGCTTACTTCTATGGTGGTTTGTTTCGGTCACAAACAGATAGACTAGAGCGGATCAATCTTCAGGCGTCTCACACTTCTCCGTCCTTTTAGTAGTTTCTTCGGGATGTTATCCATTTAGTTAAGATCTCACATCCATTGTTACCAATACTGGAAAATCCCGTCGAGTACACTAATAATATTCAGTTCCTGTCGTGTGTCGACATTTCTTCTGCGATCCTGAAGAGTACATCCTTCCACGTGCCTGAGAAAACTCATTTCGGAGATTTAAATACGACTAGCGGCGTGGGATTAAAGTATAATTCTCAAACCCACAGAGAAGTGTGTGGTTGGCTGTCGATTTGTATAACTTTAGGGTTGTTTTCTTATTTGTTCACGTTAGTTCTCCTGGTGGTCTAACAAATATGGTTGAACTTACATAGCTTCTTCACCACGTCGTTGCCAGTAATATAAATAGCATTATAGCCCGGATATTTAACCTGCTCCAGAACAGTACCATCTACAACAATTTTTGGTTGTATGGAATCAGCTCCATGGAACCCCATCTCATTCTCGATCATATCATATCAAAAGGCAATTGATATTCTCTGTACTGACATGGGCTATTGTGTCGAAGCAATCTACACGATCTGTCCTTTCTGAACCCATGGTGAAGCTCCGAGAAAATACTCACCGTTAATACATTCAGTCGTTTTGCTAGGCTAGATCATGCATGGACGGCTCTAGTAGAATTCCGGTATATTAAACGTGGCAACGTTGCGTCTGAGGCCGAAGAGGCAGTTGAGTGGAATGTGATCTGTATCGTGTGAGCGGTTAACTTTGTAGTAAAATCTACAAAGGTTTTGTTACAGTTTGTTGTTTGTAACGATTTTGTAGTGCAATCGGTTAATGTTATAGCTTATAATACTAGAGTGTTATTAGTGTTTTGTTGTGTGTGTGTTTTTTTTTAAGTTGATTTACAAATTTACACGCGTATAAAGCTTAATTAGGATAGGTGCTTAGAATTTTTAACTTACGGTTACCTTTTAAATTAATTAATAACAACTCGCTAGTCGATGGAAATAAAAAATTGAACATAATTCATTTAGTGTAGGTTTATCAGTGTAATGCCATTTAAGTGTTGTGTTCCTGGTTGTAAAGTAATTACAAATTTTTGACTTTTGGTTTTGCTGACAGTAATGAATATTTACGAGACACAACTATTATAATTAAATGGTGTTTAAGACATTCCGAATGTCATTTATACACCCAAAGTAATTAACATTTATAAAAATAGAATACATGATACGTATATTAAAAGTGCAGCACTGATTTTTTATTTACTCTTATTGTCTGAAAGTAGTGCATTAGTAGTTTTCATCATCTAAAAAGTAAAGGGTGTAAAAAAATAACTAAAGTGAGCGTGTTAGATTCTGATTTAATTTCGTAGCGTTACTAAAATAATGAGTAGCTTATTTGTATCTAAACCTCAATTATAGGTCTATGGGCACTTAGTACTATGGGTTTAAGTTGAAGAAATTAGTGAATTAGTATTAGACCTAATAAATTGATTTTGTTTGAATTATTTAATTTGTATCATATAAATGGGTTAATTATTATATTTCTTAAATAATATAACACTCTTTTACATAAAAAACTTTTAATTTGCAAAAAAAACAAAGTATTATATAACTTCTGTTAAAGGGCAATTAAAAATTACGCGATTTGATTGTTGAAATACATGAAATGATCTAATGTTTCAAAGCGTTTGGTAACACTAAGGTATAATAGGTATTAGTAGGTATTACTTTCTTTGTCAAGTACTACTCACTACCATCAAACCCAGTGCTATTATATGTCTTAGATCAATTTTCAATTGAATTATTTTGTAATTGATAAAAGGTTTATGGCACATCTTTATATCTACAGTGTTAGTGCACAATTTTCAAAAAAACCTAATATACCCTGTTATAAAATGTTACTAAATTTTATTTACTCATATAAAAATTAATATAAGCATTTTTTAGGCATTGTGTTCTAAATATAGTGTTACGATGGTTTCAGTGATCGTCGTATGGTACAGTGGAAAACAAGACACAAATGAAATCACCAGCTTTTTATTATCATAATTATTAATTTGTAATCAACAAAATAGTCTCTTACAACAATTAATGTAAAAAAATTGTCTACACGCAATAATAATGTCAATTGTAAAGAATTCCGCACTAATTATAACACAACAACACTTTGCTACAAAAACTCGATCCGCTCTAAAGAAATCACTCAACACCACTGAACTGACAAGCCAACTGCTAAGGGGATTTTATAAGTAGTGCCTGCCTTCTAGAAATCTTCCATCCTCACTTCACGCCACTTGATGCGTATCTCAAGTGTTCTTGAATATACTGGAACCTACTTGGAGCGGCCATAACTGAGGCAACACCTGTCACACTTGTCGGGGGGGGGGGGGAGAATGTTCTGGGCTGTTCAATAGTATTCTCGTTACAATAGTTTTTTAGAACTTTTGATAATAGTTCACAGCTTTCTTCAGAGTTAAATATGTTAAAAATTTACAAATATGCGTGATGCCCAATAAAAAATATTCACTATTTCTTTTATGAATTTACTAACTGCTATAATTTTTTATTGTTCGACTAAGCTTTTCGTCATTACTGACATCTTCAGGTCTTAAACAACAGACCTGAAGATCTTTGTTGTTTAAGACCTGAAGATGTCAGTAATGACGAAAAGCTTAGTCGAACAATAAAAAATTATAGCAGTTAGCAAATTCATAAAAGAAATAGTAAGGATGGCTGCTAATTTAAACAATACGAAGAATAAAAAATATTCATATATTTGTAAAATTTACATATTTATATTTGAACAATTCTAAACTATAACAACATATATCAAACAATTAAATCAAAAACTGAATTTTTAAAAATATAACTAAATGTTTAACAATTACGTTACACGAAAAAATGAAGTAAAACAAATTTATAAGCATGAATGTGCATTTGTTTTACAAATAGAAGTAAACACATGTCTGCCACAACTATTAAGTATCCAAAACAATTTATATTATAAAATACATCATTAAGCAAAAACACATTAACTTTGACAATGTTGAACAACCTGGTTCCACAAGATATATGTTTTAAATAACACACACACACACAAGTATTTCAAAATTATGGTTTAAGCCTAAAGAAATTGTAGCATTAATAATCCAAAACATGTGTCTTAACAACCACAAACAACTGCTTTGAAGAGAAACATGTCGTTATGTCGCTGGTCGTTCTGCGAAGAATGATTGTTTACTGAAGCGTCAGGATCGTTTGACATTCTCTGTTATCGGAAATACAGTATTTGAGTCCCCGGCGACATAAGCAGGACATCTCTATAAGGGTCGACATGGAAGCACACAAAGATCGTAATACTGGTTATATCACTAGTACTACACTAGTTATATCACTATGTGTGTTATATAGTGGACAATAAATTTCGTTCAATGCTGCCACTGTATGCTATAACTTATATCGACGTAACATAATATGAGCAGATTGGTGTCACAATTTATTGTAATACTGTTAGCATTTCAAAGTGCTCGAACTATTTCTGCAATACTGCAAATTGAAAGTATTATTAAATATTATTTGTAACATTACTTCGACTTAACACTTTCGACCCGATGTCCGTAAAACTTATGGGCGCGTGATTTTTCTCCAACACCCGACGCCCGTAAATTTTTCATTCGTTCCTTCACGCGCGTTTTACGGCATTTGCACGAAACATTTACGGGCTTCGGTTGTTTGTGCTTGTAGATTAGACTTTTTAGCTGACTAATGAATACTCAGATAGCAACACATATCGGTTTTTTGCTCGGTGATTTTCTGACTTTTGTGAAACTTGCAATGTAGGTTTTTGATAATCTGACTGTTCCATTTTGTACCATACAAAAGCGGATTCTTGCAAATAGACTAATTTTTATTACATTCTGTGTCTCAATATTGTAAGAAAAGTAGTTTCTGTACACTAGTTACAAATAAAACTATTTGTTACGTGAAAACACCTGATAAAACGTTTTATAATTTTCAGAAACATGCTTCTGATTTCGGTATTAAAAATTAATTTTACCTACAGAAAAAATAAATAATGTATCATTTTATAAAAGTACAAGGCCTTATCTTTCATATGACATGTAATTTATGTTGCTTCTAGCAAATCTTACTAATACAAAAAAAGATATTGTTACGACGGTCTACTTGGTCGTCGTATGGTACAGTGGAAAACACAATACAAGACACCAATTAAGTCACTAATCACCAGCTTTAATTATCACAGTTAAACAGTTCGTAATTAGCAACACAGTCTCTTACAACAAATCAAATAAAAATTGTTCACATGCAATAGAATGTCACCTAATATAACACACAATTGTATTACAATTGTCCCGCCCGATTATTAAACACAACTCTTCACTAATAACCACTTGAACGCACCAGTAATCGCCGAACTGAACTAAGGCCACTGACGCCTTGTATTTATACCCCCGCTCACAGACCAGACATTCCATAACTACGCGTTATCTCTACACTACAACGTAATTAATTGCTGCTTTGACACAGTCAGCGAGGCTGGCGGCGTCCAGAAAAGTCTCGCAAGCGCATGTTGAAATTACGTACGCCACAACATTCAGCCGGATTCCAATGGATCGTTCGAGAAACACGTAGATTGTTCTATGATATCGTAACAATATGAATAAATGTGGAAAACAGAGAGACTGCTGGGACATGCCTGTGCTGAAATGACCAGGGTTGAAAGTGTTAAGCTGACCTTTAGAGCAAACAAAGTTCACGAAAAATAATTTGAAAAATGTTTACGTTTTGTAATTTATATTACTTAGAAAGTTGTTATTAAACCATCTGAGAGGTCGCAATAAATAACAATATAAATGTAGTACAACGTTACATATACTTACATATACATGTGGGCATGTCATGCCTCACGTTCAAGGGATACAA
This sequence comes from Magicicada septendecula, assembly GCA_034769895.1. NCBI lineage: Eukaryota > Metazoa > Arthropoda > Insecta > Hemiptera > Cicadidae > Magicicada > Magicicada septendecula. The sequence goes on along the minus strand of CM068373.1, from coordinate 21,568,256 downwards.
ACTTATACAACGAATTTATATGTAAATTCGATATACAGTAATTCATGCAGGTTGTATAATTATACCAGGTGTATTTATAATAAGAGTATTTTTATTTATCAATATTTAAAACTCATATTAATTATTTATTCATTATTATAAATATTCATAAACATCATTAATAATTGTCGATCACGATATTTCTCATTATTAAATGCTTATATCTTATGATATGCAACATTACACATACTTAAAAAAAATCTCTTATATCTAAACATGTTAATAATCTTATATCTATACATGTTAAATAATTGGTTTATTAATTTATTATAAAATTAAAATATTTTTATATTGAAATAAATTGTCTTATCTCAGATCTGACCTCTACTCGCTCAGTCTATACCATGTTTAAAATTCAATTTAAATTTATATTAATTTCTTGTAGACTGGCCTTTGTTTTGATATTCAACTTTAAATTAATCTTTCTATACTTCAAATATCTAATCACTTTACTATCTATTTTGATAATAAACTCTACTCTCTTTACTTTAAATTCTCTTTCATTTATTAATGCTTTTATATATATGCGATAGCTCATTCTTACGACTAAACATTTATTTACATTTTAACATATTATTACTAAGTGTAAACTTTTCTTTGTTTTAATTTACTGTCTTTTGAATCGTCTTTATGAGCTCTTTTTTTTTCAAATCATTTAAAATGCATTACGCATGTCACCTGGATTTCTGATGATCTTACGACTGTTGTCCGGGGTCCAGCGATGTCCAGAGTTAGTTTTCCATTCCTCTTGTCCTGGCGTGTTCCTGGATACGTCTAGAGTCCAGCGTCGTTCTACGGCAGCATGTGTTCCAGGATACGTCTAGAGTCCAGCGTCGTTCTACGGCAGCATGTTCCTGGATACGTCTAGAGTCCAGCGTCGTTCTACGGCAGCATGTTCCTGGATATGTCTAGAGTCCAGCGTCGTTCTTACAGCAGCTTTCCCGTATATACTCTTGGTAGACTTACTATTGCGGTATTTACTTTTTCCGTAATATTGTCGTGAATTTAACGAACGTTATTTCGTTTGTTACTGCGACTTGTAATAGAATAAAAATAAACTGTTTTGCCGACAAACAGCATGTCCAGCTGCAACTGTCTTGAAATGAAGAGAAGGGTTTTTGGTCGAACCCTTAATATATACCCTCTCGAGATTCCGAGCCAGTCGGCTCCAAAATCGTCCTGTCGATACCTGCATATATCGTGACAGCCCCCACTCCCGAACCTTTTCATCTATTTGCAATTATTAGCAAATAGCAATGTTTTGTATGGAATCGACATAGCACAAATCATAGCTAATTCGATTAAGCACTCACTATATTAATTTGAGCGTCTTAGAGTAATTTGCGTATGTTTTAGCACGTTTATTTTGCACTGTCTTCGAATAACGTGTTCTATTAACGTCATCTTTTCACTGGGGATAACTATAAATTTTACACACACTTTGGTGCCTTTGGTTTGATCATACACTAATTAGTTTTCGCACAGTGAATTAAAATAATTATTTTATTAATTACTTGGGGCGGGTTGCTGAGATTCCTGTGTTTGCCTGCATCACTAACACACACAAGATACACGTGTAACACACATACAATTGAGCAGGTGTTCACTGCGTGTCGGAACAGGTTAATCTCTCCCCTAATCTATCAATGAAATATTTCTGCAATCTCAGACCTGTCCATTTACCCGTAACTTATACAAATTATACAAAATTTATATTCATTTAAATTAATGCCTAATACAGCGTATGGCTGTATCGTTGCAGTAGGTCGCTCGTGTCCACGAACTGGGTTATTAATGATGTTATACACGGTGCAAACTACACGTGTGAATAATAAAAGGTTTATCACTGAGCAACAATTACTTCTGACCAAATACTGGTGAATGACGAGGGCCTGATTTACCATTAAGCTGAGTAGGCTGTAGTCTAGGGCGTAGGCTCTTGAAGGGCAAAAAAATTAATGAGAACAAAACAATAAAAAATCTCTTCTAAAATAAATTGAAAATTCCAATTTAAAAGAAAGTCTAGTAACTTGTTGAAAATCTATATTTTAGACTTGCATCAATCTTTTCCTTCAGATTATGTTAATTTAAAAACATTTTCTAAGTAAATTTTATGAAATAGAAGAATCCGCAACTAAGAAACCAAAGCAAAAGAAAAAAAAAAACAAATATGATCAGTGTAAACTCTTACGTTCTTAAACTCGTATAGTGTAGAATCAATATTCCAAAATGTTGAAGTAGGCTTCCAATTTTTTGAGCATGGCAGTCACAGATTGAAACAGATAAAGATCGTTGTTAGACATAAGCCGGGTAGAAGGTTATTTAAAGTCTACCTTGCGCCAAGAGAAATCGAAATACCTTGCACTTTTATTAAATAAAAATGATTTTCTGCAAAGCATTTCTTTTAACGACAGAGTTGATCGATTTGTAGCTGCAAAAGTCAGAAAAATAAGTTTTGAGAAATGAAACATTTTCAGCAATTAATAATGGATACGAAAACTTTTGTTCTTTGATTTACTTTATGTAAAGTTTAAGTAAATTTTGGGACTTTTGTAATATTCTCGTTACTTATAATTTGTAAATGTGCACATTCAACTGTTGTAAATTAAACGTATTTGATTAAAAATGAAACAAGGGGAGCTTTTTGTTTATACAACTTACATGTTCCTAAATAATAAGTAGCTGACAATAGATGTGTAATTCGTGCATAATACTCGTTGTTTGAGAGGTTGAAAGGTGAAATGAGGGGAGTGCAAGAAAGTCATCAGGCCAGGGAGCTGAAATCTTTAAGCCAGGCCCTGTGAATGACTCAATCGTAAGAACTTGTAGTACAACATAATATAATATATAAAGTAACAGCGTATTGTGGACTTTGGGGTGCTAGTTGGTACAAGCCAGGGCCTGTGAATAACTCAATCGTAAGAACTTTTAGTACAATATAATATATAAAGTAACAGCGTATTGTGGACTTTGGGGTTCTAGTTGCTATAAGCCAGGGCCTGTGAATAACTCAATCGTAAGAACTTTTAGTACAATATAATATATAATGTAACAGCGTATTGTGGACTTTGGGGTGCTAGTTGGTATAAGCCAAGGCCTGTGAATAACTCAATCGTAAGAACTTTTAGTACAATATAATATATAATGTAACAGCGTATTGTGGACTTTGGGGTCTAGCTGGTATATGAAAAGTGGTGAGGGGCAAGGCGAGACGTAATTCTAATCACAAACAAACATTCATGTTTTGCCTGTGGCATTACAAGGCGAAGTGAGCAGCTCGACAAACTAGATTCTCCGTCTCGTCAACTCTATAGGAGTGGGGGGGGGGGGGCAAGAACGTTTGCCTCTAGACTTCGGCAGAGTAGTGTTATTTACTACTGTTGCTTCCGTTTTGTGCTTTAAAAAAAAATAGTTCAAACAAAAATTACTTCTCAAAAATATTCATTACATACTTAGCAGGTTATTTGTGGTACGACTCATACAAATCTTAGAAATAAAACATGACACAGCACGAGGATTATAAGACAATTGCAATACCCACATTTATTTATGCGAGTGAGGCGTGGGTCATGAAAAAAAAAAGGAAAGCGGCAAGATTCAGAGTTCTGAAATGCAGTTTCTTCGAAATACTTTAAATTATGCTTTGCAAGATAGAATAAGGAATAAATATATCAGAGCAGAACTGGAAGTAAAAAACATAAATAAAATTATTTTAATTTACAGAAGACAATGATGGGATTATCTTACAAACGATGGTAGAGGATCGATTGCCGAAAGTGGTACGGAACTATAAAACAGTTGGTGGGTCGTCCGAGTATGATATGGGCGCCATAACAGGTTTTTTATATAACCTAATCCTTGAAGACGAGAAGAAGGAGAATTTAGCAGTCTTTTGCAAAAAAATTAATATAATCTAACACATTAAAACTGAATAATAAAAATATGTGATATAATGAATTGAACACAATTATAACCAAGTGTTCGACAGGAAACTTATTACCTACATTAATGTTCTTAAGACAGACAACATTGATGCTTGCACTCAAAGAACGGAAAGACAGTGACTTCTGACACATTTTGATCACATCATCATCATCATCTTTAAAGATTAAAGCAAGGACGGTGTGTTCCGGTCTCAAAAAGGCAAAGATTAGAGCCGGTCATTTCAGCGCTTCCTCGGACGTCACACACCTCTCCGTCCCCTCGGCTTATAGTTCCATTGTTGTTTGGGGATGAGGCAGTCATCCATTCGGCAAAGATGTTCCCACCAATTGAGCCTATATTGGGCAATCATGAGGAGTATAATCATAATATTTAGTTTCTTCCGTATATTTGTGTTTCTTCTATGATCATGGAGAGTGTACCCTGCCACGTTTCTGATAAATCTTATTTCAGCCGTTTGGATGCGACTGGCCTGGCTTTTCGTTAGAGTCCAATTCTGATGCCCATAAAGAAGTGAGGGAAGGGCCATCAGCTGGTAGAATTTTAGACGTGTTCCTTCACCTGAGTTTGCCTAATGGTCTCGCACATAGGGTTGAACTTACGCAACTTATTCACAACGTTGTTGTTTCCACATTTTAATCTACAGTAAATTAACAATTAACGTAAAATGGAAAAAATTTAAATTCCAGACGGGGAGAGAAATAAACAAGGATTAAGTAGTGTATTTATTTATTTGTTTGTTTTAATAATCTGAAAATTATCAGGTCTTAAATTTCAGGGCTTTTCTTTCTTTTGAAAAGATTAGTTGATTTTATTTGATGTTTTTCTAATGAGTTTAGTTTTCATGTTATTCTTGCATTCAAAGTTATTCTAGTGCTAATAACTACAACTTTTACTAAGAAGTAACTTATACTTTTACTCCTTATATACTTTCGTTTTTAATCTTAAAGACAATATGTTATTAATTAAGAATATGCATAGTTAGACGAATCCTTTGAAAATACATATATAATAAATCACATTGTCACACTCAGCGTATTTGAAAAACATTTCCTGGTATTGTACTTACATTTATGTTATCCTTAAATAATCTGTACTGCCGGATTTATTTAATACAATTTTAAATACTTGAATTTCTTTAAGACTTGTTGAAGATAAAATACTAGGTTTTGTGAATACTTTTTTTAAATAATTTGTGAGTTAAAGGGACAGTCTTCTAAAATTAAGTTTCCAAAGTAGTTAGTATTACTTCCATGTTCTGTAAGGAAATGGAAGTATGGTGTTTGCGAAAAAAATCGTGTTCGAAATAATGGCATATTCTGATTGTACTACCCTTAAAACATGAAGAAAAGTTATTTTCCGCAAATCGTCTGTATGTAGAATTTTTTCTATGGCGAACGATTTCTCCCGCAAATTAAAAAGGATCAAATAATTGTTTGCATATGTGCCCGAGTTGTAGGGCACTCAATATTGATTGATTTTCGTAAAGATCGGTTAAGGGGAAGGGGTAGTTTACCAGCAACGTTTTACATTTAAAAAGTGTAAAGTACCTACTTAATTTTCATAAGTAACCTATCCTGAAAAGAAGGTTATAATAATACACTATAGAAAGGTAGATGAAATATCTATAAAAAAACGGTAGTTGAAGGGTGAGAGATAATGTTTTGTATTGATGTTGTAAATTTATTCGACCAAAAACTTAAAAATTTCAATAAAATATTAACAATTGATATCGTCCCATACTATGTAACCACGGATACGTAAACAAAATAGTTGTTCGTTTTCAAAAGTCACAAAAAACAAACGCTGGGGAGTATTCGTTTCTTTTGCATTGTTTAAATAAAAGGTAATTTAATCAAATTAAAATTATATTTTTTAAATATTAACAACTAGGTACCAATTGTATTTCTCAGAGATTTTACCATGCTGATATATTTAGTTTTGTTTGGAGTTTTGTGTACATATTAGAAATAATTTGATAATTAATTAGTAGATAGAAGTCATAGATGGTTTTCCATACTGACTTATGGTTACAGGAATTTGTTTTAAATGTTAAGTCAATTTATTGTAACTTGTTGGCAAGATATTCAGTTATGTAAAAACCACTACAACAGAAGTGATTATTCACAATAATGTACGTTAAAATATTTTACTTTTTAATGGTGTATTATTTTACATACAAGCCGTCGCGTCTTGCAAATACGACTAAGTAATAGAATAAAGATGTAATTCATTAATAATATTAACTACTTGTATGAGCATAATAATTACACGATATGTATATACGTACATTTTTTATTATTATTTAATTGTGAATTTGCTTAAATAATTATAGCAAACACAAATATAGAATTCATTTCCAGTACAACAACATACAATCTGGTGTCTATTTCAAAGTATCCACACTATATGTCGGTAGATATGTAATTATATAATTGTGAATTTTGCTTACATGAGAATAGTAAACACAAATACAGAATCCATTTCCAGTACAACAACATACAATCCGGTGTCTATTCAAAGTATCTACAGTATATGTCGGTAGATATGTAATTATTTAATTGTGAATTTAGCTTACATGAGAATAGCAAACACAAATACAGAATCCATTTCCAGTACAACAACATACAATCTGGTGTCTATTTCAAAGTATCTACAGTATATGTCGGTAGATATGTAATTATTTAATTGTAAATTGTCTTAGATGAGTATAGCAAACACAAATAAAGAAGCCATGTCCAGAATAACAACAAACAATCTGGTATCTATTTCAAAGTATCCACAGTCGAACTTTACACTTCCGCAGGTTAACTGTCGAATACATTTTTGTGTGTCGGATTTCAATCTACAGAATCCATTATTGTACAGTCTGTAGTAACAATTATTTAGCAATACATTAATTGCCGTAAATTCAGACCGTATTGCCGTGCACAAGAAGACAGGAAGTATTTCCATTTCAATCAGGCGTAATGCTAGACAAATAACGTAAAAGGAACTTGCGCTGGCCGATGCCACCAGCACGTAATGAGTTACTAAGAAAACAGAGACGATTAACTGGTAGTAGACGAAATGCTTATAAAAATTTACAGACGAGTTGAAAGCGTTAATTATACAAGTACACATAATTTTAATCTTCTTAAGCTTGTTCCTTGATAACACGGTTGTCTTTGATATATCAACACCACTTGTAAACACACGATGGCCCAAAGCAAGATGTCTTGTGTGACCCATGTGAATACTTTCAATAACAAAACGCACACACCGTAGTCTTTGAAGTATGGCGTACAGTAACATCATAAGCTGTAACGACAGCAGCTGTGTAAATTCACTCAGAATCGTGTGGACTGCATTCGCGTACGCAGGGTTAAGATCTACGCTTATAAGCGTATTTTTGTTGTGTACAATTTTCTTTTTGCCAAACAAAAAATACTTGTACGAAGTATATGCGTGGTACCCTATTGTTACAGTAGTGTACGTAACAATCAAAACTGTGTACTTCAGACCTGACACTCTGATAGAAACACTTTCAAAGTACCTATCCAAGTACTTAATGTTTTCAAAAATATCGTAGTGAATGTAATGGTCTGCAATGTACTTTACCATATAGTAGCCTAACGTCGCTACAGAAAATGTGTCTATTAATATAAACACAACATTGGAATAAATAACCTGCATGGTCCAGACTTTATGAATCAAGTACACTGCACAGAAGCTGAAGAACAAACTGGACACTACACAGCAGTAACTTTGTATTATATGTTGTAACTTTCTGTTACTGCAGTCAACGGTGAAGAAACCACACAACGTAGTCCATAACGAAATAGGCAACATCTGTTCACTGACGGACTTCCTCATTTCAAAACTTTAAAAATCTTATTACTAAAACAAAACGAAAATAACAAAGTCAAATTTTTATATTCCAAGATTTGTAGGCAAGATGTTTACGTCAGGCGTGCAGTATTGATACTGATATATTTAGAATTTGTGTTAAGGCATTAGAAGTTATTGATCTACAGCAATTAACATAGAAAAGCTTCCTGCTGTAAGTTGTGTTTTGTTTGCATAAACAATACATCATTCAAATATAAGCAATAATTACCGTCAGGAATTCAAGTTTGAAAACTGGCGACAGCGAGCTCATTACGTTAATATGTTTACATTAGTTTGTATACAACCAAGTGAGATAATAAATTTCACCCGAGTGACATAATAAATTTCTTTCCAGTCTACATACATAAATTGCAATGCGTTTGTTAACACAACGTATTCATTCACATTTATGCATTAATTAATATTATTAATAATAAATCTTTTTATAAGAATATATTTTATTTTGTAAATTACATATGTTTTGATAGGAATCCAACTATCATCATCATGTGTAAATTAAAAAGTTCAAATTTTTTTATAAATCAATTGTTCAAAACAGCTGTTTTGTATGTAGACTAAATTTCTCTATCAGCAAACAGATATATACAGAAAGGGGGAGAGAGAGAGAGAGAGAGAGAGAGAGAGAGAGAGAGAGAGAGAGAGAGAGAGAGAGAGAGAGTGTGTGTGTGTGTGTGTGAGAGATTCACTTGTTCTTGGTCTGAAATGGCACTGTCGCAGCCATTACAGAAAATGTTACTTGAGTACTAGGACGTCATGTCGAAATAATTAAAGGTCTTCAATTACGATAAGGTGAAACATGCGCGCAATGGCTCTGTGCTCAACTGAGAGCAAACAACAGGATTTCGGAGTCTCTTCAAGATCTTTTAAATATCGACAGGATAATAAGACTTTCGGATTCTGAAATAAGGGAGAATTTTTCATTACGGTTTGCAGTGCAGTCATTTATTGACGCTGTTGGAGATGGTGAACTAGAAGAAGACCTTCAAATGTAAAGACATCAGAATTGTGAAGACTCTCTTGTCCACGTCTGACATCTCCAAGTTTGAGGTCGTCAAGTCAATGTCTGGACCAACCAGAAAGTGATTGAATAAAAGATCGCAACGACCCAGACAAAAAAAAAAGATTATACGGAAAAGAATATCAGTGATTGGCACCATAATATAAGGGAAGACAAGAAGTAAGATAGAAATGTTATAAATGTAGGAGCTTTGGAGATGGCAAGAAGTCTGCCTGTGCAGGGAAGCCAGTAGTAGTATGTACAATCGGGCGCACAACATAACACGTGGAAGGAAACCCTCCGACAAAACCCATTTTCTAAACTTCATAAATTCATCCGGAGCTTAATATTTGTCGGATTTGTCCAAGAAAATCCGACCCCAATGACATTTACCCTAATTACTCCTGGAAGGCCTGTGATTGTGTGTGGGAAATACTTGATACACATACGCGTGGATCCATTCGAATTTAATCATTTAGTACTCGTTGCAGGCGGTGTTAATGAAGCAATTCTCAACACAGTAAAAACGCCGGTCTTTATTCGCGTTAAGAACAATATCCTTATAATCTGGAAAGATGTGGTAGTGCTATCTACAGCAAATAGGTCAGAAAATTAATCGACGTTTTAAATAAAATTGGGCATTACTCCACTGTGAAACACTAAAAAGATGGTCATCATCGTACACACAAGATTAACAAATACATTTGATCACCAAGTAGTCAGCTCACCGGGCACTCTAATTACCAAACGCAACCAAAAATGCTCCCTAAATGGCAAATTGTGTAGCTCGGGGAAACATTACCACTTTACTAAGCAGTACATACCTGGTTTATATTACTATATTACTACAAATTTCTCCTCTGGTTTGGATAATGGCAATGGAAACGAAGGCCAAGATATTTTAAAATAAGTAGAGGAACTTTTAGTAAAAGAATTTTTTTATGATGGCAAGTTGAGGTATTATGCAACTCAGCTAATAAGTGCTTCTTTGGTCTCAGACCCCTGTTCCAGAGCAGAACAATTGCCAGGAGCATCAAGCTGCTTCTGTATAAACCACGTATCCTCCCAGTTCTCACTTATTATTCTGAGACTTGGACCATTTCTTGAAAGTTTGAGTCAAGCCTGCTGGTTTACTAAAGCAAAATCCTCCTCAGCATTTTTCGTCCAATATGTGTGGGATGTGAATGAAGGAAAATGACCAACTAGGAACTAAACTTTCTTCTAAATTAACCAAATATTGTAAAAATTATAAAACTTGGTAGACTCAGATAGGCTGGACATGTGATCAGAATGGAGTAGAATGATATACACAGAAAGGCACTCACAGAACAGGTCTGTGGCACCAGGAGAGTTGGTAGACCCAAACTAGTTTGGGAAGACGGTGTGAACTACGATGCGCGCCATATCATTGGACCCTGAACATGAGAGCAGCTGCACTTGACCAGACCAACTGGCAGAGGCAGTTATAGGAGGCCTTGACTCAGTAAATGGTTGTCGCGCCGCTGAAGAAGAAGAAGAAGAAGAAGAAGAAGAAGAAGAAGAAGAAGAAGAAGAAGAAGAAGAAGAAGAAGAAGAAGAAGAAGAAGAAGAAGAAGAAGAAGAAGAAGAAGAAGAAGAAGAAGAAGAACTTTGGAAATGTTGTACAGATATTTCGACGGTCTCTGGACAGTAAATAATTTGCACTAGAGAGGTTGCACAGAAGATTTGCAAGTAGATAGGTTGCACAAAAATTTGCGGGTTAGGGTCAGCCACTAAAAAGAATCTCTGTGGTACAAAGAACATCCCAATAATACAGGGGATACAACATCCATTTGCCCATCTCCTTGAATACTTCCAGTAACTAAGCTATAACATATAGTTTTTGGTAATACAGAGGATATACGCCCAAGAGAATATACAATTATTCACAATAACTTTCAGATAATTAGCACCCAACTCAACCTGCAGTTTTCCGGTAAAACTAGTGTTTGAGCTCAGATATTCGTTTTCCTTGGAACTTAATATAGCCTAAAGATATGAAACTCCTTTCCAGGGACCAAATTAATTTTTTATAGTTTAAACACCCAAATATAAGAAATGAATCGGTTAATAAGACTAATGTACAAAATAGCAACTGACTAAATGAAAACACATTACATCATACGCAGAAATAGTTTACGCTTTCAGTAAAGCTAATAATTAAATTATTTAAATACTCGTTTGAATATTAAATGTTTATGACAGCACTCAAGTACTGAAGCAAGTAGCGACAAGTCAAGAAATATGAAAGCTGTAATATTACAAAAATTATGTAATAAGGGTGCAACTTAGCTTAAAGTACTAAACTAAACAAGTTTGTCTCCCAAAACAAAAACTTCTCTTCCGAGATGACAAAGCTATATTCGCCACTTCAGAAGACGATCTTCAGCGAGCAATATACATCTTACATAAAATCGGAAAAGAATATAACTGGAACATATCTGAATCAAAGACAAATAAAATACTTGCAGAAATACTTTCAATGGATAATATCAAAGAAATACTAGAAGAGATTTAATAATAAGAGTTACTTAAAAAGAACAGGTGAATCAAAGACAAATAAAATACTTGCAGACATACCTTTTAGTGAATAATATCACAGAAATAGTAGAAGAGATTTGCATTATAAGAGTTACTTAAAAAGAACAGGTGAATCAAAGACAAATAAAATACTCGCGAAAATACCTTTTAGTGAATAATATTATAGAAATACTAGAAGAGATAGAATAATAAGAGTTACTCAAAAAGAACAGGTGAATGAAAGACAAATAAAATACTTGCAGACATACCTTTTAGTGAATAATATCACAGAAATAGTAGAAGAGATTTGCATAATAAGAGTTACTTAAAAAGAACAGGTGAATCAAAGACAAATAAAATACTTGCAAAAATACCTTTTAGTGAATAATGTCATAGAAATACTAGAAGAGTTTTGCATAATAAGAGTTACTTAAAAAGAACAGGTGAACCAAAGTAATTTAATATTTGTAATACGGAATTCTCGTTTCGCATAAAATGGTTTGATAAAGCTAGTGTTTTCTAGTCCGATATAGACGTAGGTAATGTGAAAATTCCGGACCAACGGTAACACAACATAGTAGTTGGTCCACGACATTTGCAAGGATGAGACGATATATATTTCATTTACATCCGACAACACGATTATGGTTTGTGTGTGTGGAGCTTGCCTACCTACGCAGCATATTATCTCACGGTCTCTTGGTCCTTAATTAACCGGTACGAGTCCCCGTATGAATCCTCACGTCTCCCCTCAATACGGACACCAGAGTGTTGTAATATCAATTACTGGAGTCAATATCAGATCCTTATATGACTCAGTTCGTTTGTGTATGTCAGTAATATAACCGGTATTAATTTGTTCTTCCCTCTCCATTTCAGATTAGAATGTGTACGTAGACTAAGAAAAGTTTCAATATCTCTGTTACAATGAAACAATCATTCACACTATATATGGGACATATTTACAATAAGTTTTAGTTGGTGTCCTGTGCAAAGGGGTGTGAAAGTTATAAAACAATATTGTTATTAGAATAAGTACTGCATTTTCTTATTCTGTAATAGACATAAATGAATGTAAAAAGGAAGCAATAATAAGAAGAGAGGTAAGACAAGGTTGCCCACTGTCACCGTACTTGTTTATTTTGTTTATAGAAGATGTTGTAACTCAGATGAAAAGGAGTTCTAGGGGAATTAAAATAAATGGGGAACAGATACACAGTATTCGTTTCGCAGATGATATTGTACTGATGGCTGACTCAGAAAAGGATATGACCCGAATGTTAGTACGTTTAACAAAATTCTTCACGCTTGGAGATTGAGGATAAATGTTAAGAAAACTAAAATAATGATTGTAAGTAAAAAAAGAGAAGACATTAAATCAACCATTATGTTAAACAACACAATATTGGAGCACGTTACTGAATTTTGTTACCTGGGTAGCATAGTTACAAGTGGGAATAAGTGTCTGGCAGAGATTAAGAGGAGAGTAGCTCTGGCAAATCAAGTATTCCAGAGCAAATGAACTTATTAACAAGCAACCATATTAGTATTGAAACAAGGAAAAAGTTTGTTAAGGTATTTGTATGGAGTGTTTTAACTTACGGGTGTGAATCGTGGACCTTAGGGAAGGTGGAGAGTGACAGACTTCAGGTAATGGAGATGTGGATTTGGCGGAGAATGACAAAAACTAGTTGGACAGATAGGAAGACGAATGAACAGATCTTAGAGGAAATAAATGAGAATAGAACACTGCTTAGGAGTATAGAGGTGAGGAAGATTAAGTTGATAGGGCATGTGATCAGACATAGTGCTTTTTTAACTAACATCTTTGAAGGCAAAGTAGTGGGGAAGAAGCCCAAAGGAAGACCAAGAACTGCATACTTCCGCAGCACAATGAGTGTCGTGAATAGTGGGTCCTATGAAGAAATGAAGAATATCGCAAGGGATAGAGTGACGTGGCTACAGCGACAAGGCATTGCCTTTAGGAGTTAATAAAACTACATGTTCACGAGTTTAAGAAAATTATAAACATTAAAATACAACAGTGCGGTGTGGAGTGAAAGTTAATAAGTGTTGTGCGCGTAATGAATTGTGCGAGGATAATTAACAGTAAGCCAATTAACAGACACACTATAAGTTATTTATAATAATGTGCAAATTGAAATAACTATTAATAACTAGTTATTTTAATATTAAATAAATTTTAATACTGTTTATACAAATGACAAAGTAATTAGCTATGCAAGCAGGTGCAGTTGAAAACACGTAGTTTGGAAAAACCTAGAAACCGGAAGTACGTGTTCATCAGCACGTGGTCACTTTTCTAGTAAAATCTAGAACGTGTTAAGTTGCAAACATTACGTCATGTGCGTAGATCTATAACGACACAAATGAGCTACAATCTTTCATATGGCAGTCCCGTGTAGTGTCTAGTAAGGAGTCGCTCGTAATATCTGGGGTTCGGATTATCGTCAAGGGAGCGGCTGAATTAGACCGGGAAGTTAAGCACGGCGTTTGAGATCTTCAACGACCGATGGCTGTCAACGAGGGCTGAATCAGGAAATACTTGGACGGACACAACGCCCACGAGGAAAGTCTGAGAACAACATCCGGTGTGGAAGCAGCAGCAGGCCCGCGACATCGTCCGGACCGATCCAAATCAACCCGGAAAATTCAAGAAAGTGAAATTATAGAAACTCTTTATAAACTATATCAAACACGTAAAGGCTCTTTTTCAATTAATAACTATCAAATATTTCAAACTTATATATACTTTTGAATTCATAATTTTTACTTATAACAGTAGGTGTTTTATATAAAAAGAAAAGGAAGTAACCTACAAATGTTTTAAATTACCCAATAAAAATTTATTTCTGCAAGTGCAGTCAGCTAAAAATCTTTTACCTAACCTTTTTAGATAATTTGGGGCTTTGTCAAATGTGTCTCGTTCAAATAAACGCATAATGTCCCATCAAACACTCTAACGCGTTTACACTGGCAGTTGAAAGTGATGGTGTTACGATTTACACGGAAAACTGTTCGAACACATTCATCCTAGATTTGTGATGATCCGTCTTCCAATTATACAATCCATTACGTTAATGGAAACATGCAGTTAAAGTACATAGTAGTATTAACATAACAACCGTTAATGCTCATACACCTCGCGTAATGATTTCAGCCAATTATATAAATTCTGCAAAAAACAACAATTGTTCTATTCGTTAATTTAAATGGTTAGTATATATTTTATTTTATTCATTATACCCTAAAGGCAGCATAAATTTTACATAAGAACTATAGTACTAAATATTTATATTTCCTAATACATTTTAACATGAATTTTTTAAATCTTATTTCATACATATATTAAAAACATACCCCTATACGTATAACTCACGCATATTATATTATTTATAGTAAAGCGTAATTTTTAAAATTACTAACTATATTGTTACGGTGGTTTAGCTGATCGTCGTATGCTACAGTGGAAAACAAAATACAAGACACCGATGAAGTCACTAATCACCAGCTTTAATTATCACAATTAAACAGTATGTAATCAACAAGATAGTCTCTTACAACAAATCAAATAAAAATTGTTCACACGCAATAAAATTTCGACTATTATAAAACACAATTGTATTGCAATTGTCCCGCACGGTTATAAAACACACAACACTTCGCCAAAATAATTAATTTTCACTAACAACCACTTGAACGCACAGAGTAATCGCTCGACAATAACTCGCAACTCAAACTAAATTTAACGTCGCTGAGTACTTGTATTTATACCCCGCCGAATATCCAGAAACATCCATTCTACGCACTAACAATAATGGAAAACGTTAGAGCGTAATTCATTTCGGCCTTGACACAGTGCGCGTCGCCGCGCGACTTCTGGTACAGTCTGGCTAATGCGTTGAGAGTCACGTACGCACACACACTAAAGCCGGATTCCACTGGAAATTTCGATAAAGTTCAAGAACGTTCCGCATTACGTAACAATATGTATGAAAACAACATGTTGCTCCTGAATTTCCGGTCTAAACTGTCAGGATACCAGCAGCGTATAGGTAAAAATAACAAAATCCTTTTCTATAGAACACATTTTTGTCTTTTACTTGGGACATGCGATCAGTATATTTTGATGAAAAGATTTAAAACGCTAAACTTAATAAAAATTTAAATGAAATTAGTGTAATATATATTTTGATAAACGGCGAAAATATAAAGGTATAAATAATGTTAACTTTAAACATAATTCACTATGTAATAAAAATTACATATCATTAATTGAATGAACAAAGCTTTTATCTCTAAACTTTAGTCATGTAAGCAAGTAATATTTTTGTTAACATATTTTTGTCTAACAGTACTATATTGTAAATATTAATTGATCAAAACACCTTGTCTCCCATCGGTTGCCAGGTGGCGGATAGGAGAATGCTCACCAAATATGGAGGGTACCGGGGAAATAAAATACCAGGGGCCGACCAAAACTAGCAACTGCCGCCTTGTTATTGGTTATTGGTTTTCAAAGGCTAAAGGAGGTAAACTTTGATAACCAAAATACACCGTGCGTTCACAGTTGATTAACTGAAATATTAAAAACCCTAATATAAATGTAATGAAAATATGTAATATATTATAGGAAATATGGGAGGCAAAAAGGAATATTGTCTACCTACTCGTAAAGAACTCAGTAGGTGTTGGGAATAAACTCCTAAAACACCGTATAAAGTACTATTTATTTTTTGTAAGAAAAAACATAAAATATACAAAATATTAATATTATAATATATTTAAAATTTATATTTATTTTACCTCGAGATGTTATTAAGGTATTATTATTATATTATATAGTCTATTATTATTATCAAATTAGCGAGTACCCAGCATGCGTTGCAATGCCACTCAAAGAAAGAAAGTGTTTGTATATATATAATATATAAAGACTTCGTTCGCGTGGTCTTCAATTTAATGCGATAATATATTTGGAACAGAATCTATTCCACTGGGTTGCCATAGTAACCAGATCTAATAAGTTAGTTTTTTAAGACTCCAAAGGACCCCCCAGAGGATCGTATCGAAAAAAAACACCTGTCCTATGTTGGTTCTCCCGTTGCGTAAAATATTTGTGCCAAGTTTGGTTGAAATCGGTCCAGTGGTTTAGGAGGAGATGTGGAAGACCCCAAAGAACCCCCAAAAGAACCCCATCGAAAAAACACCTATCCTATGTTGGTTCTCCCTTTGCGTAAAATATTTGTGCCAAGTTTGGTTGAAATCGGTCCAGTGGTTTAGGAGGAGATGTGGAAGACCCCAAAGGACCCCCCGAAGTATCATACCGAAAAAACACATATCCTATGTTGGTTCTCCCGTTGCGTAAAATATTTGTGCCAAGTTTGGTTGAAATCGGTCCAGTGGTTTAGGAGGAGATGTGGAAGACCCCAAGAACCCCCCAAAGGGCCCCATTGAACAAAATTCATAAACCTTCGCGGGTGTGCGCACAACAACTCACCGAAGTTTCATCGCAATCGGATGAATCGTATAGGAACGCATACGGGACAAAGAAAGAAACAAACATTAATTTTTATAGATATAGATAACATCTTGATGTAAAGTATATATAAATTTTAAATATTTTATATATATCGAGAAACGAACTGTAGCAGAATGTGATTGAATTAATATTATAATATATTAAAATTATAATAAATTATATTATATTATAATATTATAATAAAATATTGTAATGTAGATTAACGTAACAAGAGAAAACACAAAAAGCACTACTTAACATTTCAGATGATTACAAACATGCAAGAACTTTACTAACCCGTTTAAATTTCTTTAATTTTCTCTCTGTTTATCGCATTACCGTTACAGACATTCATTCGACAGAAATCAGACATCCTCAGTACACTTATTGTACATAATCGGACTGCAACCAGTAAGTGTATAATACTATTTATAGGTAGACAGCTCACTGTGTAACTTATAGGGGGGGGGGGCTCTGGACAAACTGATAGCATTCCAATGATTCAGATAATACATATAAGTATTGTGAATTTGAAAAAGTAAATAATTACGGCACAGTGACATTAATAACTGAGATACAGGTAGGACAGTTATCGTAATACAGATTCTAAACAATATTGCTCGCTACTGCAGACGACTGTAAGTTTAGATAGTTTGTTATTAAGTTCTTAACTATCAAAAACCACTGATACTTATAATGTGTTTCCTTATCTAGACCAAACTGTCTCCTTACGTAAAAACAACGAATGTGTAAACGAGAATAATAGTAATCTTTACTATTTGTTGTTAAGGGCACTCGTAACCCGCAAATCGACCAAAAAATCGTTCTTTGATTTCTTGTTTTTAAAAATCTTTCTAGTTTTTCTGAGTAATTTGATACCAATATTATATGTAATGACACCTAATAATAAATTTTTTATGACAAAAAAATATTGAGATGGTAGGAAAAGTTCTCTTAAAAATGTTGATAAAGTTACCATTTTTTATAAATCTGTAACCCCCTTATAAAAAATCGTAAAGACATGCAATTATTACCACTGGAAAGAGAATTTCAATCAACAATCACTACTAATGTCTGTAATAAAGCCAATATTTGCTGATCTGAGTCATCCTACTTTGTTTAAAAATGTCTTCAATGTAGTACACAGAATGCAAACGAATGGCTGAACCTTTTGATTTGGAATAGCTTGCAAAAAATATATTTGTTGTACTAGATACTTTGGTTTTGGGTGTACATGACGCTGTGTTGACCTTCGATAAAAGTAATATAAGTAATTACTTACTTTATTTACTTTACTTACTCACTCAATTCTTACAAAAATTAGGGATCAAAGTAGGATCAAATAAGATTAAGATAATGGAAAAAATTGACTTACAAGAAATCCTTTGGTGCAGAGACGGCAGTTGATAAATCGATGGAAAAGGTTAGACAGTCAGTTGTAAATGTGAATAGAGAACTAGAGGACGAAGTGGACATAAATAAAAATTCCGAATATAGAGCTGGACTAAATCAGGGAAAATAATAGAAATCTGTTTTAAAAATTTTATTTGTGTTTTTCTGAAAATCTATTCTTTTCACATAAATTACTATTGTTTCAGAAACTAAGTGAACTATTAAAATTAATTAATTTTTTGTGGTTGTTAGATTAATGGATATGTAACTACACTACCAGAACTATACAGTCCCACCGAAAAATAAGAACATGAAAAATATAAGTATGCTTTTTGTATGCACAATTTTAGAGCAAAACACAAAAAATTATAAAAATCAGAAAATTACTGATCTGGGTCATCCTACTGATCTGGGTCATCCTACTTTGCTTGAAAATGTCTTCATGGCAGTACACAGAATGCAAACAATTACTGATCTGGGTCATCCTACTTTGCTTGAAAATGTCTTCATGGCAGTACACAGAATGCAAACAATTACTGATCTGGGTCATCCTACTTTGCTTGAAAATGTCTTCATGGCAGTACACAGAATGCAAACAATTACTGATCTGGGTCATCCTACTTTGCTTGAAAATGTCTTCGTGGCAGTACACAGAATGCAAACAATTACTGATCTGGGTCATCCTACTTTGCTTGAAAATGTCTTCGTGGCAGTACGCAGAATGCAAACAATTTGCTCAACCATTTGATTTGGAATAGTTTGTCAAAGAAATATATTTGTTGGACTGCATACTTTGGTTTTGGGTGTATATGATGGCGTGTTGACCTTCAATGAAGGTAATATATGTAACTGTCAAGCCGCTACTACTACGATCTTCATAATATAGTCTATACGCTGCTTACCTGTGTGCTAAAATTTCAGACATATCTTTTACAGGCTCTGAGATAATGAGTCTCAAATTTGATGAATTTAACATGGTAAGCACAGTCGGTTACGAGTGTCCTTAATACTATTATTCTTACTACCATTGCATGAATTTTATAGAGATCACCCTAATGCGTCTTTTTTTAGAAATGTACTGTATACAACACCGTTACATATACATACATATACATGTGAGAATGTCAGGCCTCACGTTCAAGGGATACAAAATTATACAACGAATTTATATGTAAATTCGATATACAGTAATTCAGGCAGGTTGTATAATTATACCAGGTGTATTTATAATAAGAGTATTTTTATTTATCAATATTTAAAACTCATATTTATTATTTATTCATTATTATAAATATTCATAAATATCATTAATAATTGTCGGTCACGATATTCCTCATTATTAAATGTTTATATCTTATGATATGCAACATTACACATATTTAAAAAAATCTCTTATATCTAAACATGTTAATAATCTTATATCTATACATGTTAAATGATTGGTTTATTAATTTATTATAAAATTATAATATTTTTATATTGAAATAAATTGCCTTATCTCAGATCTGACCTCTACTCGCTCAGTCTATACCAATGTTTAAAATTCAATTTAAATTTATATTAATTTCTTGTAGACTAGCCTTTGTTTTAATATTCAACTTTAAATTAATCTTTCTATACTTCAAATATCTAATCACTTTAGTATCTATTTTGATAATAAACTCTAATCTCTTTACTTTAAATTCTCTTTCATTTATTAATGCTTTTATATATATGCGATAGCTCATTCTTACGACTAAACATTTATTTACATTTTAACATATTATTACTAAGTATAAAATTTTCTTTGTTTTAATTTACTGTCTTTTGAAATCGTCTTTATGAGCTCTTTTTTTTTTTTACAAATCATTTAAAATGCATTACGCATGTCACCTCGATTTCTGATGATCTTACGACTGTTGTCCGGGGTCCAGCGTTGTCCAGAGTTAGTTTTCCATTCCTCTTTTCCTGGCGTAGTCCTGGATACGTCTAGAATCCAGCGTCGTTCTACGGCAGCATGTTCCTGGATACGTCTAGAGTCCAGCGTCGCTCTACAGCAGCTTTCCCGTATATACTCTTGGTAGACTTACTATTGCGGTATTTACTTTTTCCGTAATATTGTCGTGAATTTAACAAACGTTATTTCGTTTATTACTGCGACTTGTAATAGAATAAAAATAAACTGTTTTCCCAACGGACAGCATGTCCGGCTGAAGCTGTGTCTTGAAATGAAGAGAAGGGTTTTTGGTCGAACCCTTAATTTATACCCTCTCGAGATTCCGCGCCAGTCGGCTCCAAAATTGTCCTGTCAAAACCTGCATATCTCGTGACAGCCCCCACTCCCGAACCTTTTCATCTATTTGCAATTATAAGCAAATAGCAATGTTTTGCACGGAATCGAGATAGCACAAGTCATAGCTACTTCGATTAAGCACTCACTATATTAATTTGAGCTTCTTAGGGTAATTTGCGTATTTTTAGCACGTTTATTTTGCACTGTCTTCGCATAACGTGTTCTATTAACGTCATCTTTTCACTGGGGGTAACTATAAATTTTCCACACACTTTGGTGCCTTTGGTTTGATCATACACTAATTAGTTTTCACACAGTGAATTAAAATATTTATTTTATTAATTACTTGGGGCGGGTTGCTGAGATTCCTGTCTTTGCCTGCATCACTAACACACACAAGATACACGTGTAACACACATACAATTGAGCAGGTGTTCACTGCGTGTCGGAACAGGTTAATCTCTCCCCTAATCTATCAATGAAATATTTTTGCAATCTCATACCTGTCCATTTACCCGTAACTTATACAAATTATACAAAATTTATATTTATTTAAATTAATGCCTAATACAGTGTATTGCTGTATCGTTGCAATACAGAGCAGACAGGGGGTATAGTGGCAACTGGCGATCTCGCCGCTGCCAGTCGGGATCTCATTAGTAAAACAGATATTAACATTGGAGGTGAGCTATGAATGAGTCACCACTGAAATTTCACTAAGCGGTGTCGCAAGAACCTATTGATATCGTTTTGTTACTTTTCACTGACCAAACATCTTTGTTACTTTGTTATTCTCCTTAACACATCATCATCATCATCATCTTAACTCCAAGGAGTACCCCTCAGACCTGTTCCGGAACCCATCTCCTCCTCGGTCTACCGAAATCCGATTTCAAAGCGTGGTATGAGTACTGCAAGTGCATATATTTTTACTTAAACAAGTTACTGGCCTGCAGTAAAACCCCCAACCTAGAGGTCCAGAGACTTTGTGCTGCTTTCCCTAGAGAGTTCCTTTCATCTCAGCTGATGTGCTCGCTCTGTCCGATCGCAGTAGACTAGCACATACGTGCAGCGTTCGAGTACTGTAGACTACTCTGCCTCCACACTAGATGCATACGCTGCTGCAGATGTGCACCACCCTTACAGACCAGGGCCCAGGATAACCTCAAAAGCTGCCCTGACAGAACCCCCATCTCTCCTTTGCTTACCGATCCACTTCGCCGAAGGGACTACAACGTTGGAGTGGGTTGCTCGGCGTAACAGAACCCACCAGCGTGTAGTGAGAGTGCAGTTCCGGTGGAGAGGTTAGTCTATTTCTCTTCAGTGAAGTCATATGTTCGCGTCACACCCTCTTTCGGACCCCAGACACTTGATGGAATAAAAATTTAATGTATATTTTATTTTTATTTCAAATAATTAAACCCTTTTTTAAAAAAATGTACATGACATCTCCTGTTAGGGGTACTTGCATCATAGTCTGCTTCATGAGAGGTACATATATTTCCATCCCAACTAATTAACGCATCGTACCTTCTGCTTTATTTTTTGTAAGTATTTTATGTTAAATTACAATAATGAGACTGTCTTAAGTTAGAAATGAAGAGCAATTTTATTTTGAACACACATTTTAAATATAGGAATTTTAATCACATGCAACATAAATAAATTGCATAGCCTGTCACTAACTACCTGGAGACGAAACTAAATCTAATTTTCCAGTAGCATCTATCAGAGAGTAGAATGATGTTTTAGATCGTCTAAAACTGCTACAATAAAAGAGTCGTAACAAAGTCATTAGAAATTTGCTACGTAAATTCGTTTCAAAGGTTACCAAAAATATGCTGAAATTTTTAGAATTTTATAAGTGCTTTTTAGAAATGTGTGAATACGTCAATGCATAAGTTTTACTAGGCTTGTTTATCAACGGTTGATAAGGGGAACTGATTTCAATAACCTCAAATTGTTTAATATTTTTAATAAATTACCTGACTAGAGTTTGTTGTATCTAAATGATTATTTCAAGAGATTTTGTAGCGCACGAAATGACATTGTATGATTAACACTTAACAGGAAAATATTAGTTCTACTGTATATTTAAATTACAATACTTTTTAATTGTTTTAAGCAATCGAGTGTATTTATATAGTGTATTTACATTTATTATTTGTTGGTTATTTTTCCGACTAGAAATT
This sequence comes from Magicicada septendecula, assembly GCA_034769895.1. Lineage (NCBI taxonomy): Eukaryota > Metazoa > Arthropoda > Insecta > Hemiptera > Cicadidae > Magicicada > Magicicada septendecula. The sequence continues at coordinate 21,545,451 of CM068373.1, read as the reverse complement.
TTACAGGCACCCAGATTTATTTTCTAACATGTTTTAAAGCTAATGATATTATTATTCCCTTATTGTAAAATGCTACACTAAATAAGATCAAGATAATATAATATTTGTAATTGACATAACAAGATATTTAATTGTTATATAAAATTAACAATTTTAAGTATATACTATATATATATATATATATATAAACTTACGCATTGCGATGAAAATGTTTAATATCCAAGATCTTAATGCAGAAAAGAAATAAATCTGAATTGTTCATTAAATTGTGCAATTATATATATATATATATTACATTTAATATTTATACATAAATTTACCTCAAGATGTTATTTTTCTATTTGGAACATGTTTCGGGTACTATCTTGTACCCATCCTCAGCCTTCCGGCCACCTTGAGGTAAATTTATGTATAAATATTAAATGTATTATATACATCAAGAAACGGACTGTAGCAGAAAGTGATTGAAATATATATATATATATATATATATATATATATATATATATAAAGGATATACGAAATTATACTACTTGCAGAAGAAACAAATTGAATAACATCACAAATTATATATATACATATAACAGATGCATAACACAATTTGGGGATTAATTCCAACTTTGTTACGACTAATTGCATAAATGGGAATTAAATGAGACAGCTGGTGTCAGAAGAAGCAGTGATTCATTGCCTTTGAACAAACATTAGTAGGTTGGATTAAGCAAATTTTAATTTTATCATCACAAGAATTCATTTTAATGTGCAGCTTTTATAAATCAGGGATACAAAACATCTATTAAACGTCATTTTAATAATATTAGCTCTATTTGCCATAATTTATGAATTCATTTTAGATGAGTGTGCTTTTACGTTCTACAATATAGAGAAAAGGGATATGCCAAAATACGGGTACATTCACTATTAGATATTTTAGAAAACGTGTGAAAATAATAAAAATAGTTTAGGATAATTAAAATTCCGCTACAGATGACATGTCTGCTTTGCAGTTCTCTAGAAGTTTAGCATAGTTTATAGGAATTACCTATGCAGAATTGTACACAATGAGGGGACTGCTAGAGATTAGATAAGATTTTGAGAGCAGTATAAGTAGATAAAAGTTTAGTAAAACCAATTAATATGCAAAATAAAAAATCATTATAAAATATGAAGTAAACAAAGTATGCCATAATTATTTCTGAGCTCCTGAAGGAAATTATAAAAAAAAAAACAGTAATATTAACTCTAAGATTATTTTTATAGAGATTGGACAAAACACGAGTTTGAAGTGCTTTGTGGGGATTATTGGTAAATGTGGCAGACCCCGAAGAGCCGCTGCAGTTACATTTATATACCTTAGACTAAAGAATGAAGACTGTTATCCTAATAAATGTAACCAATATAAAGATAATGGCAATTGCACACATCGAAAAACATAAAATACACATAAAAGGTAAAGATGTTGAGACTTTTGAGAAAGATAAATTCCTCTAAGAACGTTATCAGCGTCCTGTAGGGTAAGACCTACCCTTAGGTAGGAGTGCTAACTTTAAACATCTGGTCCTTCTCTAATTTCATTTGGCGACCCACCTCCTAGTACAGTTGGGAAACTTTCCTCTCCGCCTTCAGGACTGTTGACAATTTGCCACATTTAACATTTGCTAGGGTGTCACCAGGTAATAGGAAAGGAAAGACAAGAAAACAAGAGTCACAGAATAAGGTTAAAGTATAAGAAATAAAAGGGTCTCTAACCCTTAAAACCTAATAGTGTAAAGACCAAGAATTAGGGCTGAGAGACCAGATAATATAGAATAAACAAAGCTATTCTACCCAAGACAGCTTGAAGCAAGGTGAAAATCCAGAAGGGGTACATCGGGCTTGCTAATTCCATATTCACCAGGTGTGGCCTCATGATGATAAAACTGCGGCTTTTACGGAAAAATACCCCTTGTGAACTAACATTATATTAACTTTTGTGTGAAGCTCGCGCGGCCGGTGTCAATGTCGCACGGCCGGTGTCAATGTCGCACGACCGGTGTCAATGTCGCACGGCCGGTGTCAATGTCGCACGGCCGGTGTCAATGTCGCACGACCGGTGTCAATGTCGCACGACCGGTGTCAATGTCGCACGGCCGGTGTCAATGTCGCACGACCGGTGTCAATGTCGCACGACCGGTGTCAATGTCGCACGACCGGTGTCAATGTCGCACGGCCGGTGTCAATGTCGCACGACCGGTGTCAATGTCGCACACCGGTGTCAATGTCGCACGACCGGTGTCAATGTCACACGACCGGTGTCAATGTCGCACGACCGGTGTCAATGTCGCACGACCGGTGTCAATGTCGCACGGCCGGTGTCAATAAATTCAAAATTACATCTAAAAACTGGGCTTTAACGCCGTGGTGGGTTGGTGTTAAACGTCATTATGTCGGCAACGTTTCGATTCCACGCCGGGAATCTTCTCCAGGCCGCAAAGAAGCGACAGAGGGTAAAACCACAATAGCAGCAAATGTACGCAGAACACTTGCTATTGTTTTGTTTTGTTTGGCATACATCTGCCGCTATTGTGTTTTTACTCTCTGTCGCTTCTTTGCGACCTGAAGCAGATTCCCGGCGTGGAATCGAAACGTTGCTGACGTAATAATGGTTAATAGCAACCGACTACGGCGTAATAGCTCGGTTTTAGTCGTAATTTTGACTTTGTTAACATTGTATTAGATAATAAGAGTGTAGAGCAGGTCTCTCATTTCCGCTATGTTACTTGTGACGTCATAATGTCATGGATCGTGATCTTTAGTCAATACGTCTGCCAAGTTTCAGTCAACATGTTGCACAATTCGTCATGAGTTGTGTATGAAAATAAGGGAAGAGATTCGACTAAAGGCTTGTAAGGTACGGGGGCTGCGGCAGTGTCGTGTGGTTCTGAAACTTGGGTTTCGGTGAAGAACCAACTGAGTAGGATACAGGTAGCGGAGATAAGATACTTGCAAACTGTTGTTAAAAGATACACTCGAAGCGATAGATTATACAATGGAAACATACGCAATCCGATGAAAATGTTTAATATCCAAGATTGTAATGCAGAAAAGAGAGAAATCTGAATTGCTCATTGAATTGGCAGGCTGCCTAAGGAAGTTTGACTAAACAAGTCTACTGACTAAAAACGTTTAGGAAGGCCTAGGAAGCATTAATGAAATGGATTGGTAGAATGGATGAAGCATTAGTGGGACCGGAACAGGTGATTTGCATATTCCCTAATAAACAAAGAAGAAGAACAACAAGTTAAAGATGAAGAGAACATAACAGATTTTAGTATCCGGCTGCAGAATTGCCGAGAATATTACAATCGACAAGGAAATAAATAATAGAATTCGTATCACGGGAATTGTTTGGTGTAAGCAAAATTATTTTTTTTTTTTGAAAAAATAAAAAATTCAAATACACACAAAATTTTAATGCCAAAGACGATAGCAATATTTAGTCTTTTTTACGTCACTGAAGGTGATTATTAAGAAATAAACAATTTATTCAGAATGTTGAACGATTCCTATTTCGAAAATTGTATCTAAAGAATCACTTACTTACAGGTGCAAAGTTTTGGCTAAATTGGTGGGAACATATTTGCCGAATGGATGTCTGCTGCATCAAAAACAACTATGGAACTATAAGCCGAAGGGACGGAGAGATGTGGGACGTCCAAGGAAGGGCTGACCAGCTCTAGTCCATCTGTTTGGTACCAGAACAAACCATCCTTGTTTTAATCCTTGAAAATGATGATGATGATTTTACTTAGAGATCGTTGTAGACGGTACTGGTCAGGCGAACCTAAGCAATTCTGAACATATGGGTTATAATTTGTCGTATATTACAAATACACATAACGAATTTGTATGTATAATGATAATGGAAATAAATAAGATAAAAGGTCAATCCCATTGTACCTTTTATCTTAACTTGTTAAGAAAACTTGTTAGAAGAATTATACAACAAGTAATGATGCAGTAAATCCAAAACAGAAAATAAGAAATCCGAAACAGTAAATAATAAGAAAATACGTAAGGTGAAGGAGTGAGGTTCACCGAGAATATCTACAGGTAGAACACTGGAATTATCTTTTACGAATAAGAGTTCTACCACTGCCCGTGGTGATATAGACTAATGGTTTGTCACCAGTTACTGAGCGTACTCGTTTAGAGGTAGGCTATAACGCGAATCAATTGACACTGGAATGAGTCGCTTGTCCTTGCTTCAGTGTGCCTGTAACAAAACGAACCAATTACAAGTAACGGAGCGTGGTCATTGCCTGCCATTGCAATTAGCTGTTCCATTATCCGTTATTGCCTGGTATCAGATGCTCTGTCACGTGATCACTTTAATAGTTGAAACCATACAAAGTTCAGAGCATGCATGTCGGTTGTCAATATTACGGTAATTATAGTCAAAACGCAACACTTTTTTTGGGGGGGGGGGATCCCGCAGCTACTGCCGCATCACGCATCTCAGTTTCCATATCAACTTATTCTGTATATCTTCATTCTTCAGATTCTTTTCTTCCATACTCCTTTCGATCCCTTCTATCCATATTAATCAAGGTCTGCCTCTTTTTCTTCTGTTGCTAAGTCTGTATTTGATCACACTCACAGGTATTCTTTCTTCACTCATTCTCATTAGGTGTCCATACCAGGAAAGCTGTTTACGTTTTATATCTTCTATTACAGTTTCTTTTCTATTTGTTCTTTCCCTTCTTACGTCATTCCTTACACGTTCCAGACGAGAAACTCTGGAAGCTCGTCTAAGACAGTCCATTTCTACATCTTCAATCTTCCTGCGGATTATTTTTTTTTTTTAATTTAAATATGAATTTAGTAGAAACTACATAAATAGATACAAGCCTAATAAAGTTATTAAAATAAACTTCAAATTATTATGAAATTAACAATTTTTTTCAGAAAGTTGAACGATTGCTATTTCAAAAATTATATTTGAAGAATCATTTTACTTACAGACGCCTAGTATCGGCCGAATTTGTGGGAACATATTTATCGAATGGATGACTCACGCATCCGAAAACAACTATGGCACCATAATCCGAAGGGACGGAGAGGTGTGGGACGTCCGAGAAAGCGCTGGAGTGACCACCGCTAGATCATCTGCTTGGGATCGGAAGAAACCATTTTGGTGTTTGCCTGTTTAAGACCGGAACAAACCATCCATATTTTAATCCTTGCAGATGATGATTTTACTTACAGATAATTGTAGATGGTACTGTTCAGGAGCACCTAAGCAATTCTGAACATATGGGTTATAATGTGTTGTATATTACAAACACACATAATGAATATGTATTGATGTAACGAATAAGTTACATGTGAGACTATCAGGGGAACTCTTAAAATCAGCAAGTAAAGGAACAAGCCTAAATTTCTGCAAGCTGATGGCCACTTCAACACTTTTCAATAAGTAGTTTAACGCAAGAAATCTCAATATTGGAAACATTGTGTCACATAGGAAATAATTTGTTATGTATTATAGCACGGAACATTGCTGCTTAAATTTATTTTATTTCTGGCAAAAACAGTTGGTCACGTGCACTTTTATACTTCCGTCACGTGTCATCTCTCACGTCTTTATCAACAGACAGAAAAATTACAGATTATCTACGACTGGCTTACAGCACGGTACGTGATATTTGTACTTCGAATATTCCATTCTTCTTAACTAAAAACATTCACTATTGCATTCAGGTCATGTTGCATTGGTAAACGTTACTAATGTACACGTGGCTTTAAAATCTGTTAAACCACACTTGTCTTGTTACTACAAACACAAAAAAGTAACGATATAATCTTAAAGTGTAAGTTACTTTAGATGTTTCAGTGTTTCAATTTTTTTTAATATTATAAAACATTGTAAACATTTTTTCAATAAGTGAGCAGATAAATATTTATTTTTTCACCGGCATCGATACCAAGCCGACAGATGTGTATGCATAACAAAGAGATTACCTCTGTAATCCAATTTGGTGTGTTTACTTTAGTTGCTTACTCTGTTTTGTCAACAAGAGAGCAATTTCTCTACACCGTTGTATGTCATTTTGCTTGATTTCAATTTATGTGACCTCTCAGCAAGGATCCCTACGACTCTATCTTCTACGTCAATTATAAGATTATTTCAACGCCTACCCCGTCCATAAAAAACGAGGTAGGTGAAATTAAATTTGTGGAAGTTAACCCTCGCACCACTAATATTTAACAAAGAGTATAGAAATACTTTACAGAGATAAATGTGTAAAAAATATTTAAAAAAATATTTTATAAAAACCTTCTTTAAAAATAGTTTGAAGAATAAAAACTAAAATGTTTATCAAGTAAAGATAGATTTATGGTTAAAATAAAAACTTGATTATAATGAAAATAATAATACATACAGCTTTTTCTAAGGCGGATGAGGAAGAAATTCCCAACGGTGGAGAGGGCGGAAGAACCTTAAAACCGAGACGCGTCTGTTCCCGTATCGTGCGGCGTTCTGGTCAGCCTCTGTTTCCTCATTGAAGGGCGGCTGTTTTAACAAGCCTCTTCGGCTCACAACCGGAGTTGTATTTTCGTTGGGATTTATCCCAACCCCGCTTAAAAACTAATAAATGAGGCCTTAACTCTAACCCCGGAACAGTAAGGAAAGAAAAACCTTTCCAGAAGTGCGAAAGTCCGCCATTATAACACTGTGATCAGGCCGGTGATCATGCATGGAGTAGAAACAATGTGCTTTTAAAATTTCCTGTCTCTTTTTAAAATTAAAAGATGAATTCTTTAAAATATTTACGGCTCCAAGAAAATCGAAGATGGGTACAGGCAAAGATTCAAAGGAAAGCTGTCTTTGATCTGGAAAATCTCGAAATGGCTTTCCGAATGAAGAGACTGAGATTCTTCGGACATATGGTTCGGATGGATTGGTCCAGACTTAATAAACAAATTTTCAACTATATTTGGCAACTTTCCAGTCTGAACGGATACACTAAACAACTCAAGGAGGAAATGATGGAACTGGGTATCTCTTTGAACGACTGTGTGGATAGAAGTACATGCAGAAACAAAATTCAAAATCTAGAGGTTCTCTGTGGTGAGACGAAGACGAGAAAGGGGTGGACAGTGGAAAGGAAGGCAGCGCATAGTGTGTGAATGAGAGCCTTCTGGCAGGAGAAGAAACGGAAATGATATTTGCGTGGTCCACGGCTGGCTTGTTCCTGTAAAAATAAAAAAAATAAAAATATATGTATAAGATCGTGTTTTTGTTTAATTTGGTTTCTTTAATAGAGAGCGGTTGATTTTGCCCTCTATGGTCAAATTAATGGATTTTCACTGATGTGCATCATGGAGTTTTGCATTATGTACCCTACGTAATTACCGTTTATGTACACATGCGTACATATCCTTTATATAATTCCTCTTTTCTTTTTACGAAACTCTTCTTATTTCTATATTAATATTCAATCATATAATAATTCTGAAAGAGTATTTTAAACTGTATGAGTATATACCTTACGCATGTTACAAAGAATAAATGTCCATCATCAAATTAGATGGTGATAATGATAACGTAACTATGGTAATAATATTTCTGTGAAACGTACGTAGATGATTGGATATAATGGCAACCGGGTTGGTTATCGAGTTCTTCTTCTGCAAACTAATTTCTTTGCTAACGAGTGTCAGCTTTGACACCCTGCTTTCGGAGTATGTCCAGTTAATATCTGCCTTGTATACATATAGATTTGCAGCTAATAACATTAGGCAGCATTTTAAGTACATTCTTAGAAGGAAATTTTAAAAATATAAAGTAATTATTGACAAATATAATTTTGATAAATCAAAAATAAGGCGCTTGTAGGAAAGGAACGTCTTATATTTTACTTGCTAATGTACAAATGGTTACAAAATCTATTAAGCCAAACTTGTCTTGTTAGCTAAAGACATATTAAGAAAGATAGCGTAAACATTTGTGTACAGCAGACTGTGTTCCAAAGAGGGACAAAGAGAAAGTCTAGAAGAAAGGGCAGATGATGACTTTGTAAAATATGCTGGCTTAGGATGGATACTGTAATATTGGATATAGAAGAATGAAAGCAACTAGGGAATGCCTATATCCAGAAATAGATGCACGAAAATGTGATAAAATCTACTCAGCCTATGCGGACAGATTTATCTGCTATAAGAGTTTGTCGTAGATGTTGGAATTCTCTCAGTGCAACAAAAAATTTTATTTTAGAATTATGTAGAAAAATTTTGAGGAGATGATACAGTAGCACAAAAATTAATATCCTCAAATTTTAAGTCTATTATGAGATGTGACAAAACGCAAAAAAAACTGCAAAAAACAAACGCAAATCATGCCTTCGTCTATCCGCAAATTTGTTGTGTTATGATAAAATTAGAGTCGGCGTGAAGTCAGTTCATCTACATGGTATAAAAAACGCTATGATACATCTGGAAATGGTGTATACGCTATCCAGATGGCACAATGTTTGTACGGAGAAGAATTACATTTAAAAAGTGAACCTCAGTTCCTTTGTTATTTAATATCAATCCTTACATTATTTGCGCTGAGAATTCGGTATCGTTAATATTATTATTTATTATAATTTTTTAGATAATCGGAGAATGTGTGAATAAAATCTTTTGTATAATTCGCCAACACTTTATTTCATTAATATTTATTGTACAATACAATAAAAAATATTTAAGCAAAGAGGATACCTATATTAATAATAGAAAAGATAAAACGCGTATATGAAAGGACGGAGATTACTATAAACACCGGAAAGGAAAAAACAGAACCTATTACTGTTAACACAAACGATAGACAAGGGTGAATTTACTTTATTTAACATGTATATAGAGAATGTTGTAAGGCAATGAAAACAACGAACTAATCCTTGACTCTACTTACTTCTAGATAATTCTCCTTTACCACTCTGGTATTTGCTAAAGTTATCTTCAAGAAAAACAAAAATAGATTTCAAAAAGCAGTGCATCAACTCTGCATGATTTGGCAGGAATATAATTTAAAAATTTCCACGTCAAAGACTACAATAATGGCGTTTAAAGGAAAACTCCCAGTACGCTCCAAAATAGTAATAGACAATTAAAATTATTGGACAAATGTCTCACTAGAGTTACCTGGGGTGTGACGTAAGCCATGAATATGAAAACGATATCGATAATAAAATAAACAGATACCACAGGATGTGTGGCACAATTCATAAGACTGGGAAAAGGAAGTACGAAAAGACACAGCATTAAAATTTAATAAATTAATGGTCTTACCAGTGTTGATGTACGTTAGTGAATCGTGGACACACCGAAATCAGAGAAAACGAATTAAAGATGCTGAAATGAAATTCTTAAGTAGAGTAAAAGGATGCAACCTAAGAGATCACTTAAGAAATGCAGACATAAGGCAAGAGATGAATACGTACTCGTTAAACGATAAAATTAAACAAAATAAAGAAAACTGCATACAGCATATGAATAGAATGGGTGACTCGAGAATACCACAAACGTTAATCCAGTATAAGGCTCTTGGAGAACGAGATAGAGGCTGACCAAGACAACGGTGGCTGTGAAGAAAGAACAGACTGAAACAACGCTACAACTAAGCATTTAAGAAATCGTAGAGAACACAGTCAGAGTAATAACTGAAACCCGTTTATCAACATGTAGAAAAGCGAATACTGTTGTTACAAAACTTATGGATATCGTTATTTTGATTGTCTGTATTGAACGTCCCGGCAACATTTTCACGCTATACTTTATCATAAAATGAGAAGGTTACAAAATACGAGAATTGTCCCTCACACATGGCAACACGTGAATAATGCAGTTTTATCAAATAGTACAATCAAGCACACAGTAAGATTACTCAGCAACTGAACAGTAACTTCCAGTTCAACTGAATTTACGTGCGTTGGAGACGCTCCTACACACAAATACAATAGTCATCGACAGGGCCGGCCCAAATCTTTAGGTCTGACCGGGCCGAGACACAATCCCCCCCCCCAAACAAAATTGTGATAGTTATTTTCTTATCAGTACAAATTTAATAACATTATACTTTAAAAGTTTTATCATGACTATTTTATACTAGTGGCGGCGGTTAAGCCCTACACATAACAAACTATTCTGTAGGTCTACATGAAATTATTTAAAAAATTTAAAGTTTATACTATATAACTTTTCAAATGTTAACAAATATTTTTCTTATTTTTCTTGAAACCCATTAACTATCATTAAGGCCTGTTTTTAAAATGTAACTTAATAAAGCTTAACTTGATTCACCTATATAACTGTTTCCCATGGACTCTCAATGCCAGTGGAAAACATCAAATAAAAAGAATCAAAGTTTCCTATAATTTTAATTCAGTCAGTGTACATTTCTTCTTATTATAAGTATATGTAAAAATATTATCAGAACACAAACGTATTTTTACATGTAAAGTTTATTTTTACTAAAAATGTCACACCAAGATTTATTGCATTAAAGTTTTTCTTTAAAAATAAAAAAACATATATTTTGGTTTTTGAAAGTTTAGTTAAATTTCGTTCTTCTTGCTTTTGCTTCAGCAAACCTTTTAACAATTTTCGTTGAATGTAACTGGTTTGCAATGTCATTTTTATTAGACATTGTTGCTAGAGACGATAGGCGGTCTTGCGCCATTGTAGAGCGTAAGTTTTAATTAATTTGAGCTTACTGAAACTGGGTTCTCCACTAGCAACCGTGACAGAAATTGTTAAAAGAACTCAATGTAATCCATATATTAGGAAAACAGTCAGTCATGTTACATTTTGAAATAAGTTGCAAAGTTTGAACAGGAGTCTTTATCTCAGAGTTTTCCCAAAATACACCCAGGCTACTGTCTCATTTGCGACAAAACTCCTCCTACATCAGTATTACTTGCTCTGTGTCAGCATTTAGTTTCCTTTGTAAGCTGGAAAGAACAAATTGGCTCTAGGCAAACTTTTTTTTTAGTTTTGATAATGATTTAACAATTGTGAAATCCTTTGAGGATTATCTGCATTAATAGTATAATCCTAGGAAACGTTGAAAATTGTGTTGAGCCTTTGGAACAAGTCAGTTTTTACGAAGTCGAATTTATTGCTATCCGTACTAACTGCTGAGATGAAATGGTCCAAATTCGGATTCCCTCCTAATATACGTGGAGTGCACTTCTCAGTTGGGCGTCGTATACATTTTTGTAACTTACCTTTAGGTTTTCTGAATGGATGTTATGACATTTATCAGTCACTATAACGTTGTTTAAATAAACAAGACCAATTTTCAACGGTAGACCTCATAAGGCCAGTTTCATTAATTTTCAAAAAATGGTTGGTGTATTACACAGTCCAAGGACGTGAGTCTAAACTGAAAGAGGCCAGTTGGTGTCGTGAACGCTTTCTTCTTCATATCTTGATAAAGACCAATTTCCAACGCTTCTCTTGGTGTTTTGTTGGCTATCTCTTGGCTTTTTCACTAGCCTTGTGTCAGCCATTCTTGATGTGTGTTCATTCCATGTCTTTCTTCTTTCCGCAATCCAAGAATTAATGTCTGTTACATTACACGTTTCTCTTATACTATTGTTTGGCATTGTGTTTCCTAATATCCTCCGTAATATACTAATTTCTATAGTTTGTCGTTTTCTTTGAGTTGTTCCTGTATCTGGCTTGGTCTTTGATGCTTCTGATGATATTACTGGACGTACTGTGCTTTTGCTCTTTTGTGAGACATTTGTTATTCCATATAAAGTAATTCAAGCATCCAGTAAGTCTTCCTGCTTTCATCAATTTTTGTTCTATTTCTTCATCTATTCTATTGTTACTTGTAAAGCTTGTTCCTAAATAATCTATGTCCATCACTTCTTCTATTACACTTACATTTATCACAATCTTACATCTTAATGGGTCATGTGAAATAGTAACGGATTTTGTTTTCTCTTCTGGTATCTTCATGTTATATTTCTGGCATGTTTAGTTTTAAAATTATACACAAGTAATTTTCATTTTTCGCTATTAGAATAACGTCGTCTGCATAACATATATTATTAAATATACTTCTACCGATCCTGTATTCTCTCTCACATGCTTTACTTCCTTATATATAATATTAAGTTTTTTTATAGTACCAAGCCACTTGTATGACAATCAAATAAACAACGTTGCTCACCGTCAGAGGCTTAATTCATATATTTTCGATGTTATATTAGACTCAACATGTTTCGGGACAGCTTGTCCCATCCTCAGGAGTAAAAAACATACTCTTCAAACCTCAATAGAGGATGAATCGTCGAACATTATAAAATATCAAAATCCAAAACACACATTGAATAAATTAATGAAAACCACAATATTAGGCGCACGTATAGGCTCCAAGGTGCACACCTCACGCCAGCTGAACGCGCACTCAGTAAAATCACTCATCGCTCGAAAGGTATCGCAGTGCGGTATCATATAAAGCATTCGACTTAAAGTTTAGTTGATCGTTCAAAACAAATGGCCTGGTGTCACTATTATTATAAGCTTTGTAAATCTCGAATTCTTCGAGAGCGTTCATATACTGTCCCTTATTGCAAATATGGAGGGGGACTAAGTTAGTCTTAAAATCAGTATAGCCGTGATTTTCACTGACAAGATGCTTAGCAAAACTAGATTTCATGTTTTCGAGGGCACGATGACTTGTGGGTGGCCTATGTTCAACGAACCTTTTTCCAAAAAAACCACGGCCGGTCTGTCCCACATAAAGGAGGTTTACCTCCTTAATAATTTCATCCATAACAACATAGAAGAGTATGGGACTTGGAGAATCCCCCTGCCTGATCCGTTTTGTTACAGGTATATTGTCTGATAATTCGCCATTGACTATCACTTTCTTTGAAGTGAATGTATAGATCTCATTTATTACATTTGTGATGTCGATTGGGAGACTCCTCGTTGTTGTAAAATCGTTAAAACGACCTACACTCGAACCCTATCAAATGCCTTCTCGAGATCTGTCAGACACACGAAAGCACACAAAAGCTTCAAGCATCCATTCCCGTTGTGTCAATATAGTTTAAGAGGGCAGGGTATAACGACTGGATTCAAAGCGGCCCAGTTTCAGTTTAAATCTGGCGACATTAGAGCGCGATTGAAAGTTGTTGTGGCGGTTTAGTACCAATTATACTTTGTTGATTTTTAATTGTTGTTTGTTTGTAAATAAAGTTTGTAATTCGTGGTTTCGTGTGTCTGTTATTCTGTTTCCACTGTACAACACGATGATCTCTGTGAGTAGGGGGAAAATGACAGTTCTACCCCGGAAGTGACGTCACACGGCGGGAAATTCAAAAATTGTGGTGGTGGGGGTAACCATGCGGCAGTAGTCTGTCGGCCATGTTGTCGTCGTCGCCGCCTAAAGTGGGGTTAACGTGTGCGTTGATTGTCGGAGGCGTGGCTATGTTCGCCGTTCGCCGTTCGCCGTTGACGTCGTCGTTGACGTCGTCATCGTCGCTGGGCGGCGGCCTGGCGGTGGCTTGATGGCCGCCCGTCGTGGTGGGGGCGACGGGGGCCATGTTGGAAAAGGTGCGATGTTGTCGAGTGGTGTAAGAGAGTAGTGGTTAAGGTACGGCCTGGTTGCCGATTCGTGCGTGTGTTATAGTGTATGATTATGTATATGTAAGGGGTTTTTCCGGAAGTTCGGCCATGTTGGAAAAGCGTCGTCGGTGTTGCCAACTGTTGTCGGCTCGGTGTTATAGTGTACGGGTTGAATGTATGTTTCGCCATTGTTGCCAACTCGGTGTTAAAGTGTACTGGTTTCGTATATATTTACCGTGCCGTGCCGATATCGTCGATGTTGTGTATAAACATGGTTACTCCCACCACCACAATTTTTGAATTTCTCGCCGTGTGACGGTCCAGGCTAGAACTGTCATTTTCCCTGTAAGAAATACAGATGATATTCAGTGTTCGATTCACTTATCTGAACGATTGCATTGTTGACAACTGTGTGTCTATGTGTTAAGTAAATTGTAGTATGCGAAAAGGATAGTTGAAAATAAACACTTATACAATGAAAAAATATTTACAAGTTTATTACAAATATAAACATAAAAGAAAAAAATAACTACTTTACAATTAATATTTACAAATTTATACATTTCACAATCAGGTATTTTTTTTTACAAGTCTCCATCCGGGTGGTTAATTTCCTACAACTAATATTTACAAATATATAAACATAAAAAATATTATACAATAAAAAAATATATACAAATTTAAACATTTCACAATCAGGTATTTTTTTTTTTTTTAAGTCTTCATCCGGTGGTTAATTTCCATCTGTAACAAAAAAGTAAGAGTATTAGTGACATGTGGTTGTTACAAGTAGGATGGATTACTAAAACCTTTATTAACACTGTAATATACCTTAAATATGCATACGCCCATAAAACGTACGATTCGACTTTCCGAATACGTACATCCTGCATTGTGGGCATGCGGGTGGTGTCCCCTCCATCGCTACCGCCTGGAACCAGTTGAGGACGCATCGGTAATGGTATGTATGGCCACATACCAAACCGAGGAGCCTCTGCCCGTCATTGTATGATTCTATGCATATACTGCATGTATTGTGTGGAGGAATCATACCTTGAACAGGACAGGGCTCACCGCGACGCCAACACCATGTCGGTAGACTCCTTCTAAGAAGGAGTCTCAATGTTGTTGGGTCATCGTGCGTCCTCGGTTCGGTTGCGTGTAGCACTTCAAAGAAGACGGGTAGCGCGTCTTCTGGAGGGGTCCACAAACGGGGATCTCTCCGCAATAGTTGCTGCTGCTGTTGCTGATAAATGGGCTGTGGGCGTGGTTGAGGTTGCATCTGCGGTGGTGGCGGTGGTGACGGTGGTGGTGATTGCGGTGGCGTAATCGGTTGTGGTTGTGGAGGTGGCGGCGGCGCTGGTATCGGGCGAATGTCACTAAAAAAAAAGACAACATAGAAATTATGTATAATCGCAAATAAAACAAAGCAGTATGTACGCATAAGAAGATGACTTACATATTTATGTCGAGGACTTCTACATCGTCATCATCACTGTCACTATCATCATTACCGTTCGGATTTAATTCAAGCGTATCAGCATCGCTTTGATTGTCCTCCACCTCCATAATTTCACCTTCTTCTGTGGGCTCGACATTACTGAAACAAAAAAAAGGAACAATTTTAATACCTGATTTAAACGTAAGAGAACAAATGAATGTTAATTAAAAACAAACGTACCGACTCGTACCGGGTCGAGGGTGAAATACCGCCACTCCTGCAGCTAGAGCATCGCTGAAAAAAAAGTATAAATTGAACACATGAGGTAAACGCAATAGTATAAGACTTTGTTGTTAATGAAAACTGACTTACCGCAACACACTAGCCTGTAATCTAAATAACGCGCGTTTAAAACATTGCAGGCTGTTTGGAGATAGGGGACGACGACAATCTGGAGCAGCAGCAACAGCACCAGTCGGAGCGTTAGCATCACTTAAAAAAAACATGTATGAAATGAACACTGGAGGTAAAACGTAAGAGCACAGGAGTTTATTAATGAAAATTGTCTTACCGACTCGTGCCAGGTTGCGGAGATTGGGGACGAATTACAGCAACAGCGGGAGCAGCAGCATCATTGCTGAAAAAAAAATAAATAAATTGAACACCGGAGGTAAAAAAAAACACAAAAGTACAAAAGTTTATTAAAATGACAATTGTCTTACCGACTCGAATCGGGTTCTGGAGATACGGGAGAATCAGCGGTGACAGGTGCCTCATCGGTATCACTGAAATAAAAAAAAAATATATATATAATTGAACACCGAAGGTAAACGCATTAGGACAAGAGTTTATTAATGAAAACGGTCTTACCGACTCGAGCCGGGTCCTGTCAAAGCACGACGTAACCGTTGTGAACTATAAAAAAAAAACACACATCAATCGAATGGAATATTCTTTTTGTGCATTATAAATAAAGAAAAAATGTTATATTTACCATCGTACTCGACGTTGCTCTGCTGTCTTATTTTTCACAATTTTCTTGTTGTTCATTCTGTAAAACGTATCAAAAGTTGTAAAATAAGAAAATAAAGAACATAAAGTTAATGTGTGTGTGTGTGTGTGTGTAATGCTGAACATCATCTTTACCGTTAGTTATCGGTCCGTGTACTTTCTCTTTTTTGCCTTAGGACCAGCAGCGTCGTTGGTTATTGCTGCTATCATGTAATGCCCGTACGCGAGTGTACTTACACCGTCGTCCAGTACATACCTCTTATCATCATAAGGAGACAGGGAAAGTTTTGTTATACGTTGCGTGTACAGCTTATGATGATTGCTTCGTATACAGTCAGCAGAGGTGAATACGGTACGACTGTCAAAAAGACACTCGCTGTACAATTGATGTCGTAACCTTTTTTTTATTGCCGTCCTTGGCACACCTTTCGCCACCTTTTTGTCGGTGCGGTCGGACAACAAGAGCGAGTAACACTTCGCCCTGAGTCCGACAAATTCCCTGATGGGTTTTCCATTGGTCTCATCCTTGAACTTCCCCACGACTTTTTTGTTGTCGTCGCAATGACAAGGATGATCCACGGGATAGTCCGATGTGTCAAAAAGGTGGAGATCCTCTTTCATATCTGAGTACAAATCATCAGTCTGAATGCTGTAAAGCAAACTGTCTGTGTCAGTCATTAGTAAGGTCAATCGTTGTCCGTACTTGGCGACAGCGTACCGATAATGAAAATTGTACATTATCAATTTGCTGACATCGAGTACTGTGAAGCCGACGTACACCGGACGGGAAAGGAATATCGTCCTATTTCGTAAGGCCAGTCCGACCAAGTTATCGGTGTAGCGGATCATACGCTTTAGCCGAGGATTGGAAACAATTTTCTGCAGCCGTTGTTCGTTAGAGACTAGTTGGAAGTCTATTCGTTTCCTCACGTTCTCCAGCGATTTGCCATAGACGGCGTTGACCATCAGTTTGAAAAAATCCTTTTCGAAACTGTTGGTGGCTGCTGCTCTCTTTTGCGTGTTGAAATCGATAAACGGTTTCATCCACGCTCTCTGTTTAAAACTCAACACCCTATGTATCGCTTTCAATTCTAAACCGAGACTCAGATACAATTTTAAATTTCGAAAATGAAGAACGTAATTTTGCTTGTCGTCCAAAGTCGTCAGCAACTTGGGAACGGACGACGAAGGCGTTTCCGATCCGCTATACCCTTTTGTATAGTGCAGTCGTGTGTGGAGTCGTCGAGAGTACGGTGAAAGTACGTCAGGATGGACACAGGAACGGACGGGTGCCAATGGATAATCGGAATGGAGGTCATGAAGTTCAGGTGGATAGTGTAAGTCGACCTCGAGTATGTAGCCCATGTCACCGTCATCGCACAGAGTACGCACGTTCAGTGAGTTGATCTCGTTACGATCTAACCATCTGAAGTCGGCGTAAGGGAGCGGTTGTGACATGGCTGCACCGTAAAGGTTGTTGCAGTCCGTGTACAATATGAAAGAGGTTGGCTTTGAAGCATCGTACTGATCGACAATTAGTGGGTTGTTGGCCTTGGCGTGGCGGTTGGGTACCATGCTAACGCCACCACGAACAGCCGATTCTATAAAGAGATGCTGATCTATATCCGTCAACAGCTCCAGTCGCATACGGGTCATCTTTAACATCGCATGCCAAGCGACACCAGGAAGCGAGTAAAGATGAGCCGGATCGATCTGGTAGTACCGCATGGCCATCTCACGGAACGCCTCGAAGACGTCGGCCAGTAGCAGCACGTCTGTTTTAAGATACAGATCGTGATATTCGCCCAGTGTACTGATTCCAAAAGTACGCCACACGTTGTGCGCGTGAGCGTAATCTTCGTCAGATACTGGCGATTCACTCAACCTGTTGAAAAAGTGTTCGCGTGCGGGCAGACGTGTTTCGTTGAATTTCTCGCTACCCGTCATGTAATCGTAAGGGTACACGCCCTTACGTAAGAGTAGCTCGAAGTGTTCTTCGAAACATTGCTTCGTTAAATCGAAATCCGCACCGCTCGCGTGCAAGTTTCCAACAAGTGTGTCCAAGGACGTGTTCAGAAATTGAAGCGTGTCTACGAAACGCAGACGACCCAACGAGACTGATACGAAGCGTTCACTAGTGGTAGCGATACAAGCGAGATAGTCGTATTTACCCAACCCTTGTACTAGGTGATGTGCATCGTAACCTCGTAAGTTGTGAAAAAATACAGGTATGTGTCGTGGAGTCTTGAAGTTAAGGTTACAGATGTTGTGAGCTGCGCCTAGGTATCGTCCTGTCAGATGACAATGGTTGCGCACTTTGTCGATTTCGTTCAGTGGTTCTTCACAGAGATGACATACGAGGGCATTTGCGAAAGATAACAAATCACGGTCACTCATAGTCATAGGGACAATGGATCGGATGATTCTGAAAAGTTCTCGCTCTTCAGCGACCAGTCTATTGAGAAAAACGTCTACCACGTTCTCACCGCGATAAACGACCTGGGGTTTGAAAATGTTACGCTCGTAGTCGACTATGAGGTAGGAGAAACCTGAAGGAAGATGTAACGACTCCGTTGTGGTGGACGATGTGTGCGGAGGAGCGTCGCAGCGATGGCAAGGGACGATAAATGATTCAAAATCTGCGTATATCGCAAAAGGGACCTTATGGCAGTATGTATAATTTCTGAAACACATCACATTCTCCTCCTCCGCTGTCGTGGGTAAACGAATTTTCTGTTCACCATATGGTGAACAGTGGGGGATATGTTCGGTAAGGAGTCGTTCTTTGCAGAATCTATGCAGACAGTAATTGCAATAAAAAGAACGCCCATCGTGGTTGCTTAGTGAAGAGAATAAGCGACTTGTATTTTTGATTAAACAGTAATGTTTTCGGTCGTCAGCGGTAAGAAGTAATAGATTAACGTGATGTTGTCTGCCGCTGGAAGGAGTTATTCTTAAAGGGTAAATTTCATATTCTTCGTAACCGAAAACATTTATAGAAACGTTAGGATTGTCTCGTTCGAACTTCACAATGTCGGATAGACGGGTGGGGTAAGTTATACCAGAAGTATTGATACTGCAGATATGCGGCTTGTATTTGGATACACGATCGTTGTGTGAGTGTTGTGGAAACAGAGCGGCCAACACTGACCATACGAAACACATTTGATCGCCTGTATTGTTCACGTTGATGATGGATTTAGTACGAGACAATTCAGGAGGTGTACGAATGAAACTGGAGGCGGTTAGCGGTTGGTATCGTGAGAGAACGAGTTCTAAGGAGATTATGCGGTCTAACACCCAACCGCTACCCTCGCGTGTGAATTTATCAATCGATTCAATGATCTTTTCGTATGAAGCTTCTAAACGATCGGGCAATACATCTTGGTCAGCGATCAGTGTCGTATGACATCGTCCGTGAAAATAAGCTTCAGTCGTCACTTCTTCGTCCTGGTCCGTGTCAGCGTTTACGATGTACTTGACAAATCTCGCTTTAACCGTTATATGCCACTTTATAGAAAGCAAACGTGTCAGTTCGTTTAGAATGTCCGTACGTAACGTATCGTGCATTTCATCAAAAAAGGTTATGACATCGTTGACACATTCTTCGTCATCTGTGATAGGCGTGTAAACGCGCAATACCAACGCGCCGCGTAACGAATATTTACATTCAACAGCAAATGACTGCATTATCAACAACAATGAAAACACGAAACTTTAACAATTACTTGCTCGCTTGAAGAACAATTGAATACTGATACGAAATTAGAAAATAAGCACTATTTTATATGCGACACGTGAAAGTTACACTGCGCGAGACTTGAAAGTGAACGCTGGCAGTGATCGTCGCTCTACTTATACTATCTATGACAGTAGCGCGCGCAGCTATCCGCTCCCACTACCGAACTATTACCGCCGACGATCCCCCACTACCATCTGCGCGCGCAGCTATCTGCTCCCACTACCGTGCTTTATTTCATACCGACCAATTGACGACAGCCATCCCCACTACGGATGCGCGCGCAGCTATCGCTGAGGAGGTGAAATGCAACGCGACAAACCAACATTCTTGCTTCAGATATGGATGTGTCCACATATTCTTTTGCAAGCCGCTTAAAAAGCTTTTACAACATCAGTCGTCGTGGTAACATTAAATTTTTCGTTCATAAATTTCCGAATGCGAACGTAAAAATTTTTGACCTAGCCAAAGCTGGGTTTATTTACGAAGACGATGGTGATGTTGTAAGATGCTGCAAGTGTAAAATACGAATTATGGATTGGGCAGTGGGTGATGATCCCGCCCAAGTCCATAAGGCGTCAATGCCCGCATGCGATTTCGTTCGTGAACACTTGTAGAAGTCGACGCACGCAAAAACGGCTCTTTTCAGAGCCAACATAAACTCATGTACAAACATGCCCGTTTGGGTAGTACTAGTAGTACTAGGTGTTACTACTACTACTACTACTACCGAACGACAGTATTCACTCGAAAAGTGTGACACAGTGAAGACACATAAAAAAAAAAATTACTCAAACAATATGCGTATACACTATAAATATCATGATCACGATTAATAGCGTATCACTCACATCGCAGATCATCGAGACGATGGACGTCTATCGATATGATGATGGGAAACATTTCACAATAACCAAAGCTTCACGAAGCGCGATACGGTCCAACTTATGTTCCATGTATTTTGTGAAGAAAAGACGATTTTGTGGCAACTACTGTACACGTTACAAATTCGGCGTTGACAAATATCACGCACGTTGTTGGCGTCACATAAAAAAACACCGCAGTGATTTGCCACCGATCGTGCTGTTGATGATAGTATCCGATCGTATACACAACAAATCACGGTGGCTTCAATTTATCGTAGAGTGCGAACAAAATAACGTACCGATAGAACTTGTGGTTTACGAAAAGAATATGTTCAAGTGTACCGTACGTCACGGATGGAATTTTCTTTCACGTTTCCGTCCGATTCCTGAACTCTATAACGCTGTTCAGCGTGTGCACGGCTTACACGATTCACACGGACAGATGAACTACACTACTGTATACACGGACATGCTCGCCTACGGAAGTTCGATACCACACGCTTCTTGTTGCATCGTCCTTACGGAGCGCACTATTCCGATACGCACACCGATGGAAATATACAGAAGCGTGATGATGATAGTGCCAAAGTGCGCACTGGATCCTAGCTACAACGTAAGTTTTGACCTGCACTGCCCACCGTCCTCGTTACCGACACTAGCGAGAGGGAAACAGTTCGCGTTGGTGAACAACAAGGCGCAGGGATTATTTTCGGTAGCCTTTCTGAAGGAGGCATTGCCTACACTCCGCAAGTATTGCGAATACTTTGGTCTGCGGTATTCGCACGAACAAGGGTACACGGTGAAAGACCAACGTTTGTACGAACAGTGGCAGCATTGCACGGGCTCTATGGCGGACGAATTTTGGTTGTTGAACTCGTATCTGATACACCTGCATACGAAATCGAGAAGTCAACGCCCAATCGCTGAACTCAAAGCTAAACACATGTGCGAGTGGCTACCTGAGAACGATAACGTCATAGTCGCGGAAATGCACGAGTACCGCGACAACGTTATACGTAGCGTCATGTTCAAAGACATGAATTCTGTTAAGACTGTAAGAGCGTTGGACTCGAAACAACACGCGCTCCCGAGATACTACATCGGTATGAGCCTCGTGCGTAATGGGCGTATGAAAATCAGTTTAGCTCATGTTTTAACGTACTTGCGCAATCGGAAAAAGAACGCGATGTTCTTCCGTTCGGTCGAGATGATATAAGCGGGTGTGGAGCGGTGGCGGTGTGACAGTCGCGTGATGGAAGGTGGACGTGCCAGAACGGCATCGATGAGAATTACCTTCAGCACCGAGCCGACAGTTTACTACATTCCAGCGTATTGCGAATCACGGTTCGCACGACGACACGAGAATGAAACGAGCTGTGAAGAATATACACCAGAGGGTTCGCAAGACTATCGCGACGGAGTTGCACAGACCGGTAAGAAGGAATTTTCCGAGACGAGCGGTCGAGTTGAAGGGACTTCACGACTTGTACCAAGCAGACCTGGTAGAGATGATACCGCACGCAAAGGTGAACAAGGGATTCAAGTACCTTATGACGATGATTAACGCGTTTAGCAAGTACGCGTACGCCGTTCCATTGAAAACGAAGACGGGTGTAGAGGTCGCACGAGCTCTGGAACCGATTCTGCGTGCTAATAAAATGAAATATCTGCAGACGGACAACGGGAAAGAGTACTACAACAGTACCGTAGAAAAATTGTTGAGCAGATATGGTGTCACACTCTATTCCACGTACAGTGAGAAAAAGGCTTCCATTGTGGAACGCTTCAACCGTACGTTGAAAACGCACATGTATCGCGCGTTCAGCGAACAAGGTCATTACCGTTGGTTGGATATGTTACCGGAACTAGTCAGCACGTATAACAACACCGTGCACAGAACGATTGGAATGAAACCACAACAGGTGAACGAATCCAACGAACGTACAGTGTTACGCAGGATTCGTGTCAACACGGCGAGGAGCATCGATTATAAACGACCGAAGTTCAAAGTAGGCGATCGTGTGCGTATAAGCAAACACAAAATGACGTTCGCTAAAGGATACACACCGAATTGGACAAACGAGATATTCTTCGTTCACACAGTGCGTACCGGCAGCGTACCCGTCACTTATTCGCTAAAGGATCATACAGGAGAAGTGTTGAAAGGTGGTTTTTATGAACACGAAATCAGTAAATCGAACGTTGGTGACGTGTACTTGGTAGAAAAGATCGTACAACGTAAAGGCGATCGTGTGAAAGTCAGATGGTTAGGATTCGATGGTAAACACGATTCGTGGATACACAAGAAGAACTTGGTATAACAACGATTCGACTCGAGGAAATAGAACTAGTATGCGTCGATGCGTTACGATGACAACATGCGTGCTGTGTACAGTGTAAAACACATTGTGTCACATCCTGGTTACGATGAGTACATCGTGAACACGACCGCAAACGACGTTGAACGCATGCGCAGGATCTTGACGGTGTACGAGTACTGGCAACGGGTTACCAATCGCGTGACGAGGTTCCGACTCAGCGAAATAGTACCAACCGGCACCGGATTCGATCACTACAAAGAATGTGTTTGGTCGGATCCGAACTGTGAAACGGGTCCGGACACATGTGTATGCAGTTACATATCTACCGACTGCTACGATATAGTGCGACTATTAAATAGACTGTGCGTAGAACGACAACATGAAAATATTGCAACAAGCGCACAGACTAAAAATACAGGACGTGGACTATTCGAAATTGTGCGACGATGGTGGGAGTGGCAGAAAAAAACGTAAACACGGACGTCTTCTGCCCGATACCGTTCGTTCGATTATCTGCGGACCTTCCGCGTGCGGAAAGACAAACGTCATGTTCAACCTGTTGTTCGATGTAAACGGATTGAGATTCGCGAACTTATACGTGTTTTCTAAATCACTATTTCAACCCAAATATCAGATGCTGGAGACCTTGATGACACGACTTTCCGACGAAGGAATGGGTTATCACGCCTACAACGATAACGAAGAGGTACCACCTCCCGACGAGGTCGATCCCAATTCTATTATGGTGTTCGATGACGTGTCTTGCGAAAGGCAACACAACATACGCAAGTATTTCTCTATGGGACGACACAGCGGTGTGGACGCGTTTTACCTTTGTCAGACGTACAGTCAAGTGCCAAAACAGTTGGTTCGTGACAATGCCAATCTAATAGTGTTGTTCAAACAGGACGATCGCAACTTGAAACATGCGTACAATGATCACGTCAACACGGACATGAAATATGACACGTTTAAGAATATGTGCGCTGAGGCGTGGAAAGATCGTTACGGCTTTCTCGTTGTAGACAAGGATTCTTCTATCGACGCTGGCAGGTATAGAGTCGGTTTTGACCGTTTCATAGTAGTCGCGCCTAACGATTAAACAAAAAAAAGTCACACGTTCAGCTAAATACACATGACCTGCTGTCAACGACTTTAGTTGATGTTCTGCCGTTTATCGAGATGGACGACAAGAAGAAACGACTAGCACGTGATATCGACACGATCAGTGATGACATACGGAAGAAATACCGTGCGTTAAAACATGGGATTCGTGAAGAAGAAGCATCGTTATCCAAAAGTTACAAACCGATTCTAGAACCGTTACAAAATATTTCGCAAGCGTTGCTTGAAAAGAAACGTAAATCAACAAATGAAAAGCCTTCAAGAGTGAAAAAGATGAAACGTGAAGAGGATGAGGAAGAGGAGAAGGAAGAGGATCCGACAGGTGCAATTAGTAAAATCGATGCGGGAACACCATCTCGTTCCCGAACGAAGCCACCGCGTTTCCTGAAAACGCCCGTGATAGCCGAAACATTAGACGATGATGATGATGATGATGATGAGGACGATCCCAGTCTCAACATTGAAAAAATGCTAGACACACCGGAAGGAAGACGTGAAGCGCGTAGATATTTTCAGGACAAATATGACAGTGAATCATTAGCGAACAAGTACATGCGTATGATCGTTTCTTCCGAACGCGATCGTCTGATGGACTATACGTACGGTGTAAGACACGAAAACGGAAAATGGATGATCGGTGATTCACAGTTCGAAATCGATACGGACGATTCGATTCTTATCAACGGTAAACGATACAAAGGTACACCAGGACTCTACGAACTAGTGTTCATGAAGCATCCTAATGAAAATATTTACAAGGAATCAGATCTGAAAGCGTACAAAGATATACTGCGTAACACCAACGCGCATAAGCAGTATTACTTAGCGAACGCACAGGTGAACGCGAACAGAGGTGTAAAGTATAAACGAATAATATCGCAACTGTTTCCGCCGAAACGTACAGGACAGGGGCATAATAATATTGATACATCGTATATGACGTTAACGAGAAAAAAAGACAAAATCGATTACGTGCACTGGGACGATCCGAACGAACTGGTGGACAGATTGCGACTGTTAATGGCATCACAACGTGTTGGAAACAGTGGGCACACGAACGAAATCGTCTCCATAGTGGAAGAACTACGTGAAGCAGGCATAATCGTATAATAAGAGCGGTTCGATTCTGAAAGCCGATAAAGTGTATAAATAATACTGTCGTACATGCGCCGGGGACATTCCACGTTTGGTTGTGACAACATGGATATCGTGCTACTGTTTATTATCGTGTGCACAAGTGCCGTTGTCGCATCGAGCGTTAACGCTAACGATGTTGATTTCGCTATAGATTACTTGGTGCGATACGGTTACGTACCCGACGATAGTTTACGACTCACGGACAACGCCACCATCGATATGGATGCCTACCTTCGCACGTTTCAAGTGAATTACAATTTAACCGTAAATGGAGAATTGAACAACGAAACGATGAATCTGATGCGTGCGCGGAGATGCGGTAACGAAGATTTCGTGTCGTACACCTTACGAACACCGTGGGCCAAGAGACGTTTGTCGTGGCGGTTCTTTCACGGTAGCGCCAGCGCTATAGAAGCGTCGCGACAAGCGTTCACTGTATGGCAGAAACATTCGAACCTGGAATTCGAATATCGACCCAACGACATAAACGCCGACATGGTCATTGCTATGAAATATTTTAAACACAGGTGTCTGACTTCCAGGTGCACGATCTGCGGGTACGATTTGGACGGACGAGGAGGTATACTCGCTCACGCTTATTACCCGCCCGATTTACCGTATAACACTACCGAAATACACATGGACTACTACGAATCGTGGAATTATACGAACGCAACCGAAATACCGGACGATCAGACCAGTTTCCTTCAGGTGTTAACGCACGAAATCGGACACGCGTTAGGACTGTCTCATTCCCTCGAGAAGGATTCGATCATGTACCCGTTCTACGTACCACGCTCGAACGGCGCGTTCGACCTGAGAGACGACGATATAAAAGGCATTCAACGCTTGTACGGGAAGCCGCCGCCGCCAGCTACGACGACGACGTCAACGACGACGGCGACGACAACGAACGACACCGTTCGGACGACGGATTTATGTCGGCTAAAGAACGTTAATCAATTTTTAATAATCAACAGACACCTGTATATTGTGCACGATAACTTTTTGTGGACATTGGATCTCGAGTCGAAGCGATCGAGTCCGTCATCACCGCTTCTGTTGACGGATTGGTTGACTTTCTTACCGTTGACGTTCACCAACGTTTCAGCGATGTACCAGAGACCGCGAACCGAAGAAGTGGTGCTATTCATAGACAACTACGTATACATGTTCGATATACACAGTCTGCAACCGCTGAACGGGTATCCGCGTTCTATCACAACGCTCGGTGTTCGCACGATGACGAAAATAAACGCTGCGATACACACGTACACGGGTCGAACTCTTCTGTTGTACAACGATATGTATTACGGCGAAATAGACGAGTGCACGTTCACGATCAAGAAACACGGATACGTTAAAGATCGTTTTGTCGGCTTACCAGAAGCCGTCGACAGTGCGTTCCGATACATCGACGGAAAGATTTATTTCTTCAAAGACGCACGCGTATACGTGTACGATGAATTTCTAAATACGATCGTAAAAGGAAAACATAGCGACGGACTCTCCGTTGTCGGAATAAAATGCATAGACAGTACGATCGTATCAAAACTAATCGATTTATTACGCGAGTACGTATAAATGCCGTGAACAACGGACGAGACGCATCATTCACAAGATGAGTGTTGACAAGTTCGGCAGACACCAGAGAGCTGTCAGAGCGCGAAGGGAGACGCGTCGCAGTCTACGGGAGGATATTGGTATCTCGATGACCGAGGACGGGCACTTCGACGTAGCGGGGAAAAAAATACACAACTTGGGCGAACCGCAAGACGGTAACGATGCCGTTCCACTGCGCTTCGTGCGTGACCACTGTCTGTTTGCCGACGATCCGTCGTCGACGACGACGACGACGCAAGGAATAGACGCGAAAGGTCGTAAGCTCGTCAACGTCGGCGCTCCCGTCGATCTCGGGGACGCTGTCAACAAGCAGTACGTAGACTACTCGTGCTTACGTTTCACACAGCTGGTACCGAACAAGAAGAACGGAGCTGTCGTTGACGCGCGGGATCATCGCATACAGTCTCTGAGGGAACCGATTCGTGCGAGAGACGCTGCGACCAAAGTATACGTGGACTCGAAAATCATACCGAAGGATACGAACTCTAACCTAATGGTCGGCAACGTGCGGATAACACAGTTAGCGCCACCAGTCAACAACAAGGACGCGGTGAATTTGGAATTTTTGAACCGACACACGATCACCGCGGTAAACGACGCTTATTTCAACGAACAAGGAAAGACTATTCTAAACGTCGGCGACGGTGGCGCACGGGCTACGGACGCGGTGAACGCACGTCAATTGGAGGAGGCGAAGCGGTACGCGAAGAGCGAAACGTACAAACTCGCAAAAGTGTTCCAACATCGTTGGGAGAAAGTGGTATCGTATATCTATAAATTGCATAAGCACGCAGCGCGTACTTCACTTGGTGCCGAAGAGGCGGACTTACTACTTACGAACAAGTCGGAGACGAACGAGTTGATTAGTGATCTGGACAAATCTAAGGACGAGCACGATTGGAGATCCCTTTATCGAGAGCAAGCGAAACAGTAGTCATGTACGAACTACGTAGCCGAAAAAAAAAGGGAGGGCGTGGTCTTATCGGAAAAATAGTTAAAAGCGCGGTACCATTCGTTGCGAAGTCAGTACCTACACTGATCAATCGAGCGGTGGACGTATTACCGGTGGAACTACATCTGCCCGGCTACAGGTTCTGTGGACCCGGAACGAAACTAGAGCAGAGATTGGCTCGTGGTGATCGAGGAATCAACGAGTTGGACGAAGCTTGTCGTGAACACGATATCGCTTACAGCAAGTACAAGGACAACGAACGACGACGTGTAGCGGATCGTGTGCTAGCCGGTAAAGCGTGGGAACGAGTGAAAGCTTTGAATTCCGGCATCAGTGAAAGAGCGTACGCGGCAGCCGTAGCAGCAGCGATGAAGGCGAAATCAGCGTTAGGCAGCGGGCTATGCTGCGGTGGCAGTGTGCGTAAACGTCGCACCAGACGACGCAAGCCGGTTCGACGCACGACAATCAGGAAGAGGAGGAGGAGGAGGACAACGACAACTGGGGCAGGACGTCGACGAAGACGGGCCGATGGTAAAAAGGCTTCAGGACTATACCTTCGACCGTACCGAAAAAACTAATCAAAATACCCGTGCGTCCGTTGTCCGATCGAGATCTTTATGAGTACACGAAACTATTGCGTATACCTTATTTCAGAGGCGTGTACATGCGCGACACACTTCCTAGTACATCACCGTGGGAGAACGAAAGCGCAATCGTGAATCTGGACGACGCTACCGGACCGGGCACGCACTGGGTATGCTACAAGAAGCGAGGCGACAGAGTCTGGTACTTTGATGGATTCGGCAATCTGCGCCCTCCTGTCGAGCTAATACGGTACTTTGGATCGAACGTGACCGACATTCATTACAATTACGCACAGAAACAGCCATCGAACACGGTCATCTGTGGACATTTATGTTTAGAGTTTTTGATATCGAACGATCAGTAAACGCCAAGATGTCTTCGCTTACGGTCACTGTCACAGGAACGGATCCAAGCGCACTGGTTTGTGACTTTTTTCCACCGCTTGAACTGACGAACGGTGAATGGTACGCGGGAATGCTGGACTTTACCACGTACAACTCTATACCGAACGTGGAAAGCGGAAGAAATAACATCTTTCCCGTACTAAAGGGAGCACGTAAAACGTTAGAACTCGTCAATATACCGACCGGAGTGTACGAAATCAGTGATATCGAAACATACCTGAAGAAAGAACTAGCAGACCCGAAATTTTCTCTACGACCCAACAACAACACGTTGAAATGTGAAATTTATTGTTCATACGATATCGATTTCGGATCTACGGAACACACGATCGGTACCATGTTGGGTGTTTCCAAGAACAGAAAGTTAGAAGCGTATATATTACACACGTCGGACGTGCCTGTAAACATTAACAAAGTGAACGTTTTGGAGATAAGGTGTAACGCTGTACAAGGCTCGTACAAGACGGGACGAAACGAGCATATACTGCACTCGTTCTATCCAACGGTTGAGCCAGGATTCAAGATAGTAGAAACGCCTAGAAACGTCATTTATTTTCCACTTAACGTACTACACTTGCGTAACGTTACACTGTCCGTACACGATCAGGACGGTGATATTGTGAATTTTCAAGGCGAAGTCATCACCGCACGTATACATTTGAAACGTGTGTAGTAATCATGGGAATTTATTTCACCGATACCCCCGTGATGAAGAGCGGTGGCGGCGGCGGCTCGCACCACGAGATAAAAGAGGTCAACACTTTTGGAAAAGGTATCAGTAGACGTTCGTCGTTGACACGGTTAACAGCAACTAACCGACGCTACCTGATTTCATTAGGATTCAAAGTCAAGAAAAACAAGTAATATGGCGGACAGCGGTATCGTCTTATCGGTTGAACGTCGACCATTCTTCGAAGACAACATCACACATTACGAATATCATCCTCATGCACCGTACGCGTCAGCGTCACGATACGGAAATAACGATGAGATACGCATACCTATACTGCAACAGGAAGTCTTCACTTTACCGATGGAAAGTTTCCTGTACGTTGAAGGCAAATTGAGCAAAAAGACCGACAGCACCGGTAGTGTGAACGTGAAAATGATCAACAACGCGATCGCGTTTCTCTTCGAAGAAATCCGTTACGAACTGGCCGGTGTGGAAGTGGATCGTACCAAGAGCGTCGGCATCACGTCCACTATTAAAACCATGCTATCTGCCGGCAAGCAGGACATTGTTTCGATGCAAAACGCCGGTTGGGTTGCTCCTACAGCTAACGAGATAACACCGACCGGCCAACACGAGGAATTCAACTTTTGCATACCGTTGAGGATGCTGATGGGATTCGCTGAGGATTTCACGCATGTTATTTTAAACATGAAACAGGAACTTATACTGTTGCGCACTTCCAGCAACGTTAACGCTTTGTTCTCGTCTACGGATGCGCCCGCTAACGCCGATATAGAACTGACCAAAATCTCTTGGATGATTCCGTTCGTGTACGTGAACAACGAAGTACGGATACGATTGTTGGATATCATACGCAAGGACCTACCGCTATTCTTACCGTTTCGTAGTTGGGAACTGCACGAGTATCCGGCTTTACCGACGACTGACAGACAGACTTGGACTGTGAAAACAACTACACAACTGGAGAAACCACGGTACGTGATACTCACCTTTCAGACCGCCAGAAAAAACAATCTGAAAAAACACGCAGGTGAATTCGATCACTGCAATGTGACAAACGCGAGACTCTTTCTGAACGACAAATACTACCCGTACGATAACCTGAACCTGGATATAGATAACGGACGTTACGCATTGCTGTACGACATGTATACACGATTTCAAAAATCGTACTACCACAGAAGTCAACCCAACGTACTTCTAACACCTACAGAGTTCATAGCAAAAGCACCGTTATTCGTCTTCGATTGTAGCAGACAGGACGAATCGCTCAAGTCATCACCAGTCGACGTCAGATTGGAATTCGAGTCATCGACCAATTTCCCCGCTCAGACAGCGGCCTACTGCTTGATACTGCATGATTCAATAAATGTGTACACTCCGTTATCCAACACGGTGCGCAGACACAATTAAACGTTTACTATATATTAATGTTTTTTTTTACTGTAAATAGAAATTTGCTTTTTTAGAATGTAATTTTTAATTAAAAAAAAAATGTAATCAATTTTCATGTATTTTTATTTTATTGTAAATAGAATGTAATGTAATCAATTTTCGTGTATTTTATTTTTGTGGAGGGGGAAAACGATTCTCCTCTTCTCCCTATTCTTCGTTCAGTGTTTCATCAGCACGAGTCGCGAGTGGACGTACAAGATGCTTTCACACGATATCTATGTTGACGATATCAATCACAACAGCAACAACCGCTATTTCACACAATGCGGTGAAGCGGCAACGACTACATCAATCAAGTCTTTATCACCGGACGATAAAGAAGTACAGGTCATCTTAATTCAAAAAATCACATCTCCGTACCCACGTTACAGAAACTTGGAAAACCGTTTAAAGAGTTTTAAAGAATGGCCTGTATCGTTAACGATAACACCTAAAGAATTATCAGAAGCGGGTTTCTTTTACACCGGATGCAACGATAGAGTGATTTGTTTTTGCTGTGGAGGCGGATTAAACAAATGGGAACGTGGAGAATATGCTTGGATGGAACACGCACGACATTTCCCTGCGTGCTCTTACGTAATGTTAATGAAAGATAAAAATTGTATCCTCAAGGCACTGGGTATTGTTACCGAGGCGCAAGCACCAACAGCTGTAGCAGTGACAGCAAAGAACGAACAACGCACCGACACGATCAAGGAGAATATAAAAAACGTAGAAGAAAGCTCGAATCGTGATACGATGTGCAAAGTCTGTTACACACATAACGTGGAAGTTGTACTTATTCCCTGTCGACATTTTATTACATGTGTGAATTGTGCCATAACCCTACATAATTGTCCCTTATGTAGAACCGCATACACTGCTTACATGAGAGCGTATTTCTAGTTCGTTTTCACGCGTCTATTGAACACCCGGTTTGAAAATATATATGCTGCTGTGACAAAAGTGTTTTATACAACCTCCGCTAATATCGCATACCTCAGTGTTTGAACAGC
Organism: Magicicada septendecula; assembly: GCA_034769895.1. NCBI lineage: Eukaryota > Metazoa > Arthropoda > Insecta > Hemiptera > Cicadidae > Magicicada > Magicicada septendecula. The sequence goes on along the minus strand of CM068373.1, from coordinate 21,513,489 downwards.
ACGCGTTGAAGACGGACGCATGGAGCTGCTATCTCCGTACGAGTACATACGCTGCAGTGACTTAAAGCATACAGTACTGTACCCTATAGAAATTTTTGTATACAACGTTCTGACATGTAAATTTGTTGCACTGATCAGTGACGAAAATATAAAGTACAAAATAAACGTTCCGAACAAATTCTTTACGAGCGTTTCACAATATACAACGTGTCTGTTCCGTAAGACGGACGGATCTGCAACGTTCCTAGTAAAACCAAACACGTTGTATATAACGAAAAAAGGATGTGCGAGGATAAACTAGCAGTCATAGTTGACTTTCACTGTTTTATCGACAACGATGGAAACGAACTCGTTAAGGAACTAGCCGTTATGGACGTCACTGCATTTGCCAGCAGGCATTGGATATTTACACATCCAGTAGAGACGATTGTTTCGAATCACAAGCATGTGAGGACAAACAGATGGTTAACAGACCATTATCATGGACTAACGTGGACGGACGGGGACACATCGTACGAACATCTTGTACCGATATTAGAAAAGTATACGTTTCCTTTTAACTTCGTGTTCGTAAAAGGATTGCAAAAAAAAAGATTTCTACAGAAGCGTATCGTGCATTTTAATATTATAAATTTAGAAGATTTCGGATGTCCTAAACTCGATCAATTACAATCAATACACGGAACAGCCTGTCTCACGCACCGCTTATGTCCGGAAATATGTACAAATAGTAGAGTACACGCTTTACGCGAGTGGGTTGTGTCAGATTTTAGAATAGTCAATACGTTTCTGATAAATTACTAAAATTATTGTTTAGCGCTTACATAAAAAAAAAACAGTCGTCGTCTTTCTATCGATTACATCATCTGTCTAAAAATAAATTAGTGTGTTCAAACAAGCGCGACCGCTGTCTAGACGTATAAAAAAAAATAACCGACACCCCTCTTCCCCACCTACCCATCGAACCGTGAGAAATCAAGTTGCATCCTGTTCACACAGTTAAAAAAAAAAAACAGTCGTCGTCTTTCTATCGATTACATCATCTGTCTAAAAATAAATTAGTGTGTTCAAACAAGCGCGACCGCTGTCTAGACGTATAAAAAAAAATAACCGACACCCCTCTTCCCCACCTACCCATCGAACCGTGAGAAATCAAGTTGCATCCTGTTCACACAGTTAAAAATAAATTAACGTCGGCGACATGTTCGAACAAGCACAAGTGCTGTCTAGACGTATAAAAAAATAACCGACTCCCCTCTTCCCCACCTACCCATCGAGTCGTGAGAAATCAACTCGTGACCTGTTCACACGGTTAAAAATAAACGCTTACTGTGCGTTGAGTGGTTTCCCCCCTCTCCGGTTTCCACCTCCACAACTACCTCCCTATATATTCCACTGCGCGCAAGCGTTATTCGTTCATTCGTTGAGAGACGTGCCGCAAATTATTATAAGTTCTTTATTTTAAAATGGCATCATTCACTGAAAAGTTTGCTACTATTAGCGCAATCGAGTATAAAAAAATAAAGGAATTGATAATCGGTGTAAAATATCCGATAGAAGAAATGCAAAATATAGACGCAAAATACGGTAAAACTATACTCGTCACTCTTCAAGATTACAAAGACCCTAGACTAAAATATCGTGTATATCTACCAAAGAGATACGCAGGTGTTTTTGAAGATGAGGAATTAAAAAATTTATTACCGTGCTCGCTGCAACTAATTTATCGCGGAGAAAAGGATAGAGCTTACATAGTAGAAATTGTACAGTAGTATCGAATGGACATCTTCATTTGTCACGTACGATTACATATATATATATATATATTAACATGTACTTAGTTCTATTTCATTTAATTATAAATAATATATGTGATTACACATATTTCATTTGATTATGCCTAGATAATAAAACAAGGCTTACATGTTGTACACTTTAGACATCTTCAGAATTAACAAATATATTTGTACATAATTGTCATTGCACACGTTTACCAATAATATTTAAAATAATGTGCTTACACATAATTCATTTGATATAATTGTATACAATTGTATTTTTTTTAATTGTTACTACTGTGTGTGTTTATTTCATTTTTTGCACATATTTGTCATGTCATAGTGCACTGTAATTTTCACTACTGTGTACGTTTACATATTATGTATTTTAAATTGTAATATATTTTGATTACTTTCACTACTGTGTGCGTTTACATATTATGTATTTTAAATTGTAATATATTTTGATTACATGTATTTTAATTATTTGTAATTAAACAGTATTGCTTTAACCTTTTTATTGTTTTTTTTTAATTTCAAAATTCCTTGGAACATTAACACTATTCTAAAAAAAATCAATTTTATTAAACAACAAGTGTATGATTATAATATAATTTAGAAATTAAAGAATATTTAAAAATCAAACTGACCTTATACAAGTTCCAGTTGAGTCTCGCGACGAACTATGTGTCTTGGAGAGCAGTTCGTACAGGCTTATATATAGTATTTCAAGGATGTACACGAAAGAGATGGTAACAACAAAAAAAGCTCCCACACACAAAGTCATGAACACGCACTTAGCTCGGTCTGCGTTCTAATTCCCACACGCTGTGATAACAGATGGTGTCACACATCCTGTTCTGTTATTAAAAAAAACTTTATGTACGACCACGTTCGCACGCTGCGATAAACAGATGGCCATACAGACGGACCGATTACATCATCAACAAAAAAAAGTAACGACTGCCACGCATATTTATCTTGACTTGTTCACACAATAATTTATGTACGCCTTTAAATTCGTTCACACCCAACATTAACATATGTTCAGACAGACAGCGACAATTAATTATACGCTCAGACAGACGGCGACAACTAACAGATGGTGGCAATTAATTCTACGCTGACAGCCGGATGCAATTAATTTAGCGACTCGCTAAACAGATGTCTAGACAGCTGCAAATGCACGTGGGAGTCAACTGCTACATTCCAAAAAAAAAAAAAAAAAAAAAAAAAAAAAAAAAAAGCGTGTGGGAGCCAACTACCGCTTGTCCCTATTATATTACATACACACCAGTAATAACGTGTGGTCTGTCAGCATTCTGTTGTAAAAAATAACTCCACATGTGAAAAGCATGGATTTTTTTTATCGTATAATATTTTTATGTTTATTTTCAACTATCCTTTTCGCATACTACAATTTACTTAACACATAGACACACAGTTGTCAACAATGCAATCGTTCAGATAAGTGAATCGAACACTGAATATCATCTGTATTTCTTACAGGGAAAATGACAGTTCTAGCCTGGACCGTCACACGGCGAGAAATTCAAAAATTGTGGTGGTGGGAGTAACCATGTTTATACACAACATCGACGATATCGGCACGGCACGGTAAATATATACGAAACCAGTACACTTTAACACCGAGTTGGCAACAATGGCGAAACATACATTCAACCCGTACACTATAACACCGAGCCGACAACAGTTGGCAACACCGACGACGCTTTTCCAACATGGCCGAACTTCCGGAAAAACCCCTTACATATACATAATCATACACTATAACACACGCACGAATCGGCAACCAGGCCGTACCTTAACCACTACTCTCTTACACCACTCGACAACATCGCACCTTTTCCAACATGGCCCCCGTCGCCCCCACCACGACGGGCGGCCATCAAGCCACCGCCAGGCCGCCGCCCAGCGACGATGACGACGTCAACGACGACGTCAACGGCGAACGGCGAACGGCGAACATAGCCACGCCTCCGACAATCAACGCACACGTTAACCCCACTTTAGGCGGCGACGACGACAACATGGCCGACAGACTACTGCCGCATGGTTACCCCCACCACCACAATTTTTGAATTTCCCGCCGTGTGACGTCACTTCCGGGGTAGAACTGTCATTTTCCCCCTACTTCTGTGACCGCCGTCAACAATATGATGTTCTTCGAACAAATCTGAACTTATGAGAACTTCGGCTTGTCGGGCTGCAAGGCCGTGGTCCAAGGTTCTTTGTTGCAAACTTTTCAGCCGTGACTTCGACGACCATCTTCAGTGCAGAAGGCTGCAAAACACTCACAAAGGTTGCGTAGTCAGTTAGGTTAAGGCTAGTGGCTGTGAGTAGGACACCCATATTTATAAACGTTTGGAGTCGGCACAAAATTGTTGACTGACACCACTAGCCAATCAGAAAAACATGAAAATTCTTATTGGTTCGCCACAACTCGCGTCCATAGGGCACTCAATGGGAGAGACTCACCCTGCACATTCATTGCAACAGATGCATGTTATTGAATCCGGACAGACTTTATGTGCAGGCGAGGGAAATAGGCACACACCGACGACAGAAGCCTCGGTAAAGAGTATGCGACGGTCGGTATTGGCGAGCGCGTATCCGCTATAGCAGACTTTCTGTGTTCAACAACGTGGGCGTGGACACTGCGTTTGGTAGTTTCGGTGTACAACTGGCCGCATTCCTTCACCGGTCTCAGTAACTGCAGGATTGTCTTGGTCGGCTTGAAGATTGGTCTCACGCGCTCCGGCTCAGCAAGCCGCCAATACGATCAGTCACCCCATGGACAACACAAGGGCAACACAGTAACACAACATAACAACACAGCAATATAATCTTCAAAAGCCTCAAACAAAATTTGAAGTTAATTGTGTCCTTAAAAATATTGTTTATTTTAACAAAATAAAATTGATTTAAATCAGTCTATATTTTTAACGCAGAAGCAAACACGTCTGCGGGAGAAAGCACTCCCGGAACGCAAGCTTACTGTTTACTTTGTAAGCTGTGTAAAAGTAAACACGATTAAAACACTTTTGGAGTTGGAGCGTGACCGCGTTTGTAACAAGATAGAAATTTAAAAGCTGTCAACGTTTATTAAACCTTTGCAAGCTAGCTTCGTTCCACATAAATGTGTTTCACTCATGTAAAATTGTTCAAATACGTACCCTTACATGTATTGAGTATTGCAAACAAGTAGATGCTCGTACTATTGGTGTAACAAGTAGACGTATCGTATCGTATTGTTGTAACAAGTAGATGTATTGTATCGTATTGGTGTAACAAGTAGATGCTCGTATCGTACTATTGGTGTAACAAGTAGATGTATTGTATCGTATTGGTGTAACAAGTAGATGTATCGTATCGTACTATTGCTGTAACAAGTAGATGTATCGTATCGTATTGGTGTAACAAGTAGATGTATTGTATCGTATTGGTGTAACACGTAGATGTATCGTATCGTACTATTGGTGTAACAAGTAGATGCTCGTACTATTGGTGTAACAAGTAGATGTATCGTATCGTATTGGTGTAACAAGTAGATGTATTGTATCGTATTGGTGTAACAAGAAGATGCTCGTATCGTACTATTGGTGTAAAAAGTAGATGTATTGTATCGTATTGGTGTAACAAGTAGATGTATCGTATCGTACTATTGCTGTAACAAGTAGATGTATTGTATCGTTTTGGTGTAACAAGTAGATGTATTGTATCGTATTGGTGTAACAAGTAGATGTATCGTATCGTATTGGTGTAACAAGTAGGTGTATCGTATCGTATTGGTGTAACAAGTAGATGTATCGTATCGTATTGGTGCAACAAGTAGATGTATCGTATCGTATTGGTGTAATAAGTAGATGTATCGTATCGTATTGGTGTAACAAGTAGATGTATCGTATTGTAATGGTGTAACAAGTAGATGTATCGTATCGTATTGGTGTAACAAGTAGATGTATCGTATCGTATTGGTGTAACAAGTAGATGTATTGTATCGTATTGGTGTAACAAGTAGATGCTCGTATCATACTATTGGTGTAAAAAGTAGATGTATTGTATCGTATTGGTGTAACAAGTAGATGTATCGTATCGTACTATTGCTGTAACAAGTAGATGTATTGTATCGTTTTGGTGTAACAAGTAGATGTATTGTATCGTATTGGTGTAACAAGTAGATGTATCGTAGCGTATTGGTGTAACAAGTAGGTGTATTGTATCGTATTGGTGTAACAAGTAGATGTATCGTATCGTATTGGTGCAACAAGTAGATGTATCGTATCGTATTGGTGTAATAAGTAGATGTATCGTATCGTATTCGTGTAACAAGTAGATGTATCGTATCGTATTCGTGTAACAAGTAGATGTATCGTATTGTAATGGTGTAACAAGTAGATGTATCGTATCGTATTGGTGTAACAAGTAGATGTATCGTATCGTATTGGTGTAACAAGTAGATGTATCGTATCGTATTGGTGTAACAAGTAGGTGTATCGTATCGTATTGGTGTAACAAGTAGATGTATTGTATCCTATTGGTGTAACAAGTAGATGTATCGTATCGTATTGGTGTAACAAGTAGATGTATCGTATTGTAATGGTGTAACAAGTAGATGTATCGTATCTTATTGGTGTAACAAGTAGATGTATCGTATCGTATTGGTGTAACAAGTAGGTGTATCGTATCGTATTGGTGTAACAAGTAGATGTATCGTATCGTATTGGTGCAACAAGTAGATGTATCATATCGTATTGGTGTAATAAGTAGATGTATCGTATCGTATTGGTGTAACAAGTAGATGTATCGTATCGTATTGGTGTAACAAGTAGGTGTATCGTATCGTATTGGTGTAACAAGTACATGTATCGTATCGTATTGGTGTAACAAGTAGATGTATCGTATCGTATTGGTGTAAGAAGTAGATGTATCGTATCGTATTGGTGTAACAAGTAGATGTATCGTATCGTATTGGTGTAACAAGTAGATGTATCTTATCGTATTGGTGTAACAAGTAGATGTATCGTATCGTATTGGTGTAACAAGTAGATGTACTGTTTGGAACATTATTAGCCGGGCGGTTAGTCCGTGGTCTATAGTTTATGCTGACAGATGTTTCGGCCTCTCTGTTGGAGGCCATCGTCTGTGTCGGTAACAATTGCACGGTGTCCGCCAGTTCACCCCAGTTATGAGGTAGAGACTTTCACTTGTACAGATTTTCAAACCAGCACAATCTGATATGGAAGACAACATCAACCATTCAGCATCAAGTGCTATGTGACTGGCTTGAGAGCACAGCATGCCAAATCCTATTTAATAGGAAGCTTTCTCCTCTTTTATTTGCCGCTTTTTGCATTGCCGAGAGGCATTCCCGCGGGACTCTTAACGGGCTGGCGAAAGTGTAAAGACCCGTTGCGGGCGTACAAATCCTGCCTTCTCCGGGCGAACCTCCCAGCCAATCAGCAGCTGCGATTCGACCAATAACAGCCACTATCCTCTCCCTCCGCTTAGCAAAAACAGGAGGTAATTTCCATAAAAGAAAGCACCAAGACCCGCTACCGAGTATTACACACCAGCATCAGACAGCCATCAGAGCACCATCCGGAGGCTGCAACCACTGGAGGGCAAACATGAATCTGTGCCCCTCTGAATCTGGCATCTGGCATCTGACATCTTCTATTCATTGTTGCTGCTAATGACCTACGCCTGTCCCATTGGGGGTTACCTTTCACGCTGTCATAGATCGGAGCTCCAGAGCGTTGTCTCGATCGGGGACTTAGGATTGCGTGTAAGTCCCCCGGAGTTTCTCTTCTCGAGCCTTTAGAAGAAGCCTACGTATTCGCTCGCTTCATGACACTTTGTGATGTCTGGCGAGTAGATTCTTCTTTGTCGGGGTGGTCGTGTGACCCACAAAGCCCTAATCGCCGGACTCGGTAAATACAATCCACGGCTAGCTGAGTCTTGGAAGCGACCCCGTTTGTTAGCCCCGGTGATATAATCCACCTAGCAAGAATCTCTTCACGCCCTCACATAATTAGAAATTAATATATACCTAACGCAACCTGACCCAGTGGCAGGAGTCCATTTGGAGACTCGGGGCGCTGCACACCTCACAGACGCGCTCCCTCCTGTCACCTCTTTTATTCGTCGCGACGGAACCATGTTTAAAGAGGATTCAGCTGCATGGATTCCGTGTACAGCCGAGGGAAGTAGGCACTCTCACAGCATAAGTTCTTTGCCTCCTCAAAGAGAACGCGATGACCATCGTTGGAGAGTACATGTGCTTCGTAGTGGGGCATAGGAGACTGAGAATATTCTTGTGCGAATTGAGAAGACGAAAGTAGGTTAAATGGAAACGATCAGCAATGTATATACTACAGAAAGAACTATTTGTAGCCAACACAAGTTTCAGTCAGCCTAACATATGAAACCCATTGATGAATACCCCCGCATTTTGAAAGCTGCGAGATACGTTCATAAGCAATGAATGATCCTTTTGTGTAAAAATAAAGAGTACTTCGCCAGTTTACTATATCACTAATGAGAGCCATGTGTTATACGATGTCCTTGTCACTGTTCTTGATGTCCATGTCTTGCTCCCCCATTACACAATTTTGCTTTTCCTCTTGTATTAGTTATTTATGTGTGAAACATTATTTTAATAATGGCAAGATCCATCAGTGTAGAAATATTTTGTCCAAACAAAACCATAAATGAATTATTATTTTAGCTAATTCATAATTATTATTATGAACTTTTTTCGACTGGTCAAACCGTTGCCTTAAACATAAGTTTGTAATTGAGTAAAATTTTTAATTTAATTATTTATTAATAATGATATCTTTCACTATATTTACATAGTTTCTGCGAAACATTCAAACACACAAAATAACAGTATCTTACATCTTCTGTAATAAATGAACACTTTTTGTAAATTATTTTCTACTTTCAATATACATACAGTTTATTTTGTATGATATACATCTCATAGAATTATTAGTTGCGTTGTAAGAGACTGCAATACACTAATGAAATATTTTGCAAATTATAATTTTTGATTTTACGTGTTATACGCATAGAAAAGAAGAAGTAGAATTGAACTTAAGAAAATTCGTCTACACAGAAACGCGAAAGTGAACAATGTAAATATTTTCCATTTTGTGAAGGGAAATCAGAACAAAAACGTGTGCTCCTTTGAGCCGCCAGCAATCAATTTGTAAGCCTTTGACTACTTTCTCTTGGGACGGGAACTAACATTCTGCTGTCTCCTTTACATTTCTTCAAATCCATCGTCAGATATAACATTGTTGAATTCTCGTAATCTTGTGTGCAATACGCAATGCTTAGAAAACAATTATCTAATATTCCGGGTCATTTACGTATATTTACTTTTGTGTTTTTAGGTTAGAAGTACAATAACTTTGTTAAATGACTAATAAATGCATAAAAGTTAAAAACAAAACTTGTAAAGAATTTAATTCTGAGAAAAATGGTGTAAATAAAGTCAATAAAAATCAACAAAAAATTCCAATTGTTTCCAATTTTCCAAAATTTGTTTTTAGGCAAAGATTTTTCTGTTTTACGTCGGATATCATGAAACTTATGGGAGATACAGTTCTGCGACCTATTTTATTCGATTTTTCAGGTCAAAAACCATAAGAAACAACAGAATTTGCCCCTTAATTTATCTTCCCAGAATTTCAGAAAGTCTTCATTTACCCGGAGGAACCGAAACCCGGGCGAAATTTTTCGCTAGCCGTAACTCGCTTACAAAGCGTTTCCGGACATATGTTTATATGAACTTTTTTTCTTCTTTTACACTATAGAACCATGTCTCAAATTATTTCCCTCTCCTCCTCGGACACCCTGTATATCTCTGACAGTACAGTAAAATACATTTTTCCAAACAACACAGACTTGCTCAAACTTGTAATAAATCAAAGCTTTGTTGTTAGTTGCAAGAGACGAGTTACTATCAGTTCCTAGTTGTGCTGAAAGTTAATTCACATTGTTCTACGAGACTGGGACAACAAACAAACATACAAATACACGAACATAGTACCACATACTCAAACACACAAACGTACAAAAAGTAGATAATAATTATAGAAAACCGATATAAAAACAAGAGAGAAAAAATTAATCAATCAGCGAGGAAAAAATTTACAGGCATTGCACAAATGCAATGCACAGAGAAGGGCATTGAAAATACTTCAATAAATCTAAAAAATATATATATTTATGTTCATTCACCTATCAATGAATTCATTCTTCACTTACCAATGTACAGATTATAAGTTAAATGTAGTCGTATTCATAAGCGAAGTTTTATATGTGTACTACGTTATTGACAACAAAGAAATAGTATCTATGGAAACTCACCGATTTCCATTTTCGATAAAGCACCAGCGATCGGCCGCAAATGTGCGACACGTCCTTATAAACATTTTCAATGTTAAAATAAATGAATCAGGGAGGAAAAACAATTGAGTAAGTATTGTTCACAAACAATGTTAGACGACTTTGTAAATTACAGCTTTACTCACGCGTATGAGGTACGTAACTCTCGTAATAGTTAAATATCAGTACGTCATAATTAAGCGAGGATGTTCACAAGGTCGGCTAAACGTCACTATTTCAATCATCTGCCATCGAGTGTTACGGAGACACTCGACAGAGACTCGAGTGTAACGTTTGACAGCAGGAAATGTTATACAGTTATTGTGTTCGGAAGCTTGTATTGTGACGTTTATATTAATAGTGTGATAGTGTGTATTAACAATTATATAACTTGAAAAAGTGTGTGTACGAATACCAATGACTTGAAAAACTGTGTACATCAATTTTTGTTTGTTGTTCAATAGTTTGTTCCACTGTTTAAAGGTTACGATACATGCTACCTTTGAAACATTATTTCCTATCTGTAAAGGCGTTGCAGTGTGTTCTGCATTGTCATTACGAAATACAAAACGCATATATGCTTATGCCTATGAGATAGTAGTTGTCGACGTCGTCGGCCTATCTATCTGTGACTGCGTATCTGTTTACTATCTGTGACTGCGTATCTGCTTATTATCTGTAACTCACAATAATATAAGTAGAGCTAGGAATTTTAGGTGCAGCACCTTAATTTTTTTTTGCTATTAAAATGCTTAAATTAGCTTGTCTTGCAAAGAAAACATTAAATAAACATTACTAACAGTGTTTTGGTTGCACCCTTTTGCACCTTTTCTCAATATCATCACCTTTTTGCACTTTTTTTACCTTTTTTTGCCTCTTTTCCCGCATTTTGTTCCTATAATAATTAAACAAGGAACACCGAACGTGTGCAGCATCAAATTACTTTCGCTTCAGTGCAGTCCCGTTAGGCTAAAGCTTTAAAATTGGCTATACCAAGTGATTCTTCAGCTATAAAAAAGGCCAAAAGACTAGCAGGTAAACAGGAGTTGCAAGATGAACTTTTTATTGTGCATGGTTACTCTTTCCTGACAACTGCCATTACAACATTGGAGGAGCGGTGTCCTGAGAAAGATGCACAATGGACTGTTCTGATGGACGTGAAGGAAGCACTGGAGGGTATTGGAAAGCAGAAGCTCGAACAGAGCTTAGTCAAAAACCCTGATGTTGAGGACGTTGCAACAAACAAAAATTTAAATTACCGACTACAAACAAAATATGCACCACTTGTGTCTGTTGACGTTGAACGTTCCTTTTCTACATACAAGTATTTACTTAGCGACCGGAGATGAAAAAAACATGTTATCTGTTTTAACAGTTTTCTGGACTTGAGACTTTAATAACATTGTGTTCTGGACTTTTTTAGCCAGACTTTTTAATACATGAGTGAATTTTGAGTCCCTACATGTGATGTAATTTGTTTTGGTACTGTTTGTATGAATATTTACATTTGAAATTTGCACCTTTTCAGCTAAATTAAAGCACCTTTTTTGCACCTTTTTTACCAAAATTTTGCACTTATAATTCCTAGCTTTGAATATAAGTTACAAACAAAACCACACAAGTACATTTAAAAAAATAACTCGTAGCTGATATGTCCTCCTTTGTTCTTAATGAGGTCAGAGTCACGTTTCGGCATCGATTCGACAAGTGTGTTGCAGATTTTTTTTATTTCTTCATCATGAAACCGTACTTTTATGACAGCTTCAATCAGTGCATTTTTTGTTGTACAGTTCATTTTTTCCACTCTCCGCTTTGCGATAGCCCACAAGTTTTCTGTTGAATTCAAATCCGGGGAATTGCCAGGCCAATTTAAAACAGAAATTTTGTGTTGTTGAAAAAAAGGTTTTACTTTTTGGCAGTATGGTATGGTGCTAAATCTTGCTGGAACACTCCGTTGCCTTCTGGGAACAGGTCCTGAAGTTGTGTGATGACTCTTGTTTGCAGAATGTTGATGATGATCATCACTTCTTAGCATACCATTCTCTGGAACCATTCACTTTAGGAGTAAAGTTACCCCAAAACTTTTTTTTTTGGGGGGGGGTGCTTAACAGATTGCTGGAGGTGTGCTGGTGTCGTTTTTTCATTAGCTGCTTTTCTAACGTAAGGCACTTTTTGTCCCTGAACAAAAAAATATATCTCATCAGAAAACATTACACATTTCCAGTCTTCTATTGTCCAGTTTGCATGTGCTTTGGCCCACGCTAGCCTTTTTTTATACATTGAGGTGGTTAAAGCTGTTTTTTAATTGGTCGGCGAGCTTTTCGTCCAGCTGCAAGCAGTCTGCGTCGATCTGTTGTCACATGAACATTTCTTCCATTAGCTCCTAACTCTCGGTTCAAATCAACAGCAGAAAGTGTAGGGTTAATTTTACTTTTTCTCACCAACATCCGATCTTGTGATGAAGTAGTTTTTTTTTCAGCCAAACCTCCATTTCTTCGAGGTGAAACCGAACCAGTTTCTTTGAACTGCTTTACAAGAGCATTCAGAGTTCCTAGGCCTACACCACATTCAATAGCTATTTGACGCTGTGTCATATTGGTGTGCTCAGAAAGAGCAACAATGTTGGAGCGTTTTCCCGGAGTTATATCCATTACTACAAAGGCACTGCACTACACTACACAAAGTATAGAAATTTTAAAATTCAAATTTCACAAGAAGCAATAACAAAACTTACTCAAAGTATTTAATTCACAACACAATATACTCAAAACTCCAAGAACGTAACCTCAAACTACTAAACAACATGAAGACAACTAAGAGGATGTGTTTTGCTATTGAAAATCCAAAGAAAATTTCAATAAAGAGGTAGATATTATAAAAGCCATAGCACAAAATAACGGTTATGATGAAAGAATAATTGACTCTTTAATTTAAAAAAAAAACAGAAGAAAGTTACTTTAAAAAAATTTTATTCCATAGAGCCAGATCAGGGTAACAAAAATTTTCACTTAACAAATTACATTCCGTGTATAACAGATAAGATTAATAATAGGTTAAAAAACCATGGTCTTAACATGGTATCAGTAAACAAAAGTAATCTTTTTTCACTACTAGTCAATAATAAAGAAAAATCTAACACACTGGAAAAAATGGAGTTTATGAAATACACTGTGCAGAATGCGATGCTATTTGCATCGGACAATGTGGCCGTGCTCTGAAACATCGCATTTCTGAACATAAGAAGGCGATTTTAACCAATACAGGTTTTGCAGATCATTGCTTACAACACAATCACTTCATAGATACAAAAAAAATAACAACACT